>CM060950.1:298034500-298314853 GCA_030765055.1 Mantis religiosa | reverse complement strand
AGTATTCATTTAGTGGAACTCTGTTTGACAGTTTGAAAATTGTGATCCTGTTAAAAATGGTTCTTAACACTTTTAATTAAAACACCACAGCTTAAAATATTCCATGAAAAATGAAATTCATTTCTTGAATTTTCAGGAAATGTCCTCGCAGTTTCATTCATCCCGTGTAACTTTTGCATAGATAGCTGGTAACCCCGTAAGAGATAGGAAAAGTATTACCTACTTCACAAATAATATAGATCTCGTTTAAACGCAATATGTATACCAAATATAATTTTTATATAACCATAATACAAAAACTGATCACATGTTGTGAAGCATTAGGGTGATATTCCTTATTTGTCTTAATTTACTATTTTTTATGCCTCTCTCAAATGGGACATTTTATCTCTTGGTCATTTGATGGAATTTGACATCACATAGTGACTGTACATTTGACCTTTCCTTAAGCCTCCTGTAGTTCCACACAACCCGTGCACCTACGTTTAGCAAAAATCATTTATTCATATGTTTATTTAGAGTAATATGAAGTAGATAGAGTAATAAGCGTTTCCAAGAAAAGTTGTACAAGAGTAAAGTCATGTGAGTGAAACATACAATTTTTTTTTTCTTTGAAGTTCTTGTCCGTATTTTTACTTTCTCTACGCATATAGTAAGGAGGGTAAGTATTGCATTTAGCCTAAAAATTTGATGTCAAGGTTTCATAAGCATTTAAGCACGTTTAGAAAAAAGTGAGTGTGTGTGAGACAGAAAGAGAGAGAGAGAGAGAGAGAGAGAGAGAGAGAGAGAGAGAGAGAGAGAGAGAGAGAGAGAGAGATAGTAGTGTAACTAAAAATACAAAAAGACCAAAATTGGTAATTCAGTTCAACATCTTTCAAGGATGGGAGCGAAGATCTTCGAGAAAGTACTGGTACCTCAAAACAATCATTATATAGAATATATTTCGAAATTTTTAAATTTCTCTTAATAAAGCCTTAAAATTTACATAAAAATTACCATATGTTTAAGATTCCCTCATGACAAATGAAATTACATCTTGAATTTTCTGGGAATAGCCTCTGAGTGAGGCTATTTCATTTTCAATGACTCTTCAATCTGAAAAGTCCTTTTCATTTCGAATGACTTTCGCATAACCGTAAACTGTAAGAGAGACACAATTTTGCTATAAAACGCTACATATGACGTTAAAGTGGACAACTTAAGTCAAATGTATATTTGTTATATATGTGTACATAATGGGACTTTGTGGGTTCATAGAATTAAAAGTCCAATTTGCCAAAATTCTAAATGTTCTATTTTCCGTCGAAATACACTATTCAATTCTCACGTAACAACATTACATCACATACACATAGTCTTCCAAGGTCAATGACAATAACAAAAAACGCTCAGTTTACAACATTCCACAGCTGTCTCTCGTGTTACAACTACACTCTCGTTACACACAACTGACTCATAACTAGCCATGGATTCTTTTTATACACCCATTCATGAATTCCAGACTGTTCTGTCAATCACTAGATTTTTCTGGAATCAACAAGGCATATAATGACGTAATCCGAATATTCTATCACCTTCCAGGAAACGTAAAACCCTATCTGGGCCAGCAAGTCTTTCACCTCTGTGATAAACTAACCGCCTCTTGTTTATCGGCGCTATCGTTAATTGTCAGCACTTTGTGTACACTAGCCGCACGATCGTAAACTGCTTATGCAAGCTCTTTATTACAGTGAAACGTTATCCGCCGTGTGTTATCTATTTACGCTTAAATTTTTATGTCTGTTGCCGTGACAATAAGTATTTCTAGACATTCATTGTTATTTGTTTGCATTTTAAAATATTTCGCTTTTTTTCAAATGGGAAGTTATTTATTCTGTCCCTCGGATACTGTGATAAGGGATTTTCAAATTCATTACAATTAACCCTTAATAGATTTGATATTGCTTAACGCATTCCCATAATCCGCTGTACTTACAGTCATATAGGTAATGAAACGTTTCCTGCAAATTTGTATCTCTGTTAAGTTGTAGACAGAAGGGTGATAGTTTGTAAAATTAATTTGTGCAAGAGGAAGTAAAGAAAATTCAATGCAATAGATGAAGCTTTTTATTACTTATGAGCTCCACGCTTAATTTTTGGCCAGATTATTGGTTATATTAAAATAACTTCAAGAATGGTTACTAAAAATCAATCACGTATTCGATTAGTTTTATTACACTTTATTAATTTTATTACACTTAAGTTTTATTAAAAATTTTCATGGCGTGATATCCATAAAATCGAGCAAGATAGATGACTTTAATAGAATATAAAAGGTGTATTTTGTCTTTGTATTAATGGTTGTTAAAATGAAAATAAATGTTGAATATGATGCAACAAACAGTGTGACCCTTGTAGTATTTTAAATTAACATATACAGTGATCAAATGAAAACAGAATTCTGAAGCATTATACACCTATGTATTAAAAATTCGTACACTGTATTTGTGCTATCACACTATGATAACTGTCGCTCAGATGAAAATGATGGATTTGAAAGTTGTGTATAAGCAATTGCGTTGTGGTATTAAAAGCTATTTTAAGAATGTTTGGAATATATTTATGAGTCTAAAATTGTACACAATATGTGCTAGATCTAGACATAGACATAAACCAGGGTATATACCATAGGCCTTGTCTTAAGTTAGGCTTTACCCAATTTGGCTTTGCCAAGTATTGCACAAGTAATAATAAGCCTAAATTTTTCTTTATGATTGTTTCACAACAGTTTGTTGCGAACGTTACAAAATCTAATTTGTAACCACGAACAAATCTACATACGGATATATTTCCTAATATGGTACCAAAACTGTGACACTAATGAGAGGACAATTCTTAAGAGGTCGCCTACACAAGGAATGCAAATAAAGGTCATCATCCATTATTGCCGGTCCTTTCGTGTTGATGTATGTACTGTCATCTGGACAACAGAGGCGGAAGAAAATTGCTGCGGATATGAAGCCTACTTGCGAAAATTCCTTGGCTTTTGCCAGGTTTAAATTTGCGCGTCTAAATGACAGCTTCCTTAATCGGAATGTCGCGTTACACGTGGGTAAAATGATTCTCCGAAAGAATCGTTACACTTAAGCGTGCGTCGCATTCTATCAAGCAATTCTTCAATGTAGCGTGAAAGATATCAACTATGTGCTTTGTTATCCTCACAGTAAATAATATCAAAACAGCCTTGTGTATAACAATCGCTCTATTTTATACAAATGATTTGTATTCATAGCTATTCATTAAATTATTCACAAAACTTGTTTTATGTAATTTCTATGGAACTAAAGAGTATTAAAGCCTGATCAAGTTGGATGAAAATTCCACCGTCAGGTATCTTTTGCTGTAAGACTTAAGGAGAATTTTGAAATAAGAAGCCCGTTTTTTATTTTAAAGCAGTGTAAAATGCTCTTAATGGCCTAAACCTTTTGATATATTTAATTATGTGATTCTAAATTCGGGTCCTTTGAAGTAGATTAAACCGTTTTAACCAATATGCAGCTGCGAATATAGCTTATTGCCAATAACAGCAAGTAATACTATTGAAGATTAAATAGTCTCCACCATTATTTAAATTACTTGGGAAGAGTTAAAAAGATGTTAAATAATGCGACCATATGTTTTTAAAATATTTCGACAACAGCAAAACTAGTAAAACATAAGAATAAAAATGTCATACAAGTTTATAATTTAATCTTCAAAATGTTAATCGATTACTTTGGTGCACAGTGATAACGTCGTTGTAATGATTGCTGGGTTCTTTTAAAACATCTGATATATGTGAATAGCATCAAATGCTACAAAGATCCTGACAGTTAGCTCCGCCATCTCGTACACAAGAGTCTGGCCATGTCTCCAAAGGAAAAAGTTCAGAGTTTAGATCTGGCTGACCCTAATTTGGTTGCACTCTACCTCCAGCGATCAGGGTAAGTTATAGTTAAGAAAGTATTTAAGTCACCGGAATAATGTACAGGTGCACGGTCGTCTTGAACCTTATTAACCGGCATATTCCTAACGGAATATTTTCCAGATGTTTTGGGAAAGGAAATTGTAAAATCGATAGGTGAACGTGTTCGTCAGACATGGAGGAAGTAAATACCGATTCATAATGCTAGCCCAAATGTTCACGCAACCTCTTGTTAGTAATTTGTAACAGTAAATGACTCCTAGGTTTTTCCTGTAACCAAATATGTCTGTTTTTGTTTGTTTGTAATTTACGTTCTCTAACGTTAAGTCATATCGATGAATGGAATGGATGAAATGAAGCTCAAATGAGCCCAGGGTCCATAGAGCTTAGAGTTACCCGACATTCGTCCTTTCAGTATAAGGGAAAACCCTGGGAACAACCTTATCCGGGTAACTCACCCTGATCGAGATTCGACCTCGGGACCTCTTGAACGCGAGCCAGACACGCTACCATCTACGCTACCGAGGTGGGCCAAATATGTCTGTTATGTGGCTTAAGTTGCTCCTCATGTACTAACCTTTTTCTCCATCCGCAATATGGTTGTAGTAAATCTTGGTTTAAGAGCACATTTTAGAGACTGCTGAACAAACTAAGAGTCCGGGTCGAACATCATCTGGTTTCAATAGATTACCTCGAATGATATGATAAAGATATTACTGCTGTTCACACAGGATTCTAATAACCGAAGCCTAGTTTGTGTGTATGGCATGCGCTATTGCTCTTGTGCTCGTGAACGAAGAATTATGGACCTGGTGAAAATCCTCCTTAAATTTCTTTGGGTTCCGAGTAATGGGCTTGTTCTCAAAAAGTTCCTGTTGCTCGCCGTCGTTGGTGTGCGGCAGCAGAAGTGATATAATGAAGCAAGGGCCTCTTTAAGTAAAGTTCAGCATAAATATTGCATGCCCTTTTCGAATTTCCCGAAGCAGCACCATAAACGTAATTGTATGCCTCCCAGCCTTAAGTATGTAAAGTGGAGTATTTTTTGCAATATGCTGTAAAACTGAAAATGCTTCTAGTAAACGGAGCACTTTAGTTTGTCCTGATAGCTGAAATTGTCTACCCAAGCTTTTTGTAGGAACCCCAAAGCCACAAAGTGTTTGCATAATATGTGACGGAATCCCTTACCTTTGAAATTAGAAAACACAGGGTCCGTTTGACTTTCTTGCTTAGATAGTGGTCTACTGATTCCAAAATTGTGAGTTAAAACCCGGTCCAGACAATTTGTTTTTGAATTCTGCTCGAAAAGTAGAATCTAACTCTAGTAACGTTGTGGAGGTTGCGGAAGAAATTTGTAGTCTGATCTGAATGAACAGATGAACAGGGTGAGGTCCAATTTCACGATGAAGTTGGTAATTACGCAGAAATCAGGTTGCCTTCACTCCAATGCGGAGAATTTTTTTGAGGTACTATAGGGTTTTAATTTCACTGGACACGCTTAGGTTATTAAAGGACGAATGAGGTTAGTGCAGAGTAAGACTGTGCGGTTGCTTTTGAGAGAGGATTAAGGGATATAATGTGGATAACAGGGGATACGCAAGGGTGAGTTTCCTTTGATTAAGGTGCAATTTCCAAGTGAGCTGGTGGGCAAGGTGTACTCCCAATTATTTAAACCGGCATCTATAGGCTTGCAAGGTAATTTTAATCATGGATTATAACGGGGTGGCTGTGTCGGTGGGAGAGGTGTAAAAAATCCTGGCTTCACATTTGGTGGTGTTCAGGGTGATACGCCAAGATGTTAAACCATTCAGTGTTGTTTGGGGATCGGTAGAGGTAGCAAGAATATCGGTGTTAGAGGTGAAAAAGAGCCGCGTCTTCGATATTTATGACCACAGCTACTATAGTAAGGTTGGCAGTTAGTAGTATAGATTATAAAGAGCGTAGGTCCTAGTACTGATTTCTGGCGCACACCAACGGAGACATATCTAGGAATAGAGTTTGCATGATCCATTTTAATGGAGAAAGTGCAATATATAAAAAAGAACGAACTTTATGGTACATATAATCTGAGAGACCAATTTGGCGAAATTTGTAAACTCCTGTGTGCCACAACCTATCGAATGCTTGTATGAAGTCCAGGAAAGCTGAATGGTGTGCTGCTTACTTTCAAAGGCACGAGCAATACTCTTCGTGTCTCAACAGCTGGTTGCTCGCGGAATGGGGTTCGAAAGCCGAACTGAAGTGTCAGCAGAATGGAATTGGCGGAGAGAGAAAATTGGTAATTTATTTTAGAAGAATGTGAATGTGTAGTGTTTAACGTCCGCTTTCACTACAAGTGGCACCGCAGGCAGTAATATATTTTAGAAGAGGGATAACATTTCGCGTAAAACCTCAAAGTATGACGTCACGCTCACAAAGCTACAGTACCAGTGCCTCACACACGGAGCACTTGCATCGCAATTCCGAGGCTCATATTCGTTGAAATCGATGCGGAAATACATTATATCAATAATAATATTAAATCATAAATAATATATTGTGCTGCATGTAACTTCAACACTTTTATTTCTGCCATCACCCAAATAAAATAATGCCTCCCTGCGAAACTGTTGCTCAGTGCAGTTGTTGCACTTGGTGTCTTGGGATAGTACTTTCAGAGAAGAGTGAAAGAATTCCGGATGTTTACTGTGAATAATAATGCGTTTCTTTATTGTAGAAGTTGGCGTTTTTCCTCTTTTCTTTGGGTGTAACGTCCTTTAAGCAGGTAGTTCATATTGGACAATGGGTGAAATGATGCTAAAATGAGCCCGACACATTGAGCTTAAAAAAGAAAAATAGCAGTAATTCGAGAAACAATATTCGGAGTGTCTCTAAAAGTCAGTAACACTTGACATTGCAAAATCCTTATGCAGCTTGTGTGAAGGCAAATTTGACCAGAACAATGTTATGCATACACAGCGTGTGTTTATTGTAAGTTTTGTTCGAACTGAATAACGTATGAACATTCAGCTTAAATTACACAAAGAAGTTATAGTGCAACCGTTCCTAATAAAGTCAAAATTATCAGGTTATTACAAAAGTGTGAGTAGCCGAACCCAAGCAGTCATCAGTTCTAACCAAGAAGCATAAAGCGATATAGGAGTTGTGAAAAGCAAAGTCCATCATCACAACGTATTTTTATTGACAATCATTAACTGGCTTAGTTACCAGCCATATCTAAACCCATATGACAATTATTTGCGGGTAATTCATACCTAATGATAAAGTTTACGCAACAGATACCCATACACTTGATCAATTAGACCGTATCCGGCATGCGTATTTAAACATTTCAAATGCAGAAATTCCTCAAGTGTTCAGTAATGTGTATTAGGTAACAACTTATGTATACAATCGAATATATTTTCACATCGATACTTAACCGTAACATGTTCATATTGTTTCATATCTTAGCTTTAACCAGGGAAGAAACGGCGGCACTGCAATGGAATCGGTCATTCGCATCATTCAAGAGAAACTCGGTACGAGTAGATATTTAGGCATGTAGGTGAGGGGACCGTCCTCTGTGGTCTAGGGGTAACGTGCTAACCTTGGTTCTCGAGGTTGCGGGTCCAAACCCGACAGAGAGTGATGGATATTTTGGGGTGCATGACCCCCTTCGAAAGGGAAGCAAAGCCAATGACGTACATTTACATTAGGGCACTGAGAACCATAGCAGTTAAAGTTCATACATAGATATAAAAAGACTCAATTAATATGGCATATAATGTTCACACACACACACACACACACACACACACACACACACATACACACACATACACACACACATTAACACACGTGCGCACTCATACATCGCGCATACTTTTTTAGAAGAGCCGTTTTACTTATTATTCAGAGAATCTCAAAAACGTGCATTTCTAGTGAAACCACGGTTTCGAAATTTTGGTTGGAATGCAATACTTCCTCTACTTTCTATAAGTAAGAACAGAGGAAATAAAATGTATGTCAACTAACAAGTCTTAATATTCGCATAGCTACTCGTTGGATTAACTGATGACAAACAAAACAGTGGGAATAACATTTCAGAGGTGTATTGATTAAGGGGTTCTATCTGTAAATTTTCAAAATCTTACATCTAGCTAATTCTTTCGAATGCTTTTACTTTGCATAAAGCCAGAAAACTCTTCCTCAAAATTGGCGCATAATTATGTTGAGCCGCTACTGAATTACGTATTTTCAAATACGATTCAAACTAATTACTAAAACCGTTCCGTATGGGGTAATTTAATAACTTCAAAACACAATTTCCGACTTACGTTCTTCGAATTAGCAGTTAAGAGTTGTTAAAACTTACTTTTAAGGAATACTTTTATATGACTGAAAAATGTTCGGCATTTGCAAAATATGTATGTTTATCAGACTGGCGAGCTTAATGATATAAGATTGTGTCTACATATAGATTTTTAGTTAGCGTATGCTGAGGGAACTAATTTAAAAGTTTCGTTGTAAGAACATTTTATATGTAGTAAAATTCTAAAATATTGTGAACGGGAAAAACGCATCAGATAATTGGTTTATATAAACTACTTAAAACGCTACTTACTTACTTTTTATTTAGAGAATTTAGCATTTCAATTAAAATTCTTGCCCGCCTCGGTAGCGTAGATGATAACATGTCTGCCTCACGTCCAAAAGGTCCCGAGTTCGAATCTCGGTCAGGGTGAGTTACCTGGATAAGATTTTCCGGGGTTTTCCCTTATCCTGAAAGACGAATGTTAGGTAACTAAGCTCGATGGACCCTGGGATCACATGAGCATCATTTCATCCATTCCATTCATCGTCCGATATAATTTAACGTTGGAGAATGTAAATTAGAAAAAAAAAACTTAAAATAGAATATTAAGACATATACTAGGCCGCGCCGTGGCTAGGTGGTTAGACTGCTTGAATCTTACCAAAGCGATCCGGGTTCGATCCCAGGTGACTACAAAGTGAGATTTGTGGTGGACAACACGGCGCTGAGGCGGCTTTTCTCTGGGACCTCCGGTTTCCCCGGCCACCATTTCCAAAATTGTCCCATTATCATCTTTATTTTCATCCACTTCGCCTCATTCCGTTCAACTACTTTACTCACTCTAATTTCGCGGACCGGGCTGATCACCCATCCCTGATCCGTAATCGTGGATCCCTCACCCGACGCTTAAGGGGCAAAGAGGACCATAAATGAACAGGCCTGTGTCCTGTGCCAAGAGAAGAAAACCTACACGCCAAATTTGTATAACACTATCTGAATGCTACATTCATATGACTATTACGTTGTTCAACAAACCACTTTTAAAAAAGGATTATTATTCTTCTATTTCGTATTTGTCAAGATAAATGTTGTAGAAATTGTTTTAATACAAATTTGCCTTTAGGTATATGCAATGGATATAGGTAAATGCAGTAAGCTTAAGTTATAGTTACATCTCTCTGGTCGCTATGTCCTTTGTATGGCCAGGAATTCCCATTTGAAAAAGTAGAACTACTGAAAATGAAATCCAATAACAATAACGTTAAATACAAGAAGAAAATGTTTTTGAGTGCAAGTTTTAACGAGATTAAGATTTTGCTGTCTCTTATGGTTTATCAGTTGTACAAAAGTCATTCAGAATGAAGAAATGAAATGTGTAGTGTTTAACGCCCGCTTTTACTACATACGGCACCACAGGCGACAGAATGAAGAGATATACAGATTGTGTTCTCAGAAAATTCATGACATATTTTTCATGGAAAGTATCTTAAACGTGTGGTATTTTTATCAAAACCGTTAAACTATTTGTGAGAAAATCAAAGTTTAGAAAATTCTTTCGTGTAAAGTGTAGTTTGAGGTGAAGGGATTTTCTTGAAACTCATGTCGCATCTTAAGAAGACACTGAACTTATTCAGATTTAAGTTGTGCTACTCGTGCGCGCGCGCGTGCACACACACACACACACACGCACGCACACACACGCACGCACACACATGCACACACATACTCGAAGCATTTTCCTAACATGTCTTATTTGGATTCAGGTAGTAACAAATTTGTTTCCGATGAAGTGTCGATATCGAATTTGTAAGTGGAATGCAACACCTCTGTGTTAAACAAAGTGAAATTGTGAGGAATCTCAGGAAAGCTACAAATACAATACCACATCCAACGGTCTGAGATATTTAAATCACGATTTAAGTAGCGGAGTATGTAGAGAGATTGATGATGATGATGATGATGATTATGATGATAAAAAACTAAATTGTGTATGCGTGTGTTCTTTCTCTCTATCCCTACAGTGATCAGCTTCAACCTCATAATACTTGTAGTATATTTGACATAAAGGTGTCTTTTAAGGTTTTGTATTTTATGGTGTTTTAAAATGATATTTTACCTAGATTAACCTTGAAAAATTACAAGTTGTTTTAGCTTCTTATATTGTAAAATATTAAATTTTTGGCTAAAATTATAGTTCTACTTTTAAAAGAATTAACAAGCAAATTCCATGTACTGCTATCGGCTGTTTTACTTGGGCCCTCCCCTTTATCACAGGCACATTTTGTCTATAGTCGCAGGGAATCGAACTTGCAATGTTTCACTCTACATAGATGGCTAGTCCATTTCATATCTCCTAAGCTGTACACGTAGGCGAACGTTGAGCAAAATCCTTCAAATCGTGAACTCTCTTTATAGGTATACTATTAAAAATGAATAATCTAGTTTGATAATTTGTGTTCGGTGTCCATTACTGATGGGCTTAATTTTTCATTCGTTTTTAAATGGCCTATGCTCATAGTCAAGTAGACCTTTAGAATTTCAAAGCGTTTTTTCGTCTTTATGCATTACAATATTCCACACGATGCAATGTTCGTTCACTTTCTCACAAATTATGCAGAAAAAACACCCAAAATTAAGTTATAATTTTTTTCGAGTGATTTTTCCTTATCAAAATCTCTGACACTTTAAAAGGATATTTTCTCATACGCCTGTAATTTTTCCATTTTGAAAGTATATTTACTATCTTTTATATCCGTTACATTCCAAATAAATGTTTGCATTACTGAAACTTGCATTTTTCCATCGCATGGAGAGTTCTGCTTATCACTGAAATAATTAATTTAAAAATTGCTAATATGAAATTACTGGAGATATTGCAATAACAATTCACAGAGATACTAATGATTTAATATATCACTTATGTATGAATTCAAATAAAAAATAAGGTTTTTAAATGTAGAATTTAGAAATGTTAATTGGTACCTTAAACGCTCACAACTATCAGAACTGTTTCGGTTGTGATGCCTGTAAAAGGTATGTGAAAGCAGTCTTAGAAATTAGAGGAAGAGTGGCATACGTAGCAAAATTATTCCGGCAGTAAGGACTTAACCGACTCCGCCGGATGAGTTAATGACGCGAAGTCAGTAGCACGTGCCTCTTCAATACAAAGCATTGATGTCTATCCGTATCGCTGCGTCGGAATGGGCAGCTTGTGTCCCAAACTCTTCCTCAAAATTGCCATTTTTCTGTGAAAGACTTAAAAGGAGATTGAAATCTCTTTGTTAACTTTGCTAAATGCACGAATCATTAGCCGAGTAAATATTTAAGATCACTGATTTAATTTTTATTCAATACATTTGTTTATTGACGAGGGTAGGTTTTCGATGCTTTTATTGACATTTTATCAGTAGTATTTTAAAATATAAGCAACTATCTCAGCAACACTGAAGTAGATTCAGAGCAACTCTTGAAGGTTATTTTACTATCATAAAATTTAATTTAACGGTATTCAGAATTTTCTGAAAAGAAAAGCTATTTATATACGAAAATGTTAATCACAGAAAACGCTGATGTAATAAAAAACTGACAAAATGCCTAAGTTGGGATGAACAAGACATGACGTTAAATTGACGTTTAAATAAAAACGAACAGAGATTGAGAGCATAGCAAGTGACGGAGCACATCGTGGAATGAATGGCGGGGGAAACCGGTGAAAACATTTCAAATGTCTTCGTCCAGCAAAAATCCCATATACGGACCCCTGGGAAACAACCCGAACCGCCCCAACAGTGGAAAATGCTCATGGAATGGTGTAGAGACGGGGGAGCGGACTGCGAAGAAGTTAACGTGCCATTGAAAGATTTTTACAGAAAAAAGTGCTGGAAATAAAAGTTTCATGAGAAAGTAGGGGGACTGTCAGTGATATTCTATTCTAGTGTCAATTCGGATGACTCCCTTGGTTAGGCGGTCCAAGGTCGTAGGTTCAAACCATGCCCGGGCCGATGATTTTTAAGTATTGTCATCTAGTTATCGCAAGGCCCGACCAGCTAGCAGCCGGGTAGGCGACAGGAGGCATTCAGCTACGCCTACCCATTTATCTTGTAGCGCTAACGAGGGGGATGGTTGGAAAAACATCACTAGCCATCTCTTTCCCTCTCCGTGACGTCTGGAGCAATCGGTAAGATTCACTGAACCGCGATACTTGTAGAAATGAAGATCTTGCCTATATAAGGCCTGCAGTTGGCGAGTGAGTTCAGTTCTTGGCGAGCAGTCACAGGAGCGCCGTGCTGGTGAACGGACTGGAAGACTGTGTACGTGCATCGGAGGGATTTTACGGAATTGTGAGTGCAGAGTGGACCTGTGACAGACGAACTGGTGTATTGTAATTGTATGCACTAAGTAATTCTATGTAATCGGCAAGTGTTCCAACTGTAACTCGGTGGAAATAAAGAACATTTTGAGTTTGTGCAATTGGACCTTAAATTTCACGAATCCACAAAGTCACAGTGTGCTTAAAGGCAGTTCCATGGTATTATATCTTAAATACTTCTGTGGGACGACATTTACGCACACAGTTGGCGCTGATATTGCGGCATACCCGCATGTCAGATTTCAATTGGTTGGTGTTTACTTTTGATTTGGGTTCTAATTGGAGCTATGAGATCTCTTATCTTCAGGTGAATGGTTGTAGGAAATGGATTTGTTGTTTGTTGGCTGCTCAGTTGTCTCAATAATACACTGGTTCGTTGCAAAAAATGATTTAATTTAATTCTCACTAAGTTCGTTGATTCAGATTGATTTGTAGCGGTGACCACCTGTTACTAAACTTCCTAACAGAATTCTCTTACTTCTTTATACGGCGAATACTTTGCTATTATAAAATTCTTCTGCTGCCTCTCTTACGCTGGTTGCGTTATTCTCGACTTCCCTACATTTCGGACTTAGAAATCTTTGCTACTTCTTCTTCACGCGCACTAACACATCCTTCCCCTCGTAGTATGACTGTTGAAGTGATGTTTTTCTTTTACGCTGGTTGCGTTATTCTTGACTTCCCTACATTTCGGACTTAGAAATCTTTATTACCTCTTCTTCACGCGCACTAACACGTCTTTCCCATCGTAGTATGACTGTTGAAGTGATGTTTCGTCTACTCTGCGATTCAGTTCGTACTTTATTCTGATCCCCACCCTAACTCTTATCACATGACCAAAATAACTCACCCTTCTCCCATTTCTCAAATCTTACATTATTATTGGTTTCTCATTTTATTTCGATTTTTCTTTATTGGTTAGCAAAACTCATCGAACTCATTGACGTTACGTCCCACCGTGAGTTGGGTCACGCCTACCCTGGGCTCTTTGTAACGGTATACATCGTTATCACCTCAGCAAAGTAAATCCTTTTAGGTCTTACGCTTGACCGCATCTTGAAAACCTTATTGTTCCTACACATTCTTGGTTATAGTTCTCAGACATTGAACTTTTCCTTAAACAAAGAGGCTAACGGTCACCTCTTCCTGTCTCCCCGACTTGTGTTCAGATTTTACAGAAATATTTTCTCTCCCTTACATGGATTCTAGCATGTTAGTTGTCTTAAATTATATTCTTCCCATCTTATTCTTAATTAAACCGCTATTTTAATCATTACTCTAATTTCATTCTAATTTCATATTAATACAACAATATTTTATATTAGTTTAGCAAAGCATTTTCATTAATTTATCTTCTTTTTTTAATTCTCGTGATTTCAATTAATTCGCCACCTCCTAATCGCTGTCTGATACTGCGGTTACATAATGCCCGTTTGACAAAAATGAAATACCCATTATTTAAATTTTGTCAAACCCCCGTCATGACGTTTCCTCCTTATATATCTTATAATTTCTCATTCCCTACTCGAAACATTTTTCGGTGGTCACCATTCCCTCATCTTCATCAGTGTGTTACTTTATACACATAGAATGGTCAATATGGTACATCATATACATAGAATTATAGATATGATACATTACGTACATAGACAAGTACACTGTCGTATATGTGGTTATTACCCTATATACAAATAACATTCGTGATACCTCAACTATATATACACTTCACTGAGCTATCCTTGTCTCACTTGACATCAACTTGATTTTACCTTATTACATTCCTTAAGTACTACATTAATGTTACTATATTACAGTTTACAATATTACATTTTACATTCAATGATTTTTTTTAATATTACTATATTAACTTATTGGGACGTTTCTTTATCTTTCAGTCCTTCACCGTAAGAACATTCGTCCTCACATTATTATAGTTTGCGTAATGATGTCCAAATATGGTTACCTCTACCTGCACTCAGTTGTCTACCTGTAATCAGGTGTTTCGTTTACCTGACAGTAAACATTGGCAGTTTATTGTCCTGTCTTTCCACTTCACTTTTCACTCTAAACTTTCTTTCACTTTGTCACGCCTAAGCCTGTGACCTTTACAATAACAATATAGCCTTTTGGCACATGAATACATCAGTACTTATACTATATTTACATTTCACAAATTATTTTTAATGATCTTTCTAACATGTTCATTAGCTGTGGTTATTCTTATTACATTATCATTTTGTTTGTGCACAGGAATTTTGGAACTTGCAACTCCCACGCAGTGTTTGAATTTCAAACGAAAACGTTACCCGTACTAATTATATAACTTTTACTTGGTATTCTTTACATCTTCGTATATAATTTCAATCACATTCACACCGGTGATTCTTGGGTCTGCTCTGTCCTGTTTACAACGTTTTTTTGACGATATGGCCTTATTAGGGAGATGTTATATCTGCCTATCGGTTTACCATTTCTTGGGTGTATTAGAGCATACGCTCTGTCACCAAATATTTTCTCAATCCGGTATGGGCCTTTCCATAGCATATATAGCTTTTTAGTCTTCTTTCCTAACAAATCTGACTTGTCGAACGATTTCACTAGAACTAAGTCGCCGACCTTTGGTTCCCAATTCTTCTTATACCGCAGTTTCTTTGCGTTTCTTTTCTCTACTTTTTCCATTATTCTTTTAACAGCATTCGGGATCCGTTCTCGATCTGTCTCGGTCGTCACTTGTATACTTTCCGGAACACCCTCTATTATTGGTTCCGGTGTTAAATTCCTATGCAATTGGATAGGAGCATATCCTGTGGTTAGATTGACTGAATTATTGAATATAAACTCAATATAGTTGATGTGGTCTGGCCAGGTAGTCTGTTTCAATGAACAAAGGACTCGGAGATGAACACCTAGGTCTTTCATTACGCGCTCGCTTGGATTAGAGCATGGATGGTACGACGTTGTATTATAGATGCGAATTCCGGCATCCTGAATGGTGTGCACGAATCGTCTTCCATGGTGTATGGACGCGTTATCTACTAATAGTGCTTTCATCTTCCCGTATTTGACTATATAGTATTTCACTATTTTATTCGCGCATGCTGCACTTGTTAATTTCTTGAGAGGGTATATTTTCACAAATTTCGACATCACGTCGATAAGTACAAATAAATATTTTAATCCTCCTCTTCCTGCAGGGAGTGGACCATATGCATCCGCTGCAACTAATTCTAATGGTTCCTTCCTGGTGATGGATACAGGGGGTCGATCTATCTTATAATTTAATGATTTTGCCCTCTGGCAGATGTCACATGTAGATATAAAGGTCCTAACTTTCTTGCCTAATCTAAATATGTATAAATGGTTGCTTATGGAAATCATTGTCTTCTCAACGCCAGCATGTATAAGAGCTGTGTGGTAAGCAGAAATCACTAACTCTTCCAGCGCTGCGGGTATATATGCTTTCCAAACAGGTTTGGAAACACCCTGTAACTTATACAATACGTTATTTAGCACTCCGTATTTCTGTGAATTTGCTTGATCTATGGGCAATGCCTTTTCCATAATTTGTTTTAATTTCCAATCCTGGCGTTGTAATTCCGACAATCTTCTCATCTCCTTTGTTAATTTTATACTGAAGGTTACATCCATCTTTAACACTGGTAATTCTGTACCATGACTACTGATATTTTCTGGTAGATTCCCCTGTGGCTTTATACGTGAAAGCATGTCACTAAAGATGTTAAGACTTCCCTGTATATGTTTAATCTCTGGGTTGTAAGCCATGATCTCGTGGATATATCTCGCAATTTTTGTACTGGTCAATTTGCAATTTCGTATAAATGATAGGCTGATATGATCGGTGAATATCACAATCCTTTTATTATATATATATTGTCTAAATTTACAAATGGCGTACTAAATAGCCGTAATTTCCTGTTCTGTTATGCAAGCAATTTTTTCTGTTTTCGTTAACCCTCGGGAGGCTGTGGCTATGACCTTTAATTCTCCAGTCGGTGTCTCTTGGGCTAAAATAGATCCTAACGCCACCATGGAGGCATCCGTGTATATGAGATAAGGTAAATCTGGATCAGGCCATGTCAATAATACGGATTCACTGAAGAGTTCTTGTAATCTTTTAAAAGCATTTTCTTCTACCATAGTCCATCGCCATTTTCGATTTTTTTTTTCCAGTAGTGCTCGCAACGGCGCGGCTTCCTTTGCATAGTTTATCAGGAACCTTGATTGGTACCCAAGTACACCCAGATAACGTTTTACTTGTTTTGGTGTCTAAGGTCGTGGTATTTTCAAAATGGCTTCCACTCTTTCTGGATCAGGAGCTATATTTTCGCCTGTTATGATATATCCTAAATATTTAACTGATTCATGGAAAAATTTACATTTGGCCCAATTCAGTGTTAATCCAGCATTTGCTAGCCTTCCGAGCACTAAATCCAAATATGTAAGGTGATCTTCCACTGTTCTACTGTATATCAATAAATCATCTACATACTGTGACACATATGTTTCCCTTTGCGTGTTGAGTATTTTCTGCATCGCCCGTAGGAATGCGCTTCCAGAATTAATTAGTCCAAAGCAATTTCTTGTAAACTGGTACAGATATCCTCCGTGCAAAAATGAGGTATATTGCCTTAACTCAGGTTTCAACTTAATTTGCAAAAATGATTTGGTCACATCTAGTGAAGTAAAATACCTTTGTGCCCCAATACCGGCCAAAATTTGCTCTATTGCTGGGGTTCGAAAATTATCCGGAACAATATATTGGTTTATATGACGTCCATCTATCGTCAGTCGTACTGTTCCATTTGCTTTTCTGACTATACATAGGGGACTTATAAATTTTGATGTAGATATCTCCAGAATTCCATCTTCCAACATTTCCTGTATTTTAAGGTTCACTGCCTCCTGTAAATCCAATGGAATAGGTCTGCACTTATATTTGAATGGGGGAACATCATGTATCTCGAATTCATACTCAAAATCACTATAGGTCCCAGTGTGTTCCGAAAATACACTTCTATGTTTACATAAAATGTTATAAAAAATCTCTTTTTGGTGGTCGTTAAGTAGGTTCGAGTTTGCTACTGTTTCTCTTATTCTATAGGTCATGTTTACGTTATTTTCGACTACCTGGAAATCATCTGGTAGGGTAATTATCTCCTGTTCACCTGCTTCTGCCTGCCCAAGTCCGTATGACGTCATCTCTAAAAACCCTTCTTCTCCAGCTATATACTCATCCTTATCATAGTTTCTCATCTCTTCTGCTTCTAATGGATTCATCTTAACTAGCTCCATCCCTCCTATTCGTATAAATTCTACAAAAAATGTTTCTCCATCTATTTCTTTTTCTTCATCTGTCAATCTTATCTCATTTTCTGCTTCCCTTGAGCTAAACGGAACTTTAACTATGACGTCTTTAATTTTGATTTCCAAGGCTTCCATTTGATAATTCAACTTAGCTTGAAGCGCATACAACACGTCATTACCCATAATAATGTCTACATATAGCCTATTAATAACAAAACATACAAATTCTATTGTATCCTCCCCAATGGTGACTTTCAAAAGCATTTGTGTATTAATCTTTTGTTTGGCGCGACCTACTGCCAGAGTACAATATGCACTTTTCACGGGCAATGTTTGCAATTTCATTCCATTGTTTTTTAAGTGATAAAAGAATGCTTGACTTATAGCTGAAACTGAGGATCCTGAATCTATGGTAATGTGCCATTTTTCTTTGTTTATTATTGCAGCAATACGTGGAGCATCTCTCACTTCTTGCAATTCTGTTAAGTGATTGTTTATTTGAGTACCGTTTACTATTTCTGTTTCTGTTTTATTCTGTACCACCCTACTCAGAGCTGTGTCCCTGTTCAAATTAAGAACTAGCGTGTTCATCCGGGTCCGATGCGGGACGTCTTCTATCGCACCCTGGAGTCGTTTCCCGTCTGCTGTGTCGTATCTGGCCTTTCATCTACCTCGGGCGCCGCGTCCCTCGGTGTGGGTGGAGGAGAACGCACCCATTCTCTTGAGAGAAGTTGATTCCTCTGTCTTACTTCAGGTCTGTCTGTATTGTTCTCTCTACCAGCGTCATGTGGTTGATACTGTCTATTAGCTTCTGGTAGTCGGAACGTCGGTCTTGCATTCCCTCTTCGAAGAAATGGGGGGTCACCCCTATTTCCATTCCTAGTTGCATGTACATATCTTATAGGGAAATTATATGAATTTGAATTTGGTGGTCCCTGTCTCCCTCTATTGTTGTTAGGGAATTCCCTCGGGACGTGGGCATCGTATCTTTGACGAGTAGCCATATGGTTTGTGTTAAAATTTCGGGGATTGTGTGCCCTTTCCCCGTCATGATTATTATTATTCCACGGTCTGTGTGGATTTCTCACTGGCATTCGATTCTCATGTCTATTTTGTGAATTTTGCGTCCCAACGCTTTGTAAAGCTGTTAATAATGTAATTGCCTCTCTCAATGTCTGAGGTCTTGCTACCACCATGTGATTTCTAATGTTCTCAGGAAGGTGGGGCGTGAGAAGAGAAATCAGTTCGGCTTCCTGTAATGGAGGTTGTAGATATTTACTTATTTGCGAATATCTCAGGAAATAATCAGTAATAGACTCTCCATTATTACCTTGGTATCGGCCATTTGTTATCTGATTCCTTACTTGGTATTGGACATTGGCGTTCCAATACTTTTCTAGGAAAGCTGTTTTGAACAACTCGTAGCTGCATCCTTCTCCCACAGTTACTCGTAGCCAATTAAGTTCGGCAGATTCTAACGCCCTTTGAACTATTATCATCTTATATTGCTCGGGTACACCTCTGATGACAAAATTCTTTTCTAAGTCGGCCAAAAATTGTACTGCGTTGTCATTGCGACAATTAAATTTCGGGAGGGGCAATTCGCTTAGAAAATTCATGTGCACTGGTGGATACATATTTACGTTTTGCATATTTACTTCGCTATTATTGCTGTTTTGAGGAGAGACAGAAGGGGCGTTAACCTGTTCGTTCTGCCTCTCTCCATTGTGTGTATGTATAGAACAATTGGAACTCTCAGGTACCTGCCCTTGCTGTCCCAGCTGTAAGCCAGTTACAGTATCTCTGATTTGAGATATCTCGCTTACTGTTTCCCTCAACATTTGGTATTTTCTGATTGAATATTTGTTACACGTGCTACCTTTTCTTTTAACTTCTCCATGTCAGCTGCTATACTATTGTTTACAGTGTCAAACCGGTCATTTATCTCTTGTACAAAAGTTACCAGTGTCGTGGTCAGTTCATCTAATCTTATTCTCTCCTTATTAATTTCCTCCCCTATTCTATTTTCTACTCCTGCAACGAGAGATTTGGTAGCTTCTAGGTCACTTCTTATAGTACCTACTTCTCGCTGCAGGGCCTCTTTTACAGACTGGATTTCCCCTGTTATTCCTTGAATTCTGACAGTGATTCTAGTTTCTGTTTCTTTCCCTTGGCTTGTAATTTGACTTAATTTTTTGTCCATAGCCCTGCTCTGATCTAGTAATTTAGCCTCTAGTGTTTGGTTCTGTTCTACTAATTTAGCCTCTAGTGATTGACTCTGTTCTACTAATTTAGCTTCTAGTGTTTGGTTCAATTTAGCCTCTAGTGATTGGTTCTGTTCTACGAATTTAGCTTCTAGTGATTGACTCTGAATAGTCATTTGCGCCATGAGTTTCTGGAGCATCTCTTGTAGATTTTCCATTACCCCAGGATTGTCACTTCTCCTATTTACATTTAAGCTACTTACACCATTTACACCCTCATCTACTGATCCTATAACACTGCTTTCCATTATCTCTTCATTAACAACTTCTAACTCTTTCTCTGTCTCCATAAATATTTGTTCCCCAGAATTTTCCATTTTAAATTTATTCTGTACGATCTTCTTATTTCTCAAAAGCATTGAACTTCCCCTTTAAATTTTCTAATTTCCCTTCCAAAATACTTATTACTAAGACATTACATAGGTATTGATCTCAATGAATGATATTACATTTACAAGAAAAATAAATTGAGTATGTGTAACTCACAGTTCTGTTGTACGGCTGTGGTGTTTATGTGATGTCTTTACCAATTTTTTTTTGTCGTGCTGCTCGTCGTCTAGTAGGCTCAGTTGATGTCGAAAGAACTTGAACTTCTCTCTTGTTTGGGGGAAAATTTCACTTGTTAGTTGTTTTTGCCGTCTTCTTCGTAGTCTCTGCTGTCCTCATCGTAGTTGTCGTCGTCGGTCTTCTCACTTCTCCTCGTAGTCGTCCTTCGTCGTCGTTCTTCTCACTTCTCCTCGTCGTTGTCGTCGTTACATTTCACCCATTTCCTACAATTCGAAGCCCCACGTTGGGCGCCATTAGGTGGCATACCCGCATGTCAGATTTCAATTGGTTGGTGTTTACTTTTGATTTGGGTTCTAATTGGAGCTATGAGATCTCTTATCTTCAGGTGAATGGTTGTAGGAAATGGATTTGTTGTTTGTTGGCTGCTCAGTTGTCTCAATAATACACTGGTTCGTTGCAAAAAATGATTTAATTTAATTCTCACTAAGTTCGTTGATTCAGATTGATTTGTAGCGGTGACCACCTGTTACTAAACTTCCTAACAGAATTCTCTTACTTCTTTATACGGCGAATACTTTGCTATTATAAAATTCTTCTGCTGCCTCTCTTACGCTGGTTGCGTTATTCTCGACTTCCCTACATTTCGGACTTAGAAATCTTTGCTACTTCTTCTTCACGCGCACTAACACATCCTTCCCCTCGTAGTATGACTGTTGAAGTGATGTTTCGTCTACTCTGCGATTCAGTTCGTACTTTATTCTGATCCCCACCCTAACTCTTATCACATGACCAAAATAACTCACCCTTCTCCCATTTCTCAAATCTTACATTATTATTGGTTTCTCATTTTATTTCGATTTTTCTTTATTGGTTAGCAAAACTCATCGAACTCATTGACGTTACGTCCCACCGTGAGTTGGGTCACGCCTACCCTGGGCTCTTTGTAACGGTATACATCGTTATCACCTCAGCAAAGTAAATCCTTTTAGGTCTTACGCTTGACCGCATCTTGAAAACCTTATTGTTCCTACACATTCTTGGTTATAGTTCTCAGACATTGAACTTTTCCTTAAACAAAGAGGCTAACGGTCACCTCTTCCTGTCTCCCCGACTTGTGTTCAGATTTTACAGAAATATTTTCTCTCCCTTACATGGATTCTAGCATGTTAGTTGTCTTAAATTATATTCTTCCCATCTTATTCTTAATTAAACCGCTATTTTAATCATTACTCTAATTTCATTCTAATTTCATATTAATACAACAATATTTTATATTAGTTTAGCAAAGCATTTTCATTAATTTATCTTCTTTTTTTAATTCTCGTGATTTCAATTAATTCGCCACCTCCTAATCGCTGTCTGATACTGCGGTTACAATATGATCGTGACAATCGACAGCGTCGTTGCACAAACAAAATAATTTAATTGGATGCTACACCTATCTTTGACCTCGAAGTCCGGATTCTTTATTGCACCCCTTCGTATAGCTTATGTAAATTATTGTTGCAAAACTATATTTTTTCATTTAGTACACATGAATTGAGATGATCGTTTGCAAAAATGGTTTCATGACATATTTCGTTGTTTGCATAAGAAGGAAGCAAGAAGTCGTCCTCCGTGTTCTGTGGGTAACACGATAGTCTCTGGCTCTCGATGTCGCAGTTCACACCCGGTGGAGGGCGATAAAAGCTTTAGCATGGCTTCCTATGGAAGGAAAGTAAAGCAAAGCCGTTGGTCCATTGTCCTAGAATTATAATACGTAAAAGAGGCCCAAGTCTGATAAAGAGGCCTCTGAGCAAATTTAAGCGGTCTTTCATGCCCATTGTATAATGTGATGTGAGAACTACAGAAGTTGGTGTTCATAAATAGAAAATAAACAAAGGAAACAGGAAATTGAACAGAGTTAAAATATTTCAAAAGCGTTTTTTTATGTTTTTCATGAATAGTGTTAGCACTTAAAATGATAGTGCTTAAAACTGCATACCTAGTAGCGGATATCTCGGAAATGGCTGGTTGCTATTCCTTATCCTACAATTTTATAAATTATTTCGAAATGTGGATCGCATACTCTATTTCTATAAATTTCAATATTGTATTTGTGTGCGTGTGCAAGTGTGGAAGAGGGGGGACATTAGGGGTGGACTGCCAGCAACCTTAAAACTTGTAAATCAAATAGTTTAATTGGAAATCAGATTTTTTCTAAAAAGTGATACGATTTTGGTTGGATACCTTATGTTTTAAAATATTTTGTCGCAAATAAAATGCATAGCTTAAATTTTATGTAAATATCCTATGGATCTCTTTCTTTTTCTTGCTGAATTTGATGTTACTGGGAATTTGAAATATACAGATGAAAACTCAAGACTAAGAATTAGAAATGTATGTAGAATAAACTTTCATAGACTTCAATCATCCTAAAATATTTAGTAGGTAGGGTAATTCCGAGGCAGACGGTGTGCATGGGAGGTACCAATATGATTTTCATCGTTGCAGATGTGATGTTTTTGAAATTCAGTTAGCGGCAAACTTTCAATCCTTGTTATCGATTATTGATCACGTGCACTACTTATGGTAACATTTCTACCAGTTTCTGTTGTTGCTTATTCTTAAACAGTACTACGTCATTATGATTAATTTGTAATACTATGAAAGTGCATAACCATTATTGTTGGGGAAAGCAGCCACGCCTGAAAATGCCATTTTGGTATTCAAAGCTACTGGGGTATACCTACCCTTAAAACCCCCTATTCGTAGACGTAAGTCAGTATTCAAGTGGGCCTTCAGCTGTAGAAGAAATGCCGAGTAATCTATATGAAGTTGACAACAAACATACAGACAACTTCACCAAGGCGGCCCGGGTTCGATCCCAGGCGGTTTGTGGTGGACAACACGGCGCTGGGGCGGGTTTTCTCCGGGACCTCCGGTTTCCCCCGCCATCTCATTCCACCGGTGCTCCATCTTCCGTATGTAGTAAAAGCGGGCGTTAAACACTACACATTTCATTAATACAGACAACTGAAGTTCAGGTAAGCCAGAAAAACTTGAACCACAACCAAATACATTGATGCACCTTATAGATCACACGACCGCAGAAGTTTTAAATGCTCTTTCACCAATTCCATCCTTTAAGCCACTGTCAAGGAAAAAGAGAAAAAAATTAGAACTTATCGTTTAACCCCACCCTCAAGAAAATCTAACAAAGAATATAAAATCTGATTAAGTTAGCAGCAAGCAAAAATTAAACAATAGCCAAATAGCTCCAGTTAGCTCCAGTTCTAAGGAGAGTCTCAGATGATTCCAGTCACGATTGCGTCAGGGATGCTGGCTGTAATGAAGACTATGAAAAGACAAATATTTGATTGTATCCAATGTGTTCGCTCCCAGTTTTGGCTTCATGAAATTTATCCATTGACGTTTGTTTGCTTTGTGGAAAAGCAATAAAAAGCACAATTGACATTATACTTATTTTATAGTTTTCACCAAAATATTTTTTACAGGGACCATTGCTCACAAGGGCTTGATTACTAGCTGATAAAAAGAAAAGTAAAGCATTTGTTGCATAATTATTGTTACTTTAAATTTCTAAACGTGCCCTTAGTTAAGAAAAATGTGTGGACTTCTACTCCTATATAGCATGCTCATCTGTTCCTTGTAGGGACATATGGTCATGCATAGGTTATTAAAATTCGAGACTTTTTCATCCAAAATAAATGAGTGTGATTATGAATACTTACTAATATACAGATTACATTAAGGAATCCATTTAGCTACTTTCAAAATTCTTCAATAATACAATTCTTAGAAAAATAATACCATCACCCCCAGATTTAGTTTATATTTAAATGTTTCTATGTTGATATCAGATTTTGGTTCCATCTAACATGTTAGAAAAGTGTGAGTCTTCTTTTCTTTAGTAATTGTCCTTAGAAAATAAATTCGTTGTGATACCAACATCCGATGTTTGCCTCATATTGCATTAATCATTTTTATATGCTCGATTTTAAGTTATTTGACTCTTATCGTGATTAATATAACGTGGATAGAAGAATTAGTTGTTTTAGCAATAAAATAACAAAAACAGATATGTCTGAATTAAAAATGGTAAATACAGATAGCCAGGCACTGTCTCACATTCAGAACCTGTTTTGTATTTGGTTCGGATCTCTACTACTTGATTTATATTTGCAGTCAGAATGTTCTTTAAAGAATTATGGTATACACAAAGTAGGCTTTGGATTATATCCATGGATCCTTGTTTGGCGTACAAATTACATGTGCTCAGCTGAGGCAAATTACGTGCAGTATGTTGTTTGGAATTCTTGATGAGGAAAGCTGCGCATGAATGCTAACTGCGGTTCAAGTTAAGCTTATTGGACAATTTAAGAAGACATAATTTTGCTTGCAGGGTGACCAAGTGCTGTCGTGTAAGTGATACGATCCGTGGAATATGACACCTTTACAAACATAAGTCTTCTTGGCCACCTGCAGTTATACAAGTACACGAGGTATTCGAATATTTGATTAGTGTAGGTCGTGTAGTGATTGTTGTAGTGTCACTGTCCTCAAACTCCTTGCTGAACTGTCTGTTAAAACTTATGACGAAAAGTGTACTGACGGATTTAAGATATGCCTGAAATTAGTAATGCATTATTAAAGGTAGTTGTGGAGAAAAATTCTCCGTTTTAATATATTTGGAGTTTAGTGGTAAAGGGTAGACAAAGCAGAGGGGCACCTTGCGACCTACACTCGAGGTCACAGGGTCACAAGTAGACGGGCCTTTAGAGACGTATTTCTTTCTTTCTTGCTTTATTTTTTTTAATTAACGTCTTCCAGCGTTATGTCATATCGAACGATGAATGAAATGGGAGAAATGATGCTCAAATGATCCATAGAGCTACAGAGACGCATGGATGTCCTTTAACAGATGCTGAGGTTACCTGTAGTTAGAGAAACTGTTGCATTCCATTAAATAATTCTATTCCAATTCCACTGTGAACACACGTTTATAGGCTCCCTTTCCCCAAAAGGCGCAGGTGACCTAGCTGTCGACAGGCCCCTACAGCCCCCACACACACCCGTTCACTTAAAACAAAAGTGTTGCGCATATGTGTGCTTTAATAATTTTTAATGTTCGTTGCTATTACATAGGGCACCACAAGCGGTTGGATCCACCTCGATAGCGTAGGTGGTAGCCTCACGTTCAAGAGGTGCCGAGTTCAAATCTCGATCACGATGTGTTACCTGGATAAGGCTTTTCCGGGGTTTTCTCTTATCCTCAAAGACGAATGTCGGGTAACTCTAAGCTCTATGGATCCTGAGCTCCTTTGAGCATCATTTCACCCATTTCATTCATCGTCCGATACGACTTGACGTTGGAGGACGTAAATTTACAAAACAAGAAAAAAACAAACACAAGCTGTTGGCACCGATTATACATAAAATGATTTTTGGGGAAGGAAACGTTCCAGGCCTAAGTTTAGGGAACATCCCGGTATTTGCCAATTATGAGGACTGACTCCAGATCCTACTTTTAAATCCTGTTGGGTGTAAGTCATCCGTGCGAGAAAACTATGATGATAATGATGGAAATCCCGTGAAAAAACCTGTCAGGAAAGAAGATTCTGTCAGGATATTGTGGCGCGCGCGCGCGTGTGTGCGTGCGTGTGCTTGGGCGCGCGCGCAGCGTAACCCAAAGAGGCAAATTCGTTTGGGGCACGACCTTTTTTATGAGTGTTTCTGTTTGATGAATCCGGTTAAAATATTGAAATGTAATAATATTTATAATTTATCCTTTGTGTCCCTTATTTGCCTCGGCATACCTCAGTAGCTGCATCTGGACTCCTTTTCTCCAGAACATGGCACTGAACGGCTGTTTAAAATATTTCTCATGTAAAAAATACTCGCAGATAAAGGTTAGTCACTAAACTTCTTTTTGGTATTAACTTCTCAGTGATTAACTTTGGGATTTAGAATTAATATATTGTTACAACACTTGTGTTATATAGTTCCAATATGACACGGTCACCTTCCGGTCTAGCGTTTAAAATGCTAGCCTCTGGTTCACGAGGTCTCAAGTTCAAACCGGTGGAGGACGGTGTGTAAAAATCCTTAGCATGGCTTCCTTCGGAAAGAAAGTAAAGCCAGTCGTCCCGTGTCGTAGATTTATGGCGTGAAAAATAACTTTAAGTCTAATAAGGAGACCTCTGAGCAAATATAGGTGGGCTCTCACGCCCAATATAGAATTGGACGCGTAAAACCGTAGCAGTTAAAAAACATCCATATACGTATATAAAACTCGGGTGAAACCTCTAAACATTTCAGTCTCTCTATAACGTAAGTGTAACCATCGCCCATGCAGCGAAATTTCAGATGAGATGCTAGTAGTGTAAGTGGAATTGAGTGCGCTCAACTGCAGGGTCATTAGCGCCACAGTTAAAACGTACGGCACAGGGCAGGTAAAACGAGTAATAAAATGTTTGGGTCATTGATAAAATTGCGGAAATAGGAGTTTTAAAGTAAAAGAACCGAGTAAAAGTAGCACATACGTTGTTAATGGTTTTTGCAGTAAAATCACAGTAGGAAAACTGCTACAACCAGGGTCCATGAAAACTAAATGTGAATCGGGAAGGGCATTTGTGATAAAAATTGGAACACCTTGCGGACCGCCACAGAGGTATCGGCAAGAATCTCTGCCAGACCTAGCGGTATTTGCAGGGTAGTTCTGAGGTGCGCGAGGGAAGCACACCATATTAAAACATGGCGGACCGATAAATCCTCCCTACATAGGGGGTAAAGTGGAGCAGATGTCCTCCTTAAAAGGTGCCCGTTGGTAAAAGTACAGTGGCCAATACGCAGACGCGCCAAAATTACCTCCTCCCGACGAGAAGGGCGAGAGAATGTTCTCCAGGTGACGGGGACCGCCTTCATCTCTCTGAGCTTGTTACCCGTGAGAGTCGACTACTCTTCTCAGCAATGCAAAAGCACCGCTCTCCAAACAAGGAGCCTGTAGTCTTCGGAAAGGACACAAGGGCGCATTCTGGGCGCTGTGGTTGCTGTTTTTGCCGCCATATCTGCCTGTTCGTTTCCAGGCAAGCCTGCGTGTCTAGGAACCCAGACACACACTACATCCACGCCAGTAGCATGCAGAGCATGGAGCACATCCTGGATTCGCTGTACGATCGGGTATTGGCTATACACCTCACCCAGACTGTGTAGCGCACTGAGGGAATCGCTCAGAATCAGAGAGGCTCCCAAGCTGCGACGGCGCACGTGCAGAATGTCCTGGTAAATGGCGTATAACTAAGCGTTAAAAACGGAAGTGCAACTATGGAGGCCGAAGGTACAGGTAGTGTTTCCACACATATATGCACATCCCACGCCACGGGGGTTCTTGGGGCCTCAGTGTAGATTAAGGTGAAGTCGCCGTAGCCCGATAAAAACTCTAAGAATCCTGTGCGGATGCTGGACGGAGGCATACTAGATTTCCGGTACTTCAGCATACCGAGATCTACGTAGGAAGTTGCTGATAACCAGGGCGGATACTGCTTTTGCCCCCTCGGTAGTAAATGAGGCAGATGGAGATCGTAACGTCGTAGAAGTTCTCGGAAAAGAAACCCCGCTGGCTTGGGGCTAAACAGAGTGCGTCGGTAGCAGCGATCCAGCACGGCGTTTAAAAAGGAAGGAGAAGTTGGGTGCGTAGGTAAGCTTTGAAGGTCACAGCCATAATTGCCTAACAGGGCTGCACGTCTAGCCTGAAGAGTGGGTTCTGCCGCTTCGGCATAAAGGTTCACGACCGGGCTAGTTGGGAAAGCCCCGATTGCCAAACGAATGCCTTGATTATGGACGGTGTCCAATCTGCGCAGCACTGATGGCCGGGTGGAAGAATAAACAATGGACCCATAATCCAATTTGGAGCGTATAAGGGTGCGATACAGCCGCAGCAATGTGAACCGATCCGCCCCCATGATATACTGCTGAGCACCCACAAGATATTAAGCGACCGTTCGCATCGCACCTTCAGCTGTGTAATATGGGACAACCAGCTAAGTTTCCTGTTAAATGTTAAACCCAAAAAGGTCTTTTCGTCTGCTAAGGGAAGAAGGGCTTGGCCGAAACGGAGAAAAGGTGGTGAGCGTCTGTGACAGCGCCAAAAATAAACGCAGGTGGACTCCTCTGTAGAGAAATGGAAGCCGGTTTGGGAGCTCCAGGCGAAGAGATTGTCTACACATTGCTGCAAACAGCGTTTCAAAAACTCCGTGCTCTGAGAGGAACAGTAGATGGCGAAGTCATCTACAAAAAAGGCAGGACGATAAACCAGGAGGGACACATTGCGAGATAAAGTTGATTGCGATGGAAAACAGTGTAATGCTTAGAACAGATCCCTGAGGAACGCCGTTCTCCTGAACGGAAAGGTCCGAAAGGGCCAAACCTACCCTTACACGGAAGACGCGGCCCTTCAGAAACCACTGGATAAACAGGGGTGGGCGTCCACTTATGTTCCAGGTATGTAGGGACCGTAGAATGCCTGCACGCCAAAAAGTGTCATAGGCCTTTTGGAGATCGAAGAATACACCGACGGTCTGACTGTTCTCCATAAAGCCGTTGGTGATTTGCGTCGATAGTGACACAAGGTGGTCAAGGGTTGAGCACCGTCTTCGAAAACCGCACTTGATGCTAGTCAGGACAGCGTGAGTTTTCAAACACCATACCGACCGTCCATTGATCATGCGTTCCATCACCTTGCAAAGGCAACTGGTGAGGGAAATAGGACGGTAGATGGAAGGAAGGTGGCGGTCCTTTCCAGACTTTAATATGGGTATGAGTGTGGCCTCACGCCATATGTCTCGGAAGGTAGCGTCCACCCAAACGCAATTGTAAACCTCGACTAGGAATGCCTTTCCCTCTGGAGACAGCTGTTGCAACATACGAATATGCATACCGTCTGGCCTGGGTGCTGATGGCCGCGAGGATGCAAGGGCATGGTCCAGCTCTGTAATGGCGAATAATCTATTGTAGGGTTCAAGGTTTCCTGAAATGAAGCTAAAGACTTGAGATTCCACCTGAGCCTTTACAGGAAGGAATTCAGGGATATAGTTTGCGCAGCTAGACACATTAGCAAAAGCACTGGTGAGGGCATTAGATACTTCGAAGGTATCCACAATCACTGCTGCAGAAGTGTTAAAACCTGCGATAGGGAAAGGCGTCAATTTTCCGCCACCCGACGTAATCTACCCCAGACGACCGAGGAAGGTGTGTGCTGATTAAAGGTCTAAACGAACTTCTTCCATGAGGTCTTTTTGCTATCCTGAATAATCTGCCGGGAATTGGCACGCGTTTTCTTATAGCTAATCAGGTTCTCCAGTGTGGGATGGCACTGGAAGGTTCGGAGGGCACGCCTGCGTGATCGGACAGCTTTGCGGCATTCATCCGTCCACCAAGGAACTGGAAAGCGACGGGGCTAGGCTGTAGACCGGGGAATAGACTGCTCAGCAGCAGTCAGAAGAGTCTCTCGAAGGTGGTCTACCAGGACGTTAACGGTGTCTTGGTCAGTGTAGCTGAAAACGGCAAACTCGGCTAAAAGTTTCCCAGTTAGCCCGATCGAAGCGCCACCTAGGAGCATACCCTGAGTGGTTAGTGGGGAGTACCAGGCTAAGAAGACAGGGAAAGTGATCGCTAGGGTGTGAATCCGATAGGACAGATCATTGGAAGGAAACCACTAGGTGTTCTGAACAAACTGCTAAATCAAGATATGAAGAAGTATGGAAAGTATCGGAAACATAGGTAGGATCCCCAGTGTTCAGGATAGCAGCGTTCAGGACGTCGGCGAAAAGCTGACCTCTCGAACAGGCACGTGGGGAGCCCCAAAAGGGTGATGAGCATTGGCGTCTCCAACCAACAGGAAAGGAGCGGGTAGCTGCCGGATTAGGTTGTCTACATAGCTGATCGTAAGGTCATCCGATGGAGGTAAGTAAAAGGTGCAAATGGTAAATCGAATGGATGACAGGGTGAGTCCTACAGCTACGAACTGAATGTCTGACTGCAAGGGAATAGGTTTGACAAACAAATTGTTCCTCAGTAACAGCATTGTGCTTCCGTGCGCGGGAACTCCCCCGTCTGGTAGAAGATCACACCGTTGGACTGAGTAACGCCTGATTTGAAAATGGTCCTGAGGTCGGAGTTTAGTCTCCTGAAGATATATCACCAAATGCTCGTAGTCATGGAAAAAGACTTCGAGCTCTGATCGATGGCTCCGAACTCCACGTAAGTTCCAGTGTACGATGGCTGGGATATGGTAAGCTTCCACTAAGTGGAGGACAGTGGTAGCCGAACCAGTTTGCCCTTTTTCTTAGGTGTCGGGCTAACACCTTTTGCAGCCGGTTCATTTCGTCGCTTTTGACGTTCGACCGAGAAGTGGTGCTAGAATCCTCCAAGTCCATGTCTTTCACTGGCGGTGACCCCTTCTCAACCAAGAAATTCGGTTCGAGGAGCTCGAACCGGTTGGAAGTCGAGATCGCCGAAGGTGGACAGCGCCGATCGTAATCCTTTCCGGAAGAGTCCTCCGAGGCCGTGGAGCACTACTTACCTTGGTTATTCTAGGAGAGACTGGTTGCTTGGTCGTACGGCCAGATTGCTCTACTGGTGGAGTAGTTTGTACCCCTATGGAAACACGAGAGGGAACGCCAGGACAGGTGTGTACAAAGGGTTCATGTTTTCCAACTGATTGGAGGACAGCGGCAACAAACCTCATGCTGGTAGTCGGGTGAAGTTCAAAATAGCACTTTCTCGCTTCTGGAAAGGTAAGGTGTTCCTTCACACGCAGTTCTTGTCTGTGCTTTTCTTCCAGAAAACGGGGCAATCGCTCGAGTTCGACGGAAGCGCGCCACCACAATTGACACATGAGGGGTTCTGGGAGCAATTGGAGCCGTCATGAGCTTCGCGGCCCCAACAAGGACAAATGGACGAACCAGTGCACTGCTTTTGCGTGTGCCCAAACTTCTGATATCGGTAGCAACGCATGGGGTTAGGTACATAGGGTCGTACCGATGCACACTCATAACCGCACAGAATGAAAGACGGAAGGACATAGCGTTCAAAAGTAAGGAAGGGCGTGTGTAAGGGAAACGGTTGGTCATCCTTCTTTCCGATTAATCTGAAAGCTGATGTTACTCCTTGGTCCGAAAGACAGTTTACAATGTTCTCATTTGTGAGCCCGTCCAAACTCGAGGTGGTGACCATTCGACGACAGCTGTTCAATGTTTTATGCTTTTCCACTATGATAGGGTAGGAACCCAAGAGACTAGCTTTAAGGAGTTTGCCCTCCTGGGCGTCTTGTGCGATCTCATGAGGAGACTGCCATCCCTGCACCGCGTAGCGTTCTGTACTGGTTCACAGATCTTATCCAGTTTGCGTTGGATGTAAAAGGGATTCACATGGGACACATTGTTGCTTTCACTAGTCAAGCGCATTACAAAAAATCGTGGGGTTGAAGAAGGTTAGCGCAGAAGAGCCATGATGATAGGTCCCCCTTCCGGTACCGCCGGCGTCAGCCTGCTCTCCGGGGAGAAAGCAAAGACACCGAAATCTTCCGGTCTGTGCCGGCCTGAGGTACCCACCGCAAGCCCGATCTCAGAGAGTACGTCAGAGGAGTTACCCCTCCGAACATCACTACTGACCGGTATGCGATACTTTCACCATAGTTAGGCCCAACTTTATGCCCCTACCACTGGAATAACCGCCAGTGGCTCCCCGCTCTAGGCCACGTGGTCTCAACAGAGCCAACGTGGATTCAGGGGACTTGTGGTTGATTACGTCGGGCCCCAAGCAGCGCTAGCACGCCGGGTCCTCTCGTGTACCCCGGCGACACACGGCTATCGAGGTATCCAAGAGAGGTATCCGGGACGACCCGGCCCCCGGAGGGGCTACGTGGGTGTACATGGCTATGGAACGGCTCCGCACCTAGTATCGCACCAAGGGGGTAGTGAAGAGGGTCCACTCAACCTTCACGCTTGAGACCTCCGGGGAGCACAGAAGTTGGAAACTGCGCTGAAAACCGTGGGACAGGAACCACGGAGATAGGAAAGATCCCTGTTGGTGAAGCAGCAGTTAATAAGCCTAAGTTACTTAATCTAAATAGGACCATAAGCCCAGAAGAGGAAGGAGAATAGCAATAAGGAGAACACGTGGCACAAACTAGTGGGAATGAGTGGGTGACTATGGCGGTGAATGGTTCGGGACCCCGGGTGCGCCGAACCCGTGCCTACAAATGTAGGTCCCTGAGGGTATAAACACCAGAGCTCTTCTGCCAGTTTTCGGGGTAACTGATGGGCCTTCTCGGCAGTCGTAGTGGTCCTGGGGTACACTAAGTCCCCGCTGTAAATCACCCCATCAGTCAGTCTCCTACTTCCTGTTGCCCACCCTTCGGGACGAGGGCCGCAGAGGTTGGATTTTGAGGAGCAGATGAGATGGTGCAATTCAGCACCACGTTCAGGCGACTTCTTGCCAAAGGATCCGGGGGTTGGGATGCGCGGTACCCCAACAGATGCAGCTGCCGCGTCCCGTCCTTGGGGATGGTGCCGATGTTCCATTTCTGAGCTTTTGCTCAGATCTGGTGTCTCAGGTTGAAGAATTCCTTAAGATGTTCTCTACAGCTGCTGCAGTCGAATCATGAAAGCCCCTTACCTCTGGTGTACCCTCGGACGGGAATTAGATAGAATTAATGTACTAACTGAAACGAAATAACCGTTCAACTTCTTTTTAAACATTCCAATTTTAAATTCAATATTAAGTTAACAAAGAACACGTTGTAACACAGATTAATAAATAGCTTTATAAACGTCTGTTTCCTTCACAATATTAACTTAAAATCGAGTTCCCTCACGCTGATAAGGTTTTGTTTCTTAACTCGAAGAGTTCATACACAAAATGACGCTAACTCTTGATAATCTGAAATTATTGAATGGGCCATTACTATGGCAATTCAATATCTCACTGGTTCACGTCATCTTTCACGACCCACTTTTCATTACCATATCAGGTAATCTACATACTGCTTTTAAATCATATTTAAACAATTTAACATTCAAATAGCATTTTTTATAATTTTAGACTATTTTTGTCGTTAAACACATTAATATTATTCTTTTTCCTTGTTTTTAATTATTCAATCAAGTTTACCTTCAGTTGTTTCTTAATCTCGTTCACTTTCCACTAAAGTTTCGTTAATAATTACCAATGAATTATTTTCTTAAATTTAAAATAACAAAATTGAACTATAAACACTGTTTAGGGGTTTAGAATAAAAAATAACGGCCATGCCCATGCAATTTAACTACGTGCATATCGATAGCAAATCCTTCTTCTTCTCTAGATTAAATATTTATATTTATTTAAATATCTTTGAACACTTCTTTAATTTATACTTATATTATATTAATGAAATAATCGAAACGCCGTTCTCCTTTCCCAATGAACAAATGAACAATCATCACTGTAAATTAATACAAATTAAACCAAAATTTGTCTGAAGGTATGCACATTAATGATTAAACACCACACTTGGTATTTAACTTAAGCATGTTCCAAGGATACTACATAAACATCTTAAGAAAGTCCTCCATCCCAAACTATCCATTACATGAAGCACTATTCGAAATATCTGATGTTTCAAAAGTATATCTTTCTTCGTTAAAATACGATATATCAAAGACATTTTCCTGACAAATGAAAAGCACATTTTGAATTTTCTGGGAATATCCTCGTATGTCCTCTTAGCTCTGAAAGAGCGATAATTGTATAATTAGTAAACTGAAAGTGATAAGATAAAATATTACTAGCACAACAATGTGGATATCGTTAAGTCACACAGTTTATGGCAACTTTTTCTGGTGGTGGTGGAGATGACCATGTCCGGGTATTCCTTGTTACAGGTTTGAATTGTAAAATATTTTCTTTTCTCAAATAGTAGGTAGTCGTTATTCATTTGTCTCTTGGCCGTGTAAAGAGAACCGAATTTTAAATTCACCTCATATCGACCAGTTCTTAAAAGAATTTGACTGTATATTAAACCTACTGAATTCTTCTATTCCTGTTATATATATATATATATATATATATATATATATATATATATATATATATATATATATATATATATATATATGCAATGAAATGCATAACGATGTTATTTGTTTAAAAGAACTCCATATTGATTTACATGAAGTAAATAGAACAAGCGTTTTAAGAATAGTTTATTAAAGCAACATATAATAGAGAAAGTCATGTTAGTGCACATCTTAGACTTCTATGTTTCATAGCCCATTGCAGTCCGCAACGGCGGGCATTTAGTATGTTAGGCAAGCAGTCACTACGCCTATTTGTGGGCAACATTCAGTACTAAGTGTTCGCAACGAAGTATACACAGGACTTGTTGCTCCTTTCACACCAAAACAAAAAAACTTGGAAACGAGAGATCAGCGCGGTGCTGTTTCATCCTTTGTGAAATGGTGTCTTATGAGTTTGTCGTATTTTCCTTTCAGTTAATGCAGCAGCTAGTGCCACAGAGTTGCCGTAAATGTTGAATAGAATATGAAATGCGTTTAACCTTTTAAGGCCATAGATAAGGGCAGCAGTGATTCTTAAGGTACGAACTCGTGAACAGGAGGTCTGCAGTTCAAATGTCGCCAGAACCGTCCTCCTTGACCGAGGCTTCCTCAATCCTCGTAGCTGACAAATACCGAAGGTACCACAAAACTAAAACCTGGAAATTTTCTATTCAGATTTCCTTTCCCAAATGGCCCTGTTATCATTTCGTTTCTTGCAACATCAGTGCTTAACGCCTATAAGAACGGGTGTTAAACAATACTAGAAAAGAAAGAAAGGATAGAAAGAAAGGAAGGAACGAAAGATAGAAACAACGAGAAAGAAAATAAAGAAATAAGGAAATAGTTTAGATCGCCACTACTCGGAATGGTACTACAATGGTATTACAACTGCTGGAAGAGTAGCAGTTAGCACGGTAAAAAATGTCAAGCAAGTCGTCACCGCAAAAGATATTTGGCAGTTAGCTACTTCACTGAATTTATTTTGTATCTAATTCCCTCCATGATGGTTTTAATTGTATCAATGCCATGAGAAAGAGATGTCTACATTATTCTATGAGGCGAGTTATTTTTGGTAGACAACGTGTTCCTCTTCCCATCTCGCACGTACTGCAGCTTAGGACATCCTGGTAGCAGTGCGAAATTTGCAAATCGGCAGCGGGCGCGCCAATTGGGGCAGGAAAGCTCGCGCTGATTGGTTGCTTCCTGCATGTCCACCGCAAACTAGGGCTTGCTGCAAGAGTCAGACAGTGATTTATCGACACTACGACCACTTTTCCGTGGGAGATGCGGCCAGGCAAGCTAAAGCTGGCTTGTCCTTAATTCCCTGTCAACCGAATTGACAAGGACATGCGAGAGAGGAATTCCAAGAAGGTTGTGGTACCACCGCGGACGCCCCTGGTCCTAATAATTTATTTCTCCTCCTCAACATCCTCAAGAAACTCCAGGAAAATTACCCTTTCCTTAATCAAATTGAAGGTTAATTGGAGGATATAATCGCGACCAATTTTCTAATCATTAATATACTGAGAGATCAAAGGTGGTGGATTAAGGAGCTAATTCAGTTAAGATCAACATAAAATTGCCTGGATATGAAGGACATGTTCTACCTTAGGAAAGTGTGTGCTGCACCACGAGCTAGGACTTTGAACTTGATTGTCACACTTCCAGCTCGTAGCGATGAACATACAATTGAAAAGTCTACTGAAAATCCATATTCTAAGTTTCGACTACTCCTAATAGAATATCCCAAATCCTAAAGCAAGTTTTCTAGGCGCTTTAATACCGGAATGCCATAGCGTGGAACTGTTCGAGGAAATTTTCCATTCACAGAATATACCATTAAAACTCAATCTATCATGTCATTTTCTTCATATGAGAAGAACTCTTCTTAAAGTCTGTTTAGTTAAAGAATGTGCACGTCGGCTTCTGCCTTTGACGAACCCTTATAATCGTTTTACAAACCCCGACCCTCCTTCACCCAGACCGTTCTGCAAGGTTGCCACCTTTCTCGATACGTCATGGGTATCGTACGAGGTTTCGTCTAAATAAATAATCTTATGTCCATTACTACAAAACTTTCTTAGTTTTGACAAATATCTATCTATCTATATATATATATATATATATATATATATATATATATATATATATCGCCAAGCTACAAATCTACTGGATTCCATAATAACCCTTATCTTATTCAAAGTGCAATATTTGAAACCCAGCTCCTTTAGGAGACCGCGCGAAATGATGCGCCCATAAGGAAAATCACAAATTTCTTGCAAATGTGCAACCAATTCGTCTAAGGTGGGCGCTCTCCCTTTTGCATAGAATCTATAAATTTCTCGACGAATTAAATCGCACGTGAAATTATCTACTTTAGAGAAACGTTTCCTTTTGTTTTCACACTTGATCGGCGTCTTTGGTATTCCTTTCGTCACAATATTTCTCACTGTATTCATGTGAATATCCAGAGTTTATCAGGTTCATTGCACGACCCCTTACCAAGATTATTTTTCAGCACATATTTATATGTGTTCAAAACAAGCGCTTGAATTTGCTTACAAACAGTTCCCGTTATAACTTTGTTATTTTTTAGGCTTTTCCAGTAATATAATTTGGCCCAGTTATTCACACTGTCTTCCCTTTGATTATTTATCTCTACTTCATTTGCACTTACCACTGCATTTCCCTCCTACGGTCTCCACATTGTGACACAACGAATTTCTGCACGTAATGAAACAGATCAACTAGAAGTTGGAACTTTGGCAACTGAGGCTCCACGTGGACTAGACATGCGTCTGTCACTTCGAGAAAATCAGGGTTGCTATTGGTCCTCAACGACAGTTTTCCATTTCTGAAGTGTGGAGATAGATTTATGACGGTCATTAGTGGGCGGGCAGCTCAGGTGCCTTTGACTCGGAACTGCACATGCGTTAAGTAAACGGACTTTTTTTTTTTTTTTTTTTTTTTTTTTACTAAAAGTGAGACAAAAAATCATCACCTCGTTTTTAGAACTGTCTTTTAAAATTATGCCATATGAGCGCCGTAGGATAGACCTCTTAACCTCCTGAGCTTCATCAGCACGGTTCATTGTCAGTCTCCTCACTACTTTACACGTGCCATAGTTATTTTTGTGAAACAGTTGTAAACAATGGTTAAAGATTTACTATTCCGTTATTAATTATGTTGCAGTTATACTGTATTAATTGTAAGACGATTAGATGTAACTATTCACGAAATGGATGACTTTAACAGGAACGGCTTAGTTTGTAGATTTTTACTAGGTATTAGTAGCGATTACTGTGACTATATCCTATTAAAAAGTAATTCAAGAACCTTTTAACAGCCGTATTATAATGGGAATTAGCTCGAGATAAATTTGCACAAAACTCAAATACATTCTTCCAGGTTGCCGTTTTTCTGGTTGGCTAAAGCTGTGTACGTAACATTCCTTTTGAATGTGTAACTAAATGTGTAATGTGGCTATTTATGCAGATTTAATTCAATCAAAATAAAGTAAATAGGAAAATACATTTATTAAGAACAGACTATACACACTAATGAACGATAGAGGGTAAAGAAAGTCAATCGAATGCAACTCGTTAGATTCGTATTCTGAATACAATTTGCACCACTAAAGCAAAAGAGCTGCAACTCAAATTATATATATATAATCTTCGCATGAAAGAACTCAAAATATTGAGTGGTATACAATCTGCATTTTATTTTGTGACAAAAGGACTTGAAGTGCTGTTTTATGGGTTCTTCATTAAAGCGAAGGCAGAAGATTACAGCAAACCATATTCAGGAATCTGATCACACCTGAGCATGTAAATGCAAAAGAAATGTTAAGAGCCGTAAGTATAGTCCATTTTATAATTAGATTGACATCGCAACTAAGGTGTTCACAGTATTAAAGCGGAACCAGTTTCTATCACGTGATTTACTTCACGTGGAGGGGATTTCCTGATGAATTGTACTCTAGGCAATGAAGGATACGATCGCTACCACGATCTTTGGGCTCTGAGGTATCCTTGGATTCTGCCATTGTGCAGCTATGAGCTGGCTGGCCGAATTAGCACGGATGCCTTTTTAAACTCGAACGGCGAGTTAATTCATGTCATATACCTCACGCAATACCTTATGAATTAAAGTACAATGGTCACATAAATGATAAATCTCCTGTTTACGCCTTTCAGTTGCAATGTCGTTCAGCCTCGGTATTTCTAATTACCATTGAAACATTTCCTGGTATTCATGAGAATCGTCGGAACGTCTGACTTCCTTAACCTGCCCCCTAAAAGTATCCTTTGGTAATGGAATCTTATACGGGTCGGAATGTTCGGAAAAATGTTTGACAGTCATTAACTATTTGAGATTTTAAATCTTTAAATCTTTTTAAATCTTGTACCTCCTCTTTGGTTCTACAGTTAAGGAATAGGACGTAGAATTGCATAAACAAAAAGAAAGTATCAGTCAGGTTGAATATGAACCTAACATGAAACCGACATAGTTTTCACGTTACTGTATATACACCTTTAACATGAAACAGATGCTCCCCACTCCCATGTCACCAACCTCTTTGTGAATGACACATAGTCTTCGATCACTGAGAGAAATAATATTGTGAACTGTAATTATGTAATATAGGTTGACTGATTTCCAAATTAAATGAGCACAATTTTCTTTCTGTAAATAAGCATTTAACATACTCTGATAACAATCTTAATTATTACAATTAAACAGAAAAATATTCTACGCTGTTAAAATATGTGGACATTAGTATCAACAAAATATTGTGTTTATTTACTACGCTGCCAACTGCCAGGATCATATCAGTGCCGCCAGTGTGCTGAATTTTGTCCCACAGGAGTTCTTTTATTTGCCAATAGATCTACTGACATGGAAATTCCACCTTCTCACATGAGCATAGTAAAGTTACAAGCGGATTCGATTCTCCCTCTGTTGCTAAATTGTGAGTATCTATATACTGTTTGGAATGAAGCATTCATGATATTTGTTTTAATTTACGTGCATTTTTGTGGAGTAACAACTGCTCTACTCCATAGCATGCTCAACTGCATGTTCCTTTAAAACCTCAGCGCATTCTGTTCAACTACAAGACATTTGTAAATAATTTTTAATCTTTTATTAGTTTATGAAATGAAATTAGGTGTTTTACATATTGTCATCCATTATCGGAAGGCACGATACCAACTGGCAGGTAGGGTGGGAGACAGAAAGCGGTCAGGCTACGCCTACCCTTGTGACTGGTTGGCGCTCGCTGTGGGGGTGGGGGAAAACTACCACAAGTCACTGGACCGTCCCTTTCCCCTCCCCCTGACTTCTGGAAAAACCACGATGTTTCATCTAGCCCGGAAGCTTCTGCATTCGCCAGTAGGTGCCTATATAAGCGATGCGTTGGACTGGAGCAGAGTTAGTTCTTGGCAGACAAGCGTAAGGAGCGCAGTGCTAGTGACGGGTGCTGACAGACTGGAAGATTGCGTACGAGTGTGGGTTATGAGAGGTGCACAAAGCGTATTTCTACAGGAATAAAGAACCCGCCAAAGTCACAATGTCATATCTATGAGAAAGAAATGGGCTTTTCAGTGGTGAACAAATTATCAGAACCGGTTAAGCAGTTTTCGAAATAAGCCTAATAAATACCAATTTTTTATATTTACATCACACATGATTAGGAATCGGATTTATAGGCACTAAAAATGTGTGAAATAGGCGGGCAAAAATGTACTAAAATGGGCAAAATAGGCACTTAAATACGTACTAAAAATTTGCTAAGCAAGGTCTTAGAAATACAAAATTTTATTAAAATGGTTCTTAAAATGCACTATAAATTCACTATAAGAAAATGACAATCATCGCAACATATGCTGCTGCAAAAACTTCGCTAAACAAATACCATTTTGCGGTTCCCTGTGCGAAATAGTTCTATATGTATTCCAAATTCCATGAATAGCTTCACAGCAAGTTAAAATAACAGATACTGTTGCATAATTAAAATACATTAAAATCCACTTCGCTAAGTAACAACCATAATATGCAGAAATGTGTGAAGTAATTAACTATGTTAAAAAAAACATGGGTTTTCAGGGGGAATTAAGGGTGAAAATTGAAATATCTGAAGCTTTTTTTAGACTTGTTTCAAACGTATACCATTTATTTTTTTGATCGATCAAGACTGGAATAATAACACGTTTCAGCTTTCTAGTTAAAATAGTTTCTGAGGAATTAACTGTTTATGTCTAAATGACAGGCGATTTTTAAAATGTCCCACATATTGTAATTTTAAAAACTAATGCTTGGGGTATCAGTTTTTGTACCGTTTTGAACCAATTAATGACCTTATGTGAAATATTTGACTTCACTATATCAACGAAGGGAAAAAATAATCATATCTAATTATTTAACAATTTGTATTTTCCTACCGGTTTTCAGTAAGAAGTAAGCATTATAATCATTTTCAATACTGCAACTTTGTGGGTGAAATTAAAAATGGTGAAATTAGAAGTCCAATTGCACAAACTCAAAATGTTATTTACTTCCACCGAATTACAGTTGAAACACTCGCCGATTACATAGAATTACTTCACACACACAATTACAATTCACCAGTTCATCTGTCATAGGTCCATTGCACGCTCACAGTTACGTACAACTCCTCTATGACACGTACACCGTCTTCCAGTCCGTCCACTCACTTGGCGCTTCTCACGACTGCTCGCCAAGAACTGACTGACTCGCCAACTACAGGCCTTATATAGGTAAGATCGCCGTTTCTGGAAGGTTCGCGGCACGCACAATTATCCCGAGGTTTCGAGACGTCTGGTGGGAGGGTAAAGAGACGGTACAGGGCTCGCACCGCTCTCCTAAACATCCCTTCAGTTAGTGACACGAGACAAATGGGTAGGCGTGGGCTGAATGCTTCCCGTCTGGCCCTACTGCCGGCCGGTTCTATAGGGAGTTCCAAAGTTCGGATGACACTGCTCCCTTCTCAAAGCTGGTGGTCCCGAACAGCACCATCGTAGTGATCTAGACGATTCAGGTGTACCACCAACATCTTCCCTCGGGGAACCTTCTGGTTGCGGTAGACCACGTCGTTAATCCTCTTCACCACCTGGTACGTTCCTTGCCATGGCTGCTGGAGCTTCGGGCAGCATCCCTTGGTCCGGATAGGTTGGTACAACCAGACCAGATCACCTTGCTGGAAACCTTGGCTGTTGGCTTGCTTGTCATCCCGGGTCTTCATGCGGTCGCTCGCCTGCTGGATGTTCTGGCGAGCCATCTCGTGCATGTCGTGGAGATGGTCCACCAGGTTCTCCACATACTCGGTCGCTGGCTGTTTCGCTTCCGGAGGGCTTCCAAAAGCCAGGTCACAAAGGAGGCGTAATCCTCGGCCTAACATTAAGCTGGCTGGCGTCATCCCCGTGGCGTCGTGTGTTGAGCGGTAGGCCAGCAAGAACAGTGGCACCTTGACGTCCCAGTCTCGCTGATGGCTGGCCTTGACCTTCCTCAAGTGTTCCTCTAAGGTCTTGATGTACCTTTCGACCATGCCATCCGACTTGGGATGTAGAAGTGTTGTGGGGGTGTTGTTAACTCCAAGTCTTTCTAGTGCCTCCTACATCAGCTTGGACTCAAAATTGGTGCCTTGGTCACTGTGCAGCTCTAACGGTACCCTGAATCGGCAGAGCACTTGCTCCACGAGGCAGTCTCTGATTGTCCTTGCCTCTTGGTTCGGGATGGCATACCCCTCCGGCCACTTGGTGAAGTAGTCCACGACCACCATCAGGTACTTGTTGCCTCGGTCGGACATCGGAACTGGTCCAGCTATGACGACGGCGATACGTTCGAATGGCGCTCCGACGTTGTACTGCTGCATCCGACCCCGGTTCCTAGTGTGGGGGCCGCGACTGGTCGCGCACACGTGACACTGGCGGCACCATCTCTCAGCGTCCACTCGGAACCTCCGCTAGTAGTAGCGCTGTCGTAGCTTGTCAATCGTTCGGTTCGCTCCCAGATGTCCTCCTGAAGTACCGACGTGCACTTCCTCCAATACTTCCGGCACCTTACTCCGGGGAGGTACCAACTGTTCCCTCTGCGTCTACCCATCGAGTGATTCCCATACACGGAACAGCACGCCCTCTCTGATCTTCAACAAGTCCCATTGGGCCAAGTACTACTTGAAGGTGGCGCTCCTCGGTGTGATGTCCTCCCAGGTTGGTCTGGTCCCTGCCTTCACTTCCCTCAAGAGAGGCCCCAAGTCTGCGTCCGCCAGCTGCTCCCTTCTCAGACCTGCGCTATCCCAGCCGTCCGCAGGCACTGCCGCGACTACTCGTAGCTACTTACGTAGCGCACACACTTACAATTCACCAGTTCGTCTGTCACAGGTACACTTCACACTCTTAATTACGTACGACTCCTCTACATCCCCAGTCGGATGGCATGGTCGAAAGGTACATCAAGATCTTAGAAGAACATCTGAGTGAGGTCAGAGGAGTTGTACGTAATTGTGAGTGTGGAGTGGACCTGCGACAGACGAACTGGTGAATTGTAATTGTGTGCGCTACGTAATTCTATGTAATCGGCAAGTGTTCCAACTGTAATTCGGTAGAAATAAAGAACATTTTGAGTTTGTGCAATTGGACTTTTAATTTCACGAACCCACAATGTCACAATACTATAATCTACCTCAAATCAGAACGATTCTGTTAACAGATTACGTAAGTGTGCAAGTAACCAGTTCCCAATACGTAATACTGAGTTACACTAACGGAGATTAAGCAAGTATAGTACTGGTTTGGCCTATAGGTTCTGAAAAAATTTTAAGTGAAAGTTTATATGCGTTTTATAATATTCGATAGATAATCGTGTGCTGTACAGCATAGTGCGTTTAGTTTTTGTTTGCTTATACACCGTTTATTCTTTATAGGTCAATAAAATGGAATGTTAGGTCGACACAACAAAGAACATCGTTAACATCTGCCTTTTACTTTTGATTGAGGTGCCAAAGCTACCTAAGATGCTGCTCACGAGCACTCGTTATTTATTAAAAAGAACAAACGAGCTAAAAACATACAAAAACCGAACACTATTTTGTAGAGCACACGATTTTCCATCGAGTAACATAAAACACACTGTAAAAATATTTTGTTTTGCAGCAAAACTTTCACTAAAACTTATTAGAACTCCGCTTAACCTAACTTAAGGGAGCAAAACAGTTTTTGATAATTATTTCGGATAGTCGATGTAAGATTTTGAGCTACAAAAAGAAAAAAATTGTATTTCAAATGATGTAATAACAAAAAGCAGATTTACAAGATTATTTCATAGAATCAGTATTATTTTTCTGAACTTTTCTCTTTTTACTCGCAATACTTGCAGGTAACTATATCATGCTACTGTTTGTTTTATCTGTTGGTGTTGATTCACCGCTTTGCTTTACAAAACGCAAGACACACTAAAAGAAATAGTTTTGCGTTATTGACAATGTCGTAATTCAATAGATATTTACGTTAAGATGGAGTACGAATTTAGTCTGCCTTACCTCTAATGCTTCGAATTCTACATCCGTTGCCACGTCAATAACGGCTTCGAGCTTCTGTTCAATGCTTATTTCTTGTACATCACACTCTGTTTTCCATGAGATCCTAAACTCTTACGTACCACATTTACTTACAGTAAAATAACATGCAGTGCATGTGCAAGTAGTTAACACTAATTATTAGTATAATAGTATAGTTATAACTATTCCTTGGGATGTGCGGAGAGAATTAACTACATAGAATACACAGATCCTGTAACTGAGCTAAATGTTGGGACAAAAGAACACTGTCAATTGGCTGGCTCCGTAGCTCAGTCGGTAGAGCACCTGCCTACCGTGCTAAGGGTCCCTGGTTCGATTGGGAATTTTTCTCTGACCAAGATAACTCATCTTTCCCCAGAGTCTGAAAGTATGAATGAGAGTGCGAATGTGTGCGTGGTGTGCGTGATCTAATGATTAAAACCCAACGAATACGAGTTAACACTTTCGAGATGTTCCAAAGGAGAACGGCCGCCGATATGACCATTGTAGTTAAAGGCGGGATAAATGGAACAAATAAAAAGAAAACACTGTCAATTGGTTTCGCAAAACTTGAATCATAGTTGGTGAAAACGGAATTTTAGTCATTTACAAATAACACTGCTTCATGTCTGGCTGTTTGCTTTCTATTTAGGTTTCACATGCTGAAGAGTGGTGTAACACGTGTTAGACGTGATTCGCTGAAAGAAGGTATTTTCACCACCCCTGGTTTTATTTTCTATTTCATTCATTTGACGTAAGCACAGTATGGATAATTAGCGTTGAGGAACAGCAGCTAGTTGCAGCTTTATTGCACTTTAAGTATAGCATCCATAAGATCCGTTAATCTCATCCGATAATTGTACCCTCTTCATCATTTCTTTTTAATTGCGAGAGATTCTAGAGCAAGACGAAGACTTGGTTTAGTTAAGCATCATAGCTTTAATTATAGTTTTTAAAAATAAATGTTTTTCTTTCAGACAGTTTACATTTTAGTTCTATTAAGCAAACGTTTTATTCTTGCATTTGATGTTGGACCTATGACTCAAGCACCGTTTCAAATTCAGTAGTTGGTACGCCGTAATGTGGTGATTCGGTCTAGGAAGTAAATAGAAATTACTTATGTTGAGCATATTTTGATCTTGATAATGGTGCGTCGGTCTGGGTGGCTCAGTTGGTTAGACGCTGGCTTACTGATACCAAGGTTGTGGGTTTAAACACAGTCCAGACCTTGGTGTTTTAAGATTACTTAAACGCCACAGGTCCGTGTCAGTAAATTTACTGGCATGTAAAAGAACTAACTCCTGAAATTTTAGAAAGAATCCTTTGCCTTAAACCTGAACTAAAATCTACTTCTCTACTTCAAAGAGTATGAGTTTTCATTTTTTCAGAAGTAGAGCAGAAATAATGGCGGATGCAGTAAAATAGCCTAGTGCCACTGCAACACTTATGGGCTTGTGGGCTACCAAACAGACTATCGGCCTTACGGAGATTAACATGGCAGAAGTATTCAAACGATACGAGAGATGAGGTGGTCAGCACCGCGCATCCTCCATTCCCCAGCTGGAATGCTGGCTTTTACCTCTTGCAACTCTTATTTTGCTTACGATGCATGCTGAGAGGGCACTGATTCTAATTCCGGGGCTTAAAATCCGCACCCCCTCCCCGGGTGAAATCGAAGCCAAGTGCTTTCTGCTGGTGGGAATGTGAGCTTCACGTTCTAGGCCACTGCACTGGACTGCCAAATGCAATGCCGTTTTAAATGTATTGTGCATACAATGTATATAATCGATTAAGGAAGAAATTACAATTTATAAGACACAAAAAACTAAACCTGTAACGTTTTATTAATTTTCATAATTTAGTGTTCTGTTAATGACTTCGTCTAACCGTGTCATTATCTAGACCCCGGTTTACTGCAAAGAAACAATAACACTTAGAATACTATGCAAGAACGTATTTAAGGAGGCCTGGGGTCCGGTTCCCCTTAAATATCCTTTCATATTTATAAGAAAATAAATCACAATATTATGAGTGCAACACTCCTATAATAGCCCATGAAAATATGTTTTATCAATTTTAGATACAAAATATAATATTAATATTGGTTTAAACAAGAAAAGAACTAATATCATAAAAGGAACTATCAAAAATACTTTTTCTAAAGTTAAATTTTTGGGTTAACTATCAGATCCATTTGAAATAATAACGGAGGTACGACAGGAGGATGGACTCTCACCGTTGTTGTTTAACTGTGCGCTTGAGAGAGTAGTCCAGAGAGTGGAATAAAAATATAAAAAGTGGAATAAGACTAGGATGCAAAAAAGAGAAATTTTAAAATCAGTTGTATTGCTTTTGCGGATGATATGGCTTTGTTTGCTGAAACAGTGGAGGAAGCAAGGGAGCAAATCCTTGAACTAGAGGAACAAGCAGGTAAAATAGGTCTTCACATCTCTTTCTAAAAAACCAAAATCATGACAAACTGCAAGCACTCCCGTAAATACATCAGCGTCTGCGAACAAACGATTGAAATAGTAAGAGTTCAAATATCCTGGAGAATGGATTAGCTAGAATACTAAGGAAAATAAAGCAATGGAATCCAAAAAAAATAAACTTGAGCTAGCTTTTCAACTAACAAAAGATACTTATAACGAGAAATCACTATCATGGGAATCCAAAATTAAACATTACAAAACAGTGATTAAACCAGAAGCACTGTACGCATCAGAAACACTTAACATGAATTTCAAGGATCAGATCGAATTAAAAGGATGGAAAATATTAAGAAAAATCATAGGACCAAAATTTCAAGATAATAAGGTAATATACATCAAGTGTGAGACTCTCTACAAGAAAATTGAAAAACTCTTAGAAACTATGCCAAAAAAGGAGGATAAATTTTTATGGCCATCTTCTCGGAATGAACTCTAGCAGATTAACTAAACAAATCTTTGATTTTTTCGGTAACCGCAAAAGAAAACCTAACTGGTTTAAACAAACTGAAAAAGACTTAGCAGAATTAAAAATCACAGAAAATTCAATAGTTGACGGGACAGCGAAAGTAATAACTAAAACTGAAAATATAAGGTTCAAAGAAGACACCGAATAGGGCTGCTATTTATGCTTACTTTTAGAATTGAAGGTTTTAAGAAGGCTTATGTGATGACGTTATTGAACACTCATAATGTTATATACCTGTCACCACTTGTGTATAGTGTTGCCTAAACTGTTTTAAGACCAAGAGATTTTAGTCTGACAAAAATACCTTTCAACAATAGCCGGCATCACCGCGACAATTCACAATATGCAGGGGCAATTGAACTTTCTGTTTTATACTTTTATTCTATATAGTTACATTTGTTATTGTCTTGATACGGTTTGAAAATAGCTTTAAGATTATCAACGATTAGTCACTGATGTTGCTTAGTGTATAACGGAATCCTAGTGGTATAAAGGTTTGGTTGGAGGCAGTTGTCTTAGTACACAGGACCGCGCCGTGGCTGAGTGGCTTCGATCCAAGGCGACCGCATGCAAGATTTTTGGCGGACAGCACGGCACTGGGGTGGTTTTCTCCGTGATCTCCAGTTTCCTCCGCCATCTCATTCCGCCGGTGCTCCATCTTCATCTCATGTATCGTCAGTGTCACCTCCTGCGGTACTACATGCAGTAAAAGCGGGCGTTAAACACTACACATTTCATTTTATTTTCAATGTCCCCTCATACTTGCTTGCATTTTAGGTACTTTGTAGACAATGTTAAAGGAAGTCATGTTTTCAATTTGTACTTCTATAATTATAATGGAAACTAATTATAAGTTTGGGGTTTTATAGCACCCGTGTATTTGTGGCTGTAACAGTAGTTCTCAAGGCTTAATTGGCGAGTCTTCTCATTACATATTACTGGGCTATAAATATTGCATTTTGTTCTACATGCTATCAAGATTACTTTCACTTTATAGGTATCTGATAGCCTTATCACTTGTATATCACCTTATGCATTCTGACACTATAATGAATAGTGGTGTTTAGTAAGCTTTAATTTCAGCGTAACTGATTATAAATTTTATCTGTTACTATTTACAATGTATAGCTGTACTTATTAAGGCTACACATATTTAAAATAAAAAATGTTTTTTGCTCCTGTCAGTCTTAAAGTGCTAATAGGTATCAGCATAGTAAAAGCCTGATAGGTAGTTAGATATAAATGTTCTCTTTTGTATCATTATCATTTGTTTTACTGTTTGTGTACTACAAAAAATTTCCTGATTGTCAAAATATTTACCTAGATTGAAAATATGTTTCTTATAGAAGTGTAAAAATGACAAATTCTTATTAAATTTATCACACTTGTTTCCAAGAACAATGTTATCACATCCTTAACCTTGGCGACAATAATTTCAGCAATAATACAAGTAGATATTCGATAAATGACTACACATTTATGAACCTCTGTGTCAGATTTATGGAATTTAAAATATAAAAATTACTATGTGTTGCTCTCACATGCGTTTCTCTACTCGTATATAAACGATTCTTACAAACGCGTATTCCTCTACTTCATGTTAATTGAGATAAACTTTTGCAGAAATGATATTGGTAATTTTCTTGTGTGTGCAAGAGGAACATAGAAATACAGTAGACTTTAACTGATAATCTAAGTTTTAAGAGCCGGTCACTATGTGATGGTTTTGAAATTCTGATACCTTGACATTACCCAGTGATAAAAACAGGACCAACAACTTTCCAGTTTAGAAAAGTAAGAAGTATTGGAAAATTTTGGCAAATAAAGACTTTCTCGGAAATAACTCCTTCTACAACAAAAATGTGTTTGATGTAAACTGTCTGGTTTAACGAGATCTTCATTTTTGCTTAGTAAGAATTCTATATCTTACGGTTTACCTACCATTTGTGCAAAAGTCACCCAGAATGAAGAAGACTTCTAAGGATATTACCAGAATATTTAAGATATAGATTTCAGCTATTATAAAATATCTTAAAATAAGGTATGTTAATAAAAATCTTTAGCCATTTTTGGAGACAGTGAATTTTTGAACATTTTTTCAATAAGGTATTGTAACTTTGTGGGTTCGTAGAATTAAAAGGCCGAGTTGCAGAAATTAAAAATATCCTTTATTTTTGTCTAAATACACTATTCAATTCTCACGTAAGAACATTAAATCACATATACACAGTCTTACAAGGTCGATCACAATAACAGTGACAGCAGATTAGCTCTCGTTACAATAGCACTTCCAGCTGTCTCTCCGCTTACTCTGTTTCACAACTGACTGACTCATCACTAGCCATGGCTTCTTTTTATACACCTAATCGATCATTCTAGATTGTTTTCGACTTTACTCTAAAATGTCACCAGATAAAACACGAACGTTCTAGAATGTAACTATATAGGTGCGGCAAGTCTTTCACCTCTGTGATAAACTATACACCTCTTGTTTATCGGCGCTATCGTTAATTGTTTATGCAAGCTCCTTATTACCACACTGCTCGCCTATCAGTTCCTTTTGTGTGCGCAAGCCGCCTTATCGCGATCGGGTTCGCAACACTGCTCCCTCCTCAAGGCTGGTCGTCCCGAACAGCTCCATCGTAGTGGGCCACACGATACAGGTGTACCACCAACATCTTCCCTCAGGGCACCTTCTGGATGCGGTGGACCACGTCGCTAGTCCTCTTCACCACCCGGTACGGTCCTTGCCACGGCTGTTGAAGTTTGTGGATTGTTCGGTTTGCTCCCAGGTGTCCTCCTGAAGTACCGGCGTGCACTTCCCCCAAGATCTCCGGGAACTTACCTCGGGGAAGCACCAACTGTTATCTCTGCGTCTTCCCATCGGGCAATTCCCATATCCGGAACAGCATGCCCTCTCTGATTTTCAGCGAGTCCCATTGGGTCCAGTACGACTTATAGGTGGCGCTCCTCGGTGCGATGTCCTCCCAGGTTGGTCTTGTGCCTGCCTGCGCTTCCCTCAAGAGTGGTACCAAGTCTGCGTCCGCCAGCTGCTCCCTCCTCAGGCCTGCGCTATTCCAGCCGTCCGCAGGCACTGCCGTGACTATACGGACTGCTGCGGCACGCTCCTTCTCTTCCACCCTTGTGCATTGGCCGCACTCCTCTGGGCAGGGTCTTCGAGACATGGCGTCAGATTTACCGTGGCTCTTCCCTCTACGATGTTCCGAGGTGAAGTCGTACTCCTGCAGAATCTGAACCCAACGTGCTGTCTGGCCTTCCAGGTTCTTAAAGCTCAATAGCCAGGTTAGGGCGGAATGGTCAGTCCTCAGGTGGAATGGCTGACCATACAGGTACTTATGGAAGTGCTCCAATGTCTGTACTACCGCCAGTAGCTCTCGCCGGATGACGCAGTAGTTCTTCTCTGCCTTGGCTGAAGATGCGCTGGTATCGTCTCAGCAGTTGTCGAACCTTCTCGAGCTGTTCTGCGCTCAGGTGATTGGCCGCCCTCTTTAGTAAGCCTTCCAGCCGGGGCCCCAGGTGTTGCGTTGGCACCGGCTCCTGTATCTTGTCGATTGCTGTCACGATGACCACGGGCTCATACGTCCCCATCTCCGTTCCGGCCTTGGCGTCGAGATCGGTGTCCACTGGGTTAAGCAGCCTCACTGGCAGCTCTCCGCACGGCAACAATTTTCTTCATTCACTGTCCTTCCGTCGCGCCGTCACCACCACCTCCTTTCTCGCGGGGACCCAAGTCTTCCTTCAAGATGACTCTGCAGATTCCAAGGCGTTCTTCGGGTTGCCGGAGTGTTACCTCTTCTCCATTGAGCCGCAGGACCTTCCTGCCGTCGTCGACCGTCGCCTCGTGGCTCCTGAGGGCATCCAGTTCCAGTATCACCTCCTCAGCCACCTCCAGGACGAACACACACTGACGCGTGGCATTTGATCCCAAGGTCATCTACAGCAGGGTCTCCCTCTCCACGGTCAAGGTTTCGCCCGATGCCGTCACTAGCTGGTACAGTCGGCTCGGTTTTCTCGACGGCGAACCCCTGGCTACGTCGGGTCTGATGATGGTCATGGCTGCCCCGGTGTCTACGAGCACGCAGCACGGCTTCCCTCGTACCCAACCGTCTGCGATGAGGCTGTCATCCATCCGTCGGCTGACGGCGCGCAGTATCACTCAAGCGGATGGTAGTGATGGCGCCGACGTGCTCCTCGCCACGCCGGGCTTTACTCGTTCCTCCGGCTGCTCTTCCTAGTGTCGGTCATCTTCGCGGTCATCGTCGCGGCCAAGTTGCTATTTGCAGCTTTCGTCTTCGTTGTTAATTTGATCTTCATTTCTTCCATCTTCTCGGTGATGTTGTCGTCGTCCCGCTTCCTAACATCAATTGTAACTTTGTGGGTTCATAGAATTAAAAGGCCGAGTTGCAGAAATTAAAAATATCCTTTATTTTTGTCTAAATACACTATTCAATTCTTACGTAAGAACATTAAATCACATATACACAGTCTTACAAGGTCGATCACAATAACAAGCTGTGACAGCAGATTAGCTCTCGTTACAATAGCACTTCCAGCTGTCTCTCCGCTTACTCTATTTCACAACTGACTGACTCATCACTAGCCATGGCTTCTTTTTATACACCTAATCGATCATTCTAGATTGTTCTCGACTTTACTCTAAGATAAAACTTCTCGACTTTACTACCAGATAAAACACGAATGTTCCAGAATGTAACTATATAGGTGCTGGCAAATCTTTCACCTCTGTGGGAAACTATACACCTCTTGTTTATCGGCACTATCGTTAATTGTTTATGCAAGCTCCTTATTACCACACTGCTCGCCTATCAGTTCCTTTTGTGTGCGCAAGCCGCCTTATCGCGATCGGGTTCGCGACAGTATACTGGTGTGGTAGGATTTTCTTAAATTTTCGTGTCACATCCTTGGAAGATGCTGTACTTAAAAATTAAATTCGGTATTGAACCTGCTTTTTGGTTTCTAGTTACGCTTGTTCACGGACACACACTTACACATCTTTTTTTTTCTAAAAATTCTTGTTTTATTCGTGTATTTCCACTGAAATTTCGGCATCGAATTTTTATTTGGAATACTTTCTTTACTTATTGTAAATACGTAGTACAAAATGTAAAATGAATAACCACTTCCCATTTGAGAAAAGTGTAAGTATTGGAAAACTCCAGCAAATAGCATGGAAATAATATATTTGACAGAAATTATATTTTAACGAGCTTTACATTTTTTGTGAAGATAAGCTTTGTCTATCTCTTACATTTACCAGTTATGAAAAAGTCATTCTGAATGAAGAGTACTTCTGTGAATATTACCAGAAAATTGAAGATATACATTATGTTAGAAAATAAAACATTTCCAAAAATGTCCCATATAAAGGATTAGGATTACTACGTAGGGGATTCGGCAGCGGATCCTGTGGTTTATTGTACCTAAGCCAAAGTGGGGCATCCCCGGGAAGAAGGATAAGGCGAGAGGAAACAGAGGGCGGCCGACTCAAGGAGCCTTGACAGCGCCGAGAAACCCGCCGACACTTCCACACTGAAAGAAACTAATAGATGAAAGATGAAATGGAGGGAGAGGAAATTCGAGGGATGTGATTAACCTACTCAGCATTCACCTGTTGATCGGGAAACCCCCGGAAAACCCCATGGGTCAGGTATGTCGTCCACGGGAATCGAACCCGGGCCTCCCGAATGCGAGCCACAGACGAAACCGCTTGAGTCAGCCCGCTTGGTACATATAAACTTCATAAAGGATAGTCTAGGGGTCATTTTCATGAAAACTTCCTGTCTCATCGTTGGAAGATAGTGAACTTACGTCTCTCTCTCGCTCTCCCTTTCCTAAAAGGCCTTTTTGAATGGAGGGGACCTCAATACGTATATTTCCAGTAAAATAACGATGGTAGATTTTTAGTGGAATGCAATAATTTCCAGGCTTACTGTAAATGCGTGGCAGAGAAGTAAAAAGGTTGAAAATTAGTAAGAGGAAAACTAAGCATTAAAATTTAATATCTATATACATGCCTATAATATATTTTGCTTTGCTACGGATAATATAGATTTTAAAAGTGGCATTGAATTTAACAAAATCACATATGTTGAAAACAAAATTTTAATAAAAAAACAATTTGGTTTTTTAATTATTTTGTTGATTCGTCTCCGGAAATGGATTTCTGAATACGTGCTCAGAGCTGTGTGTTGCTAGCCTTTATACTGTGTAGATGGGATAATTTCGAAGGCAAGTAAAACTTTTGGACGGACAGTGACCATCAAGCAAGAGTGTTCTTGTAAGAAAATATTTTAAACACTTTAATAACTTAACGAAATCAACTTTGACATTTTACAAATTATACAGGCCCAAAGCGACAGTGAAAATAACAACGGTGACAGTAAAAGTGATTACTTGCGCGAAAATGTTAAAGCGTACAGCTAACATTGATAAATAAGTAAAACTTCGTAACCTAAAAGCTATACATTAAATCAAATTCAATGATAGTGTAATTAGAAACTTTGATAGTGCAACATTTGGCATAAATTGACTAAAATGTTCAACCTTGGAACCTTAAAAGCTAAAGTTAAATACAGTGCAAAACGACAGTAAAGTTGACAGCTTGTTTATATTACAAATTATAAGAAGTTTGAAGTGAACTACACATAACGTGAAATTTGTTACATAGGCTAGTTAAATTATAATGGAACTCCTTCGCGGCCTCTCTCTACTGCGCGAGACGGCCGGCAGTCGCCGCAGAACTTGGCCGGCAGAGGCGGACTAAAATCCTTACTTTATAATAGGTGCTGGAAATGTTGACCTTCTGCATATCTGGTTCAAATATTCTCACTCTCCGAAGCTCAACAGCAGGTGTTTGTGAGATTTCCTACACAATGTTTTCCCTTACTTCCTGTAGTGCGCGAGGATTGGAGGAATGAGGATTCATCGAAAGAATTTTGAAAACAGTACTCGGGCGCGTACGCTATATGAACTCCAAACCAAAAGGTCGGTTAAAAAAAACCAAATGTCATATTTAAGTCCAGCATTCCTCTAAGGATGTGACATGTAGATTTTAAGAAAATCCCCCTTCCCAAACTAAACTTTATATAGAGTAGTTTTGGGGCATTCTGATTTTTTTTTAAAATGGCGCCTAACAACTTTGGTTAAAATACCACACGGTTCAAGTTATTTTCATGAAAAATGAAATGTATATCTTGCATTTTCTTGGAATAGCCTATGAATCTCTATTCTTTCAAAATGAATTGTGCGTAACTGATAAGACGTAAAAGATAGATAAAATATCTTACTGCAAAAAATGCAGATCTCGTTAAAGCACAGTTTGTCACACTTTTTTTTGAGTTAACCGTTTCCGAGATATTCCTTGTTATTGGTTTGGATTTTAAAATGTTTATACTTTTATCAAGTCCTGCTCCTTGGCGTAGTGGACTGGAGCAATGTACTTTTATTCCCTGTCACGGAATGCGGCCAGATTGGATCCCACGTGTGGGGGTTGCAGATTTTAAGTCTCAGGTATAGAACTGGTGCCGTTTTAGCATCGTGAGGAATTCGTGAAGCTGCAATAGATAACGAACCCTGGTCTTAGCCAACTTTCCGGCTGGGGGTGCCGAGATGTTGACTACATCTCCCCCCCCCCCCCGTATTGGTTGGATGATGGTCCACCTCTGCCTTGAGTATGGGGGCGTGAGGCCTGCCCTTGGCCCGATTCGGTTGTTACACCGTGAATTACTATACTTTTATCAAATGGAAGGTCATTGTTTGTTTTCTCTCTCTCTCTCTCTCTCTCTCTCTCTCTCTCTCTCTCTCTCTCTCTGCCTCCCTCCCTCTCTCGCCCCTAAGCAAAGAGAAGGGAATTTCAAAGCCATCACATAGCGACCAGCTCTTTTAAGATTTGATATCCCTTAAGCCTACTGCATTACCATATTGCCTTTGTATCTACAAATAAATATATATTAACCGAATACAGCTTTTCAGGCAAACATTACTGGGGTAACTCGCCCTAACCGAGTTTCCAAATCGGGACTTACACACACGCTATCTAACCCAACCCATGGAAATGATCTTTGATAGTATTACTCTCTAGAATATATGGATCAAGTGAAAGAAATAGGCGTGTCATCACTGTAGCATAGCAATAGATTGTCAACATGGAAGTTGCAGATCCATTGTTCGAATCGATACCTGACACTAAGCTTCACAAATTCAATTCTACTCTCTAATTTTAGCCTTCACGTGGCATTTGAAATAACAATACTACTGATTGAACGGTTAGTACAATTTTTAAATATATTTTCCTCGGGTCTTGAGTTGAACGTACACTGCATGTGTTAACTTTCTGAAATATGGGAAACTTAAGAAGTAGAAAAAGGAAGGAAAAAATGTCACTCTCCAGCTCTCAGCAAGGGGAAATAGAGTAGAAAATAAAAAAGGTTAGGTCACGACCTTACGTAATGCTGGGAGGCAGAGGCTTTGTAATTTTGCGGTAATTAAACCACTTCAACTGGCTTGTATCCATATCCTGACCTTCTGCATATGGAACCCCTGAGGAATACTAACTAGTAATAAGCAATTGCGAGAGCTTCATGGCGCGTGTAATCATTTTCCCTAACTGCATCCGGTTCGTGTGCAACGCTATCCTCCCACTTGGAGGTCAACCATCAATAATCACTATTGTTGAGAAATATGTGCAAATGGATGTTTTTATTGACAGGTCATATCTTAATGAAACTTGGTAGTTATCCATTTCATGCCGAATTTGGCTGTTTCTGCGTATTTGTGCATATTTTGGTTGTTAGTACGTATTTTACTTGTTAGTGCTTATTTTATGCATATTTCTTAATTTTGGGGTAAAATCTATCCACTAGATAACAATATTTTGAAAAGGATAGCCTCTTTCCTCAACCTTCTATAATGTATTGTTCTTGAAACTGTTAGGCTTGTCTTTGCGAAGAGCTTTCAATCTACTACTACCCTATTCCTGCAATTGCAAACAATAAGACAATTAGAGAATAAACGTTCCTTTTTGCTTTCTAACATTCTTGGAATAGCCTAGTTTCTATTCCATGGTAATGTATCTCAATGGAACCAGAAGGCTCAGTGCAAATAGCTTTTTATTTAAGCCTACCCCTATAGATTTAAATAGATAAATAAACAAAAAGATAACTAGATGGTAAGGGCTTCTTTCTCTTTCTTTCACAGCAGAAAGCATGTGTTTTAATTTGGAAACATCTCCAAGCGTATAGTATACTTAATGGTTGCAGAACTGTCAAGGTGTTAGCTGCTCCGCTTCAATTTTGTACTGTGGTACAGTAAGCAGTACCTGAACAATATTTAGAAATTGCCTAAAGAAAAATGTCTAAGATATCCTTCTCACAGCAATGAATATGAGATTACCCATGTCTACGCTACGTTAATGATTTAGCTTTGAGCCAGATTTGCAAAAATGATTGGGCACAACATTGTATATTTAATATATTTAATTTGATTTATGTCGCTTAAATTATGTCAGTGAAATTTTTATTTAACCTGTTGTTTGTTGCAGTAAAAAGTTTCCAATAGTGTACAACATTAACACTATTTGATGGTGCATATTTGCATGCATATTTTTAGGTTTTCAGTGTATATACTTCTCAACTCTATTAATCACATTTCTCCACTTTATTTCCAATGAATTTAATTTTGTTTGCAAATTTTTACTTTGCATGTACAGAATCGATCCCAAGGTTTAGATTAACAGTATTTATTAGTTTAATAAATATCCGAGGGAATTATATTAAATATTTGAGATGTAGTGTCTTCAGGAGCTCCTTTCTTTAAATGCGTGGAAAAGTAAGTAAGTAAAGCAAGTATTGTATTCCACCCAAAAATTTGATATGGATGTTTTATCGGAAATATATATTTTGAAACTATGGATAAAAAAGGAAGCATTTTTAGACAGAAGTTTCCGTGCGTGTATGTGGAGTGTGCATCTCCTAGTTATCATATCGGTCTATGAACAGGAGACCCAAAAACGAAATATCAGCAAGTGCAACATCTTCCAAAGATATAACCGAAGATAGAAATCTCTCATCCCAAAGTATCCTATACTTGGAAAAATTTTGGTCATTTTAGTTTCCTCAAAAACAGCTCTCGTGAATGTGTTTAAATGGTTTATGTATCGATTTGGATTTTGTTTTTTTAGAATACTCGTAGCTGCTAAAGTGTTCTTAATTCTCTATACCTTTGACATAACTGGTAAACCGTAATAGTAAACCGTAATAATAATATAATAATAATCTTGCTGCACAAGAAATGTAAATCTTGGCAAAGAAAAAAATCAAATACAATTATTGTGGAGTTAACCATTTCCGAGATATACCTTGTTATTGGTTTGAATTTTTTAATACTTTACTCAAATGGGAAGTCAGTTCGAGGTTTTACGACTCAAGTATCGCTTAAGCGCACTATAGTCCCCTTTCCCCACTACCTACACGTAAATGTTTGATGATGCCATTTCTACAAACGTTTAATTCGATTAGCATGAAGTAGATAGAACAATAAGACTTGAAAGGTTAGTGTGTACAAAAGCGAATAAGTAGAAACGGTCATGCGAGTGCAGCATATTTCAGTTTTTTAAAAATTACACTCCTTTAGTTAAAAGCCAAAGCTAAAGACGTCAGTCATTGCAGGTCTTTATTCAAAGTTTCTGTGTTTTGCCTTCTTTATCGCGCTATTTATTAACAACTGTATCGATTTTGAACCTTCTTGCTTTAAAATATTTAATTAATGATGTAGCTTTATAAAAGTTCTGTAAGGTACTTAACATTTTAAGCACCAAAATTAATTTCTTTTCGGTTTGCTTAAATGTATCACTGCAATTTGTTACACTTGGTGCGAAAAAATACTTGCAGAAAAGTATGGAGTAAAGACAGTGGCAAGATAAGCATTTTGAGGACAGAAAGAAGACGCAGTCCTCTTTTCTGCAGTACGTACCTCAACAGTCTCCGATTGTAACGTGTTAGATGTATACAAATCACAATCTTGTACTGTGCTCTGGTTAGGTATATCTGATGTATAATGTGTGATGAAGCCTGCTGGATGGCATAGTAATACCGAACTTCAGTTTAAAGACGCGTAGAGGGTTGCGGGTTCGAGTCCCGCCTTGGGCATGGGTGTTTATGTGTATAGTGTATATGTGTGGAACTAAAGAAAACAGGTAGGAAAATAAACCAAAACAACAAAAAATGATTAAATAAGGAAAAGAAAAAAATGTATATCGATATACATAGATATATACTTTTTATATTAAAAAAAAGAACCGAGCGGTATGGCTCAGGCGGTTTCGTCCTGTGGCTCGCATTCGGGAGGGCGGAGTTCAATTCCCATGGCCGACCTACCTGACCCATGGGTTTTTTAGGGGTTTTGCGTGGTCGCTAGATGAATGCTGGGTAGGTTAATTACATTCCCGAATTTCCTGTCCCTCCATTTCAACCCCATCATCATTTCATATCATCTCTCACTTGATGGTCTCTTTCAGGTAGAAGTTTCGGCAGGTGTCTCGGTGTTGCATGGCAATGATATGCTCTGAGTGAACACTTTCTCCTCCGACGGGTTGTGCAAGCTTGCCTAGAGTCTTGCTTTGGGTGGCAGTGGCCTCCGGTTTCCGAACCTACCTCGTGACTGCTTCAGGGCCACGGTAGGGGGGATGACGATTGTCCTGGACCACCGGGGAGTTCCTATCTAGTAAAGTGTATAGACCCTGCCCTCTGTACTGTAGTGACTTCTTGGGTCCGGCCACCCTCTGTCTCCTCTCACAGCATCCTCCCCCCGGGGTGCCCCACTTGGGACATAGGTACAAAAGACCAGTCTGGTCGAGGTGCCGAATCGCCTCCGAACTATCCAATCCAACCAGTATAGAGAGAATGGCACAATGCACGCATTTAAAGTACTCATTAGTTGAGACATACATTTGTCGGGTGAATTACATTTCATTTCGACTTGCAAATGAAGGTTTTATAAAGGCACGACCTAATACTCCTAATAATAATCAGTGTTTAGTTTGGTACTGCCTGTTTACTCTACAGTTTTCTGCAATCGTTTTTTCCGCAACCCATATACTCTTTAAATTCTGCGTTTTCGTTCAAGTCTTATTCAGAAGAGTTTTCAGTTCGCAAGAATGTTACCCCGTTCGTGCGCAATCCATCTTTTTCAACTTCTCTATCGCTTACCTTTGATAAGAGAGGAAACAACATGTTTTCCCCCAAACTTCGATTTCGGGATTTTGGATAGGTCACGAAGATTTTCACAAAATTGCCCAACCACACTCATTATCTGTCTCAAAATAGAACGATCTTGTTGTAAAATGAGAGAGGCGAGAAAGAGAGAGATACTTAATGGAACGTTCTTCCTGATTAGTAAAAGGAAATTCACGAGTTTATAGAGGCGGTTTATACCAATTAGCAGCCTTAGTGTGTTCCGTTGAAGTACCTGTCGCTCTCTTTCTTGCCTCTCATGTGTTTACAACAGATATGTTTTTGTTTGAGACGGATTATACGTGAAAATATGTTGGGTATTATTGTTTTGTTTTTTCAAAAATAGCTCTCACCATTTTGATTACAATGGCTTACGTAAAGATATTTGAATACGAAATAAAATGTAGGTGGATGTCGAGTCTCCTGTGAATAACCTGTTTGTTTTTCTTTATTCTGAATCAATCTGTGTAACTGATAATAATAAATAGAAAAACCTTTCAACTTATTTTATAATAATAGCAGTTTTCGAAGTTATCTTTAAGTCTTTAAGTTTCTTGGTTTAAAATAACCTAGAGTTTCTGTAAAACATTTTCAAAGATATGCAGTTCTGTTTTACCCACTTCTGTGATGCGTAGATAGTATCCATCCTCACATTTAAGAGGTCTTTAATTCAAATCTCGGTTAGGGTTAGTTACCTGGATAAGATCTTTTTTTCCCGATTTCCCCTTACCCAGAAAGATGTATGTTGCTACGTATATGGAGAGTTGGCTTATTTGATGATCATTTCACAATTTCATTCATCATCTGATATAGCCTAATATTCTAATATTTTTTGCCACATAGATTAATTTAATAAAAAGTATGGATAAAACTAAATTATAATATGAGAACAGGGTTTTATTTACGTACTGTGCAGTAACCAAGCTTGTACTGCTTAATTTGAGATAATCGCTGATTTAAAATTTACTGCAACGTTATTTAACAGAATTGTGCTTATATGAATGCTTATATAAGGCATTAAATAAGTTTAACAGGTAAAGTAGTAATTTTCATTATTTTGCTATTGCAAAGCAACTGCAATAGGCTGGTAAAGATATGGCTACTATCCTAATACCTTGTCAGTCTTGGTGACGAATTTAAACATTGTAAAAGTTAATGACCATTGGAGAAGAAATGCTAGTCGCGTTACAGTGAAGTCTAACTCCTGAATGCTAAACATTTCATACAGGTGCTACTTCCGGATGTATAAATTTTTCCAGGACACATACATGCACTCTTGATCTCTTTGTGTCAGATGTGGAACTACTTTAGTCGCACGGTAGTCGCCGAGCGGGACTGTTGTGATCCTTCCACCCTCTACGTGTGTTTACGAGTGCTACGTTCGTATTACTTTATTTCAGCATATTTAGTGTTCACATACATATATAGTGATTGTGATTGTGCTTCGTGTGTGTAGTGGATTATTTACCACTACGTAACACTTATTATACAATGGCTCAACAGTCGGAAACTACCGGCCAACTTGTTCGATCAGCAATGCTAACTGTATATCAAAATGATTCTACTTCACAAGCTAATTGTAATTCAACGATGCCTACTGGTCATCAAGGCCATTCTATACTATCACCACAACAACCTACGTTCGCTTCTCCACCAGTATTAATAAACAATTCTGGTTCGTCTACCGATACTACAGTAAATAAATCTATTCTTCGACCGTCCCAGCTATCTGCAACTCAGGTATCACACACACTTCATAATTCTGTTATACATCATGATGATGACAACATGACATACTCTGTCCCAATGGATCAATCTAATGGCGCATCCAATGTGCACCATTCAACCGCTCAGTCAGCCGGTCATACCAAACGGCTCTGTACTGCTCCACCTTCGTCATCGCCTAACATGCCACGTTATGCGTATACGATCCCTACATCCAACCGTTTCCAGCCTTTAGGCGATAACCCTGATGCTGATATTTCAGATACAACTTCTGTTGCCGCCAAAGAAAAAACTCCACCTATATGTCTACGCAACATTCAAAATTACCAGCTACTATTGCAAGATGTGAAAAAATGTGTACAATCCGATTTTCTCACTGAGCTTAGGGGCTCTATTCTTAAAATTTATGCCACTACTTCTTCTGATTTCCGATGTCTTACATCTTACTTCACCTCCATTAATCAAGAATATTATACCTACAGAAATCCGGCTGATAAACTATTTTCTGTAGTCATCCGCAATCTTCCTTGCCCTCTTACCGATCAAGAAGCGTATAATGAGCTTTGCGCACTGCAATATCTTGTTAAACGGGTCACACGTTTACTTGGCAGAAACAGAGAGCCCATATCCTTGTGTGCTGTCGAATTAGCAAATAACGATGAAGGCAAAAACATTCTAAATCTTACTCGACTGTTATATAGTGTCGTGAAGGTCGAACATCGCCGCCGCAATACTAATATACCGCAGTGTACACGCTGCCAAAACTTTGGACACACCAAAGACTACTGCAAGCTGGGTCCTCGATGTGTGACATGTTTAGACGCACACCATTATTCTGAATGCAAGAAACCTTCCACCACACCAGCCAAATGTGTTAACTGTGAACAAGAACATCCGGCCAATTATTGCGGTTGTCCTCACTATGTGGCGCTGAAGGAGCGCCTCTCTCGACGACCTCAGCAAACAAGCTTCTCACCAGCACCGACACCGTCGTCACGTACAGTGCCTACACCAGAGCGACGTCCACAGCAGCAACCTCAGCATCAGCATACATCAGTCTTTCACCAAACTACAGCTCCTGGTGCGCAGCAGCGTACCTATTCTCAGGCAACGTCTTCTTCTCCTTCTCCTCCGAATGGTCCATCTGCTGCTCAGCCGATGCATTCTGCTTCGACGCCATCTCTGAATTCTCTCTGTGATCTGGTCTTACAGTTATTCTCCTATTTTCGCACTTTGCTCAGCCCCATACTACCACAACTAACGCAGCTACTTAGTTCTCTTCTTCTTTCCACATTTCCCAATGGCAACGCGTAATCTGATCAATCTGAAAAAGCTAACCCTCCTTAACTGGAATGCCAATGGTCTCCGTGCAAAAGGCGCATCTTTAGTCGCTTTTCTTACCATGCATAACATAGATATTGCTTGCGTCACCGAAACGCATTTTCTTCCGAATGAGACCTTCTCAGTTCCTGGCTATAAAATCTATCGCCAAGACCGTGTAGCTGAAACAGCTTCCGGAGGTGTCGCCATTATGATAAAACGCACTCTTAGTCACAGTGCTATATTTCTACCAGCTGTTTCTTCACTTGAAGTAGTAGGTCTCAAACTCTCTGGTACGGATGGCCTGATCTTATTGTTATGAGTGCTTATAAACCTCCCAATCATAGGTTAAATACGCGATATCTTTCGTTTTTATTCCCTCCGGATAGTAGCACTCTCCTTTTAGGAGACCTTAATTGCAAACATTCTTCCTGGGGGTGTAGGTCTACGAATCCCAATGGTCGCCTTCTCTTTAATATGTTAGATATTCATGGGCTTACTGTCTCAGCTCCATCGGACCCTACTTATTACCCTAATAATCCTCTGCACACTCCTGACATACTTGATATTGGTCTTCATAGGAATCTTTCTCTTCCAACACACGTGTCTGCTTTAGCTGAGCTTGATTCGGACCACTGTCCTGTTGTGACTACTTTTCAACTCTCACCTGCCTCGTTGTCCCCAGTTCCTAGACTCATCAATGGTACAGTTAACTGGGAGGCTTTTCAATCTCGGCTAGATGCTACCTTAACTTCTTCTCATTCTCTGGCGACTACTAAGAACATTGATACTGCACTACAGCACTTCACCACTACTGTGTGCCACAGTGTACGGCTTTCTATGTCACGCTCTACAGGGCGCAACTCTCCACGTTCTTTGCCAATATCCATTCTCCGTCTTATTCAGGAGAAAAATGCTATTCGTCAACGATGTCAGCGAGAACGCCAACCCTGGTTACGAAGGAGACTTAACAATTTGATACGTCTTGTGAAGGTTCAGCTGGAGCGGCATCGTCTACAAACCTACCAACATCATCTGGCGACTATTTCTCCACGAGACCACACCCTGTGCGATGCCACCAGACGGATTCTTCGCGAACCAACAGTGATTCCTGCACTCTCCAATGGGACCACTCTTGTTACGGACGTCACAGCTAAGTGTGACATACTGGCTGCACATTACGAACAAACTTTGCTCTTCCTATCACATCACCCTGTACTGCAGCTGTAGAAAATGAACTCTGTGCCCAACGCCAACGAGCTACAGTTCCACACCTAATTTCTTTCACTAGTCCTCGGGAACTATTCCACCTGATTCGCCGTTTTCCTAACAAAAAGTCGCCTGGACACAACCTCCTGCCCAACATAGTTTTGAAAAACCTTACAAGGAAGGCGCTTGCCTACTTATCTTCTGCTCTGAATTTCTGTCTCCAAACAGGTTACTTCCCTTCCACGTGGAAATTTGCTCATTATATCATTGTGTTCCACAAACCTCATAAGCCTAAACATCTGCCAGGAAGCTATCGTCCTATCAGTCTTCTACCCACACTGTCTAAACTCTTTGAGAAGGTCATCCATCGCCGTCTCGTGCAGTACCTCAACAATAATCACATTATTCCTCTTTTTCAATTCGGGTTTCGCCCGAAACACTCTACTGCTCATCAACTATTGAGGTTAACTCAACACATTGTCACTGGTTTCGAGCATCGTCAACCTACCCTAGCTATTTTCCTTTATGTAGCACAGGCATTTGATAAGGTATGGCATTCTGACTTGCTACTTAAACTCTATCGCATTGGTCTCCCGGACTACTTAATCCACATTATTACCAGTTTTCTCACTGGTCGTACTTTTGCGGTGCGCATAGGAGGCACTCTTTGGACTGAGCGTCGTATTACAGCAGGCGTTCCACAAGATTCAATACTGGCACCAACGCTGTTTAGTATTTACACCTCTAATATTCCAGACATGGCTCCAGCCTCAATTGCCCTGTATGCTGACGACACTGTTTTATTTTACTCTCACTCCGATCTACATTCTGCTGTACGAACCTTACAGCTCTCTCTTGATCGCCTCGTTCAATGGTGTCAAAATTGGCGCATCTCCCTTAATACCCAGAAAACTGAAGCCAAGATTTTTACTTTACGCCGCTATAATCCCCCTCCGCCTATACGCCTTCTGACTGATCATGTGCCGTGGCTCCCTTCAACTACACCAGTCAAGTACCTTGGAGTGTTACTGGACACTCGGCTTACATGGAAGGCTCATATTGACCGCACCATTACCCTGGCATCCGCTCGTCTTTCACAACTGTCTCCATTATTTCAGAAACATACTTCACTTGCTTTAGAATCTTCACTGCTCCTATACAAATCTCTGGTTCGACCTCTTATTACTTATGCCTGCCAAGTCTGGGGGGCTGCCAGTACTTGTCACCTGAGGCGTCTACAGGTCATCCAGAGTCGATTCTTGCGAATCGCCACCAATGCTCCTTGGTTTGTCCGCAACCAGCAGCTGCATCACGAGCTGGGACTTCTTCCTCTCCACCATTTCATCCGACAGACTGCTCGACACTTCTTCTACAATCTACGCCACGTCCCAGGAGCTGTGACGTATAACATCGGCGTCCGAAGTCGCCGGCCAACGCGACTGAAGCGACGAATACCACAGGACCTGCTTTACAGTGACGACACTTCCACTTCTGAATAACCTACTGTTTCAGTTTATCGTTTCTATTATTCTGTTCTACTATGTAAATTCTCACTATGGAAGTATGTATACCATTTTATTAGTTCAGTGCCACATTTATATTAGTGCAGTAACACATTTGTTTTAGTTCAGAGGAGGCACATTGTCCTACCTCTACAATGTTATTACTTTATAATTATGTTGTATTTGTTCTCTCAGATCTGTAAAGCATATATTATTGCTGACCGATCTAATAAATATATTAAAAAAAGATGTGGAACTACTGGACCCGGATTTTTATACGTCATTTTTTTACCTTATACATTTGCAGTGCTCTTAAGTATTAAAATACTGAGCACCAAACATTGGTTATAAACATGTTAATTTTATTGGAAATTTTTCGTCACATTTTCCATTTTTTTAAGTTTTAGATCATTTTCAATTCTTATGTCCCTTTTTTACATTTTTGTTGTACTTACTTTTCTGGTCCATTCTCTTTCGTTTTTGCAAGAAATTAGATTTAGCAAAATTATTTAATATTTATTTCAAATCTCTTTCTATAATATAAGAAACTAAATCGATATTTGATCATTGGACTGCCAATGCCTATGTTGGAAGACAATTTATTACCAATACTGTAAGTACATATTGTTTGTTGTATTCCTATTTACAATGTGCTGCTCGACAATGTGCAAGCTCAAAGTCAAACGTTTATCTATTATTCTCATTATCATGCATTTTATGAGAGGAAAATTCGGTGTTTAGTTCAATTTTCATAGTTTCGTTCAATTATGCTTAAAATAAAGCCTTATAAATCTTGTCTTTTAAGAAAGATTCTATCTGAAAACGGAAATGATGTTTTATCTAGGGATGGAAAAATGTAGTTTTATAAGATGTGCAAAACAAAGATATCAGCCGAAAAAAAATCTGTATAGCAACGTGTGGATAGGTAAGCATATATGTGCAGTGCAACTTGCAAGTAAGAATAAATCCACGCAAATTTTGCAGCAACAACATGTATCCATTATAGAAAATAAATGTCAGATTTCTACAGGGATATGTGAATCTTTAGTTTCTGCAAACATCCCATTTTGATCATTGAACAATGTAAAATTGAAGAGTTTTCTGGAACTACATATTTCGGACGTCCCATCCCAGACGAATTACTCTTCGGAAGAAGCACTATTACAATGTTACTACGAGAAAAGTACATGTAAAGATGATTTTCGTATCCGGTTACGAAACGAGTGATGTAGACAATTGTACTGTTCATTGATTTGTTGAGAAGGTGAAGGTTTCTGCTTACAATTGAAGTATTAGAAACTGTCAATCGTTTGTAAACTCTTTTAAAACTGTTTTTGTTATGGTTTGAGGGTACCAAAGGCGATGACGTTTTACTTTTTTGAGTGACCCAGCTGTACGCATTGTGGAAGTAGCAAAATTAATACAAGATTTTTTATACCAAAAATGTTGCTCAGTTCTTAGCACACGCTATGCATGGGGTGGAATAAGCTGTTAGAGTACATTTTTCTCAAGTTTATTACCTAATGGCAAAGACTAAGAAAAGTTAGTCAAAGCTCATTCTTGTAAACTCCTCTTAAAGTCTATGACTCCCGGTATTCCACTCTCATCGGAGCCTTTCATCACTCAATGAGGGCGCCGCATAAATTCAGCAAATTATTATTGTGATCATTTCCAGATGGTGAAACGTGTTACCGAAGCACTCAATCCTGGCGATGCTACTGCAATTAATACGATTAAGATACTACTTTCAAACAACGAAATTTAAAGACAGTTAGCCTTCATAAAGGCAAATTTCAGTTGCTTAACACAATTAATCAGAGGCGTATAGGAGAAAGATGCAAGTTTGGATAGTTTTCTAACTCTAGTTAACAAAATTACGTCTGATTTGAAAAGTGCTGAGGGAAAAGTTGGAGGAAGAGTAAGAAAGTGGAAAGCGCTCTTGATGAAAACGCTGAATATAAAACTTTGTGTCGTATTTCTTATGTATTAATAAGTGAAAAATTTCATAATTCCTGCGTTGGAGAAGATATCAGTGTTGGTGATTTAGCGTATATCAAGTATGCTCCTTTTGTATCAGCAAAAGCTTCTCACAGTACAAAAATCTGCTTTCCAGCATCAGGTGTTACCTAACATTCGAGAAACTGGGCATGCTGCTGGTTACCTACTGAAATAATTCTGAATGTGGTTAAGATTTCGAAATTGTTTACTTTTCCAAAAATGACTACTAATTTTAAATAAAATATCACCTATTTAAGACATATGACAAATAAAATGTACATCTTGAATTTGATAGGAAAATCCCGTGAACCCTACATCATTCTTCAGGAATTTTGTATATTTAATATTGCATAGCTCGTAAACAGCAGGAGATACATAAAAACGTGCTTCACAAACAAATCTAGATCTCTCTAAAACAGACAATTTATTTCAAAGCAATTATTTGTGGCATCAGCTATTTCCGATATATCCGTTATTAACAGTTTGAATTATTCAATTACTTGTCATTAAGTCCTTTAATGCTCAGTTGGTTATTGCGATTGTATGGAAAATTTAAGGGGCACCATATAGCTTCCAGTTCTTAAAATATGACTGCTTCTGTTCTTTGGCTAAGTGGTTAGACCGCTGATCCCAGTCGAGCGCAAAGTGAGATTTGTGGTGACAACATGGCGCTGGGACGGGTTTTCTCCGGGTCCTCCGGTTTCCCCTGTCAGCATTCCACCATTTCCTCCATCTTTCCTATCATTCATCTCACCCTCATATATATATATATATATATATATATATATATATATATATATATATATATATATATATAATATCATCCAGTTCACCTTTACACCAGGCATTGGGCTCATCACCTATCCTGGTTCTCTATTGAATCCAAAGTTTCGGTTCCTCAGGCCCAACCTTAAAAGGGATAGAGACACAAGAATTCCCTAACACCACGAGAGTGGTACAACAAGGGAAGTAAAGAAGAAAAAGGACAAAAAGAAGAAGAAAAAGAAGCAATTCCCTTTGTATCTCTTAAATGCGTAATGTGGAATTTCTGCAACGGTTTATTTCGATTATAATGAAGTACACCGTAGTCTGATGAAGTAGATTAGTTAATATATCCACTAATAAACGATAGTCATGTTAATATAACGCACAAGATGTTTCTTCATGGTCATGCAAGAGACATGGATTGTCAGTGCTATTTAAAGGCCAATCACTTTATGTACTGTAACCTACAACGAAATGTGAAAATATGGGGATGTGTCAGAATTAACAAAACATAGAATAAGCTTTAGTAAGAATAAAATATTAAGTTGAGAAAGTCATGTGAATTTAACTCTTCAGAGTTTTATTATATAGCTATTAAAGCTTAAACCCTGTCTTGCTTGGTTTACTTCTAAGCCCAAGAAAAGTAGTAATATGGTGGTAGAATAAGGAAAATTCATATAAAGATGTCTTTTTGCGAGGCGAGTTGAATTCTCACCAGCTAAAAATTCCTTAATCTCGCAGCACACCAAACTGGAATTGCAATAATGCACTACATCAAAATGGTAATTATAGCTCGCATGTCATTTCCTTTTGTCTAACCTCTATACCTTTTAAAATGACGCTAACAAATCGATTATATGTTAACATTCGTCTACTTATCTTCCTCTCATTCTACTTTTTAGTTTTAGTATATGCCTAGGTAGTTGTTTCACAATGTCTCATATCTTTACACTCCCGATCATGGGGTACTCAAGTTTTCCATTATCAATATCACATGCAATTTGGTGTATGATTCCAATCTTTTCTCACTCCATCGCGGATATTTAAAGAAAGCGTGCTCTACTCAATCTTGTGCATTACAGTAGGGCCATAGCATCTACTTTTTCCCATTTTAAACATCTAATTCTTGAACCTCCCATGTCAAGTCCGAGCCTGCGTCAGGAAATAATCAGCTTGGAGATGTTAACATCGCAGCCATATCACCTCTGGAATTATACGTTTCGTCCACTGTTCTATTATAGTTTTATCCCAATGTATACTTGTCATTCATTAATGATTTTTATCTCTGATCTCTTCTTTACGCTTCCGGAACTGCACCTATGCATTTGATACACCAATAAGCTTTCTGTCACCAATAAATCCATTGGAATTCCCCGGATATTATTTAGTGTCTATTCGAAGCTGTTCTATAAGTACAAAACTTTCTCAATAATATTACTTCCGCCCGCCTTCGTAGCGAAGGAGACAGCGTATTTGGCTCACGTTCAAGAGGTCCCGAGTTCGAATTTCGGCCAGGGTGAGTTATATGAACAAGATCTTTTTCCGTTGTTTTCCTTTGTCAGGCAAGTCTAACGTCTATGGAAACTGGGCTCATTTGAACATCATTTCACCCATTTCATCATTCATCGTTCGATATAACCTAAGCGGTTAAAAGCACTTAAATCTATATGAAATAAAGGTACTTCATTTTCCACTCTCTCCATCTCTTTTGCACATTTACTGTTTATTGCAGTATACTATACCGGTGCAGCATTTAACATAATCGAATTAACTTAGCCACATCATATTTGCGGTTTAATTGGTCGTGGTATTATTGTAGCAAGTTGCAATGCTTTTTATTCCGCCCTTTTGCTACCTTTTTATGTTTGACGGAAGTTATTTTCATCTATCACATAAGTTATCTAACAGCTTATTTTGGGACTATCGTGGTTTCCCTCAGCTTAAAACAAATATACATATTTAAATGCTCTTTAAGGAGCCTTGATATTAGCGACTTCTGTTTTCTATTATGCCAGTAATTCTAAATGATCCATTGACTCTTATATATAAGTACTTGGTCATCTTCAGCACTAACAAGTGCTAGATCATCCGTGAAAGAAATTTGTATTGCACCTTCTGTTAACTTCAATCTAAGAACTGTTTATCATATAGGATACTCCACAGAGTATTTTCATCTTGATTCATCCTTAATCCTAAGTACAGCGTCAATGACTTGTAGATTTCTCTTTCCGAAATCTATATTGTTGATCCGATAATCCTGCATTTTCTATGATCTCCTTTTCTAATATTATCTTAATTATTCCTTTATAGAGCAGTCTAAAGGTATTCAACGGTGGTGTATGTAGGTATATGTAAGCTAACTGTAGCTATTTTATGAAGGATTTGCCCCTCCCTTTGCTCTTATAAAACTGATGTATACTGATAGCTCCAACAATGATTTACCTCCTTTCAGTAAGAATACAACTTAAATAGCTTTCCATATTTCTTGAAAATCGTGCTTCGTTAGTACACTTTAACTCCCTCAAAATTTTCTCGGGTGCTATTTTAACAGTGGTTTTAACTACTGTCGAGTTTATGCTGCCCATTCCGGGCGCTTTCACCATCTTCATGTTGCTTGCTGCCTCATTTAGCTCCTCTATAGAGAAGAACTCTGGATCCATGTACCTAAATCCTAATTCGAGTATTTATTTTCTCCAAAAGGGAATAGCACCTCTGCTACATCCCTTTTTTTCTATCTTTCAGTCCTCATTTTAACATGTGTTTTGTTTGTCAATCGATCAGGGGTTATTTTATATAGAGAACCTCATGTATAATCTTTTAATTTATCACATATATTTTGCCAACTGCTACCTTAAACTCATATGAGTGTAACCAAAGCTACTTTCCAAAAGTGATTGTACCTGAACAGAGTGTACATGCACTGTCTCGCCGTGTGTGTGCAGTAGGCTCATGTGAACAACCGTTATTTCACATATTTTCCGATACGCTTCCACGCTTTGCCAAGTAGAAGCAAAAGTTGGCACAGTCCCCGTATTATGCACTACCAAATCTAATGCGTGCGTGCCATCCATTCCGTCCAGTATTCGCCTTTGACATCTGTTATCAGGGATACCCATTGTGGCGATTGAATATTTACATCGCCAAAAAGAATACATTTACCTCCAGCGAGTTTAATTCCCCGCATCAAGCTACCCATATCAATCTCAAATAAATCCAATGGAATATTTGGTGAACTACAACAACTAAATAACAATACTTCAGATATACACATGTGTATGCTCCTCCTGCTGAAAAACCTTGAAACCTCGGGTTTCTTATTCATAAAGTACACAGCTATATCCTTGATCCAGCTACCATAAGACATCCGCTTCTTATTTGGTTCACAAGCAAGTGTCTCCTTTTTCATTGCCGTGGCTTGTACCACGCCATGACTGAAATTTGATCTTCTTAAATACACGTGGGTTATATGTATTCTTTGTGTGCTTCTTGTATATCATAGTTGTCTCGCTCTGGCGTTCAGTATCTACTTCTTGAAAGTCGGGTATTTCATTGGGTCAAACCTACTACGATAATATTCTTTTCCATCATTCTCTTTCTTACATTGATAGGTTCTTTGTTCTCGGTCAAGGTGCTTCTAACATCTTGATGCAGTGACCTGTTTTTCTTTTGTATGTGGCAGTCAGAACACCCCTTCCACAGTTAGCATAAATTTCCTCTCTAACCTTTCTTTCTACTCTATTTTACACGATTTTTTTCTATATGAACGTTTTTCTTCAGTCTTTAGCATGCCTGTGAACGTTTTCTAATGTGTTTTGATTCTAACCATTTCCTGACGTTCTTCAAACCTTCTGGAATCGATTTCTTTTTATGCTCATTTGAATTAATCTGTATTCTTAGTTAATTTTTTCGGTAACATACATGAGATTTTCGTACCACTGTTTCAAAAGGTCCATTCTAGAGGTTTCCTACGATGGCCCCTATCTAGTCCATTAGCTGTAGCAAATGTTACACGTTTTCTTTCAGGTTGCTCTGCTAGTTGTTTACATTTCAACAGGATTATAGACAGCTGGATTGGACTACTCTACAGAGGTGATTTGGTACGGAGGACCGAACTTGGTCTGTTGTTCCATATCATTTATAACTTTTGAATCCATTAATAGTACATATATTTATATTCGTCCTCGCGTATTCTACGTTATCCATCTCCAACTTCTCTGCTACGAAGTCTAACACCTTTGAGTAGTTTTTCTTAAATTTCCTCATTATCCCTTCTTTCCCTTGGTCTTACATATTTGGAGAATACCCAACCCCAAGATAGCAGTGCCCTAAATTTCCTTTCAGTTTAGTGAGGACTTGACGCTATATACACGTTCAAAATTGCATTAAGTATTATATGCATAGAGATATATTCTTTTCTTCATGTTACTATTTTCCAAAGACTCGTTCAGTAAGGCAGAATTGTTACTGAAGTTCCTACAGACAAAGATTTAGATCCAACATTTTAACCTGAATCCCCTAATGAGGATTAAAACTCGTGCTTGGAGTGCAAATAAGCTTTGGGGTGTAGCAAAACATGGTAGCTTGCTTTATTCCCTGCAATATAACATCAGCTTAATTATATTTGTTCCTCTGATATAGTGTTTTGCTCCTCCATATGCATTTCCAACTATCAAATCATTTTTGCATATCTTTACCAGAAGCATGGCTTTACTTTCTTCACAATAAGCATTAACTTTTCCTATGTATTTTGAATCTGTGGGTTCGTGGAATTAAAAGTCCAATTTGCCGAAATTCTACATGTCCTTTATTTCCGTAGAAATACACTGTTCAATTCTCATGTAACAACATTACATCACATATACAACACAATCTTCCAATAACAATCAGCTCTCGTTACAACAACACTACAGCTGTTTACTACTACTCACGACTCGCTCGTTTTACAGCTGTCCGCTGGCGTGTCATAATCTCTTATATATCTCATTCATAAATTCGAGATATTTCTAAAACAAACCAGAAACCGAATAATCTCTATCAGTCAAGAAGTCACTAGAAATTTCCATTTACCTCACTTATCTGTGTCGGTAAGTCTTGTCTCAGTGATACACTATCCCACTGTTATCTTTATCAGTTCCTTTGTGTAAACAAGCCGCGTTTACTCTCCGCGCGACCCTTTTATGTGTGTTGCCGCGACAGTATTAAGAGTAGAGCATTAAAACAATTAGGAGATTTTTGTAGTAACTTCAGTGTTGACTGATTTAAGAACTTAATTTAGTTTCCGAGAGTGAAGATTGCTTCGTAGCCACAGTTGTCACACAGTTCTTGGTAAATTGGAAAACGAGGGTATGTCCCCAAAATTGAAAAATTTGAGCAGTATTTTATTAATCTTTGACTGAATATTTACATCATAAATAACAGGATTGCCTCCATTGAAAGTTTGCGGAGCTATCATTGGATAACCTTAAGGCGGGGATACCCAGTAGAACGAATTACGAAAGATTGAAGTGATTCTCTCATCTATAATTAATGACATTGTTCTCTATGATGATTAAGTGTATATTAAACAATGCATAATACCGAAAATATTGTAAAAGGGGAATCTCAAAAGGCCACCACCCAGCGAAACTTGAGAACAAACTACTTCACATTTTATCGTGAATAATTCGGCTCATTCTAATTTTCTTAAACCGCTGAAATTCCTTTGTTTACCTAGAGATAACGTCTCTACTGAAGAATATTTTCTTACCTGAATGGTTTATGGACAAGTAACAAGAACGTTCTTTCAGTACAAACACAAAAATCTATGTTGATTAATAAGGTGAACTTTAATCACACTTATGTGAACATTTTCAAAGTGATGAATCAAAGAAAGTACTTACAGAGGATTAATACATGCTGCGCTAATAGCACTAAAAACACTGTTTTTTATAGACGAAACGAAAAGGTCCAGTTCTTATGAAAATTAACTAGCTGATTCCAAAAGTGCCGTATAAAATGTTGTATCACGTAACGTTTTTTTTTTTTTTTTTTTTTTTTTTTTTTTTTTTTTTTTTTTTTTTTTTTTTATTCTTTTGCTTTTATAAAAACTTACAGAATTTGGGTATGATACCAACTTATTTACTTAACTTAAAATAAAAGCCATTTTACTATTAAATATTTTTACACTTGTAAAGAAAATGGATTTTATTCGAAATATATAGAAAAATTTTCCATCATGTAAGTTTTATCAGTAAATTTAATTTTAGAGTTTTCTGTAAAAATCGTATTTAAATGGGGTGCTCAACTGAAAAAAACATTAAGTTGACATATAATTACTGATACAGAACTTCATATCTTATTATAAAGACCTAAATACATCTTACCTTGTTTTCCATAAGGGAAAAGATTCCTATCTCAAGCATTTACCGATCTATGGCCCTCAGCTCCATAGCCAAAATTGCTTTATTACGCTCCTCCCCATCTAACTTTCATTTCACCGATTAAATAAACCAATGTTTTTATCTTGAGTACTCCACTGTGTGGTCTGTTTTTAATCTGTAATGATTTCTATTGGAATTTGGATTCTTGTTTCAGTTCAAAGTGTAATGTAGTTAATTCGCGGTGCTAAAGGAAGGTTACAGATATGGATCAGAGCAAGCGTAGAAATGTACTGATTATCCCAATAACTTTTGTGTGTGGACAGTTCACCTGTAAATCAAAGAGGAACAAATAACAAGTATTACTAATAACAGCTTATTCATTATACTTTAGTTGTGCCCTAGGAGATCAAGATAAGGATTTTGCCCCACCCATCACGTTTGCTGCATATCGTGCGAAACTGGTCTTGATCACGCAAATCTTTGCCGCTTGCAGTGCCTATGTGTGGAGAGAACAATTTAACCATTAAAATGGCTTATTTTTGTACTACAAAGATTACAGGTATTTCTAGAGGAAATAAGTCGTGTCAAATATCCCAGTTTTTTATCAGCAGCAAGACCAGTTCCTCATAGTGAAGATCTTCCGGTGCCTGATCTTCCAAAAGCATCGGTTGAAGAATATGATGGATCAACTTCTAATCATGATATAGGTGCAAATGAATCCTGATCACCCCAATACCTTACATATCAATGTGAAGAAAGTGAAGAAAGAGATTTTGTTTCTCAAGAACTAAGCGATCTTATTCGTGATTTGGAAAATATGAAAAGAAGAGGAGAATTACGGGATACCTGGCTACAGAGGTGGAATTTCCTGGAAAGAGAGACAAAAATAACATTTTATCGATCTCAACATAAACAGTTTTCATAGTATTTCACTACGAAAAACAATATATGTTTCTGCGTTAATTTTAATGGTTTAATGAAGGAGTTGGGTACAGAGTATTATGACAAAGATTGGCGCCTCATTATTGACTCTTCTAAATACATTTTAAAGACAGTGTTGCTACATAATGGCAATTTATTACCATCAATACCTTTATTTCATTCCATGAGGATTAAGGAGATATAAATTTCATATCTATAGTTTTAGAAGCTATTAGTTATCAAAACCATGGCTGGGAAATTTATAGTGACCTCAAGGTACTTGCATTACAAGCGGGACTGCAGGGAGGTTTCACAAAATATTGCTGTTTTTGTGCTTATGGTACAGTAGCGCAACTGACAAACATTTTATGTTGAAAGAGTGGAGGGGAAGGGAAAACTATACACCTGGAGCAGGCAGTGTTAGTATGTGCCTCTAGTAGACACTAGTTCTTCTTGCGCCACTATTCATAAAGCTCAGACTAATTAAAATTTTGTTAAAGATTTGGACGAAAGTGGAAGTGCATTTGGGTATTTAAGAAGTATATTTTCCAAAATTAGTGAATCTAAATTAAAGGAAGATGTATTTATCGATCCTCAAATTAGACTACTTCTTAAAGACAGTGTTTTTTTAAATCTAAGCTTCAACCTGTTGAATTGGTAGTATAGAAATCATTTAAATGAGTGGTGAAAGTCTTTCTGGGCAATAACAAAGAAGAAAATTTCGAATATTTAGTCTCAGATCTGCTTAGGAGCTACAAAGGAATGGGTTACCGAATTTCATTTAAAATCCACTTTTTGCACTCTCACCTTAATAGTTTCCCTACAAACCTAGGAGCTGTAAGTGATGAGCAAGGTGAGCGTATTTACCAGGGCATTTCTGAGATAGAAAGATGTTACCAGGGTCGCTGGGATTCAGCTATACCAGGAGACTATTGTTAGTTCCTCAAACGGGAGAGTAGCAGTGAAACACTCTTCTGAGATTATTCAGGTATATGGTTTTCATCATTGTCTTGTGTTTATTAACTTTAATTATAATAATTAATAATTATAATTATTTTCAATGTTATTTTTCAATACATGGTAATTATTTTCAATGTTATTTGTCAATACATGGTTATTATGTTCAATTAAGAAACTATGAGTTATCATATCAAAATGTTGTAAGTTTTCATAAAAATAAGAATACCAAAATGAATTACGTAATTCAGCATTTTAAGGGGCTTTTTGGAATCAGCAGACCAGTTTACATAAGAATTGGCTTATTTTGTTTCGGATATATGAAGAAAAAAAAAAAGAATTATTTTGTTCCCTAGTTTAACTGAAAGGACTGCTTCGTTAGAGAAATTAAATTCCACTGCATCAGGTAAGTTACACAGTTATTATTTATTCATTTAATATTTACCTCGAAACCTTCGTATTTATAACAAAACTAATTTTAGCGTTCTATATTACATATTTTTCATTGAGATAAGGTTTGGAATTAAGGTAAGGAATTAAGCCTATCTTGGTCCATGAATCTCCTAAGGAAAAACTATTTCTTTTCAATCCTATTGAAATGTCTCTTTTTCGGCTGTTGAAACAGGAGTTTTTAGTATAATTTGCAGCGTTTTATGTACTTCGGAAAACGCTTGCTCAAAGGAGTGTTGTATGAGAAAACTGAGAGTTCACTGATTGAAGGAATATATTTTAAAGTTTCATTATGATAAATCACTTTTAGTTCATATTTTAACGTTTTGTACAATCATGGGATTGTAATTTGATGCAATTTTCTTACAGAGTCAGTAGGGAAATTTTCTGTGAATGCAATAAATATCTTTTGGTCAATAATTCCAAATTATTGAATATATGAGGCTGTTGAAATTGTCCTTTCATTTGGTTGACCACTGTGCCACACACTTCTTTGCTATTTGAATTCAGATTCGCTGCAGAACCTTAATTCGGTCGCTTTCTTGAGTGGGGAGCAATATCATCAACCTGGTATCTTCTAATGTTCTCAAAAATTTCAGATACAGCTGATTCTAAAATCTGCAGAGCATTAGATACTGTAACACTATTGGAAATTTGTATCTGAATTGTGTTGTATAGAATGTCAACATGTTCCATAATGTCGTGAAAAATTTAGAAGAAACGAAGTTATTCAGTAAATTCTTAAAATCAAGAGCTTCCCTTATTGTTACATCATCCCACCCATTTTTATGCTCAATATTTTCTAAAAGTTTTAATAAATTAAGTTTGTTTTCATTAATGCTGTTCACAACCCATGATTGGAAGTTCCATCTTTGTAGAAGCAGGAATGCGTCTGTTGCAAACTGAACGCAACAGAGCACTGAGTTTTGGTGAAGACGATAAAAATGTTTGAATCCACCAATGTTGGCGAAAAATAACAACCAATTTTATATTTCTGGAACAGCAATTTTGTGAAGCAATAAAAATTAGAAATACTGCAGGTAAAACTGTTCAAAGAATTTCAAGATATTGACCATCTATAACATGTCGATCTATAAATTTATTAGTTATTAAAGATAAAATTATATAACCTACTGTAGTGCGTATAGCAGTGTACATACTTAGCATAAGGGAAAGAGTCCTGCATCAAAGTCAGAACACCCACTTGGCTAGCGCTCATTACTGGGCCACCATTGTATCTTGAGATGAGTTGTTTTCAATATTAAAAGACTTCAAGTTCTTTATCAAAACTTTAATGAAATCATTAGCTGTTCGATTACAAATCTCATCAAAAGAAAGAAATATTTTAATGGGTTTACACTTTGTAATGTATCGTAAAATTATTACCAATTGACTTGGCAAGCTATGTACAAAGTTTCGTCAGGCTGCACAGAAACATAATCGACAGTATTTGTCTTTCATTAATTCTTCAATGTAAACCCGATACATGTATTCCAATAGTTCATCCTGTTTGCTAATTCCTGCGTTTCATCCTGACGTCTCAGTGCTAGATTATGGGTTACGCAAAATGTTATGTACTTTGTGACTTGTATGTACCTATTTTAGTGGCTAGTTCATTTTGTTTCTGGATTGATATTTTATGTGCAGAATTAATTTGAGCAGAAATGTTTACAGTTTCCAATAATTTAAATTTACAGGTATATTGTAAGTGAATTGCACTTGCCTCGTGTTTTGCAATTCGTTCGCTGAAATGTTTTAAATCCTTACAACCTAACATCGTTCTTCACCACCAAATAACAAACAGTAGAATCAAAAGACACTATTTCCCCTCATTTGCAGTTAGCCACGATTTCCTTCTAAATCAACTTTGACACAAAGTCCTCTGTATTTTTGACATCTTGTTCCGTAAGGTAAAATTGTTTGGTTGATGTGTATCAATTTCAAGTTCTTCTTTTACATTTAATGAATAAAAGGGGACTTCTCAATAAAGAATCCACTCTATTGATTTTAAAGCTACACTACCACGTGTACCAAACAAGAATACAATAACAAGCCCACAATGCTTAACTTCATTAACGGGCTACAGCTAGATGGTCCCAAACGTTGCTGTGTACGATCTTGAAAGAGGAGAGTAGAGGAGCGAGGAAGGTATAGGCAATTGACTGGCAAAGTGTACGGAGGGGTGAGGAGAAACCACGGGCCCATGTAATCTGGCCCGAAGTTCTGATTCTCGAAGGAGATTGGCGAGGTTGTCGTGTACAACACCTTGGGTTGCTAGTTTCGAAAACCATTAAGAATTGTAGTATAATAAATTATTTTGTGTAATGCTTATTACAATTCAATAATATATAACATTTTTTCTTCAAATTAAAAAAGCGTCTATAAGTTGCGTGATATTATTGATGGAACCTGGCCCTTCTGGCGCTTAATGACTGTTCGCCCCTGTTTCAACGGATATTTCACACATATTTGTTTCATGGCCTCTTGGTGGTTTTCGATTTGGATATAGATCGCCTATTAGATGACCGAGCATTTTGTGGTTTCCTTTCAGTTAATGTCTGAATTCTTTATGGCATCTACGTCACCCTTGATACTAAATCCCATTTGTGAAGACCCCTTCATTCAGAAGAAAATTTATGTAATATGCATAACTTGCAAATATTAATGAATAGACGCAAACATACTGCACAACAAAGATATTGATTTCTTTAAAACATAAATTTCTTTCAAATAGCTTGTATGGCTTCAACCATTTCCGAGATATTCGATTGGAACGATTTTTAATTATTTCTCAGAGTGAAAAGAGTGTGGATTTTCAGATCAGTGTATAGCGTTCATTTCAAAACATTATATTATTCCCTTCATATCTATAACGAAATGTGTAATGTTACTGTACATCTCTAAAAAATGTTTATCTCGATTGAAATGAAGTAGCTAGAAAATTAATTTTACATAATTTGCATATTCCTTATTAAATTATAGAGGGTAGAGGAAGCATGTGAATGTAGCACTTCAGAATTTTTTAGCTTTTATTTCCAATGCAAACCATCGCCGGAGATAACATTAAAGAACACTCTGCATGGGACTGAACCTATTATGAGTACAATTTGTCTCGAACTGAAATGATCCTGTTGTAAATATATGAGAAGGGGACAGAAAGAAACAGGTACTTTAACGGAACTCCTTAAGCTGCTAGCTAGTGGAGCAAAATTCATAGATGTTTATAGATGTGGTCCCCGCCGGCAACCAATGAGCAGCTTAAGAGTGTTCCGTTGAAGTATCTCTGTCTCTCTTTCTCCTCTCCCATTTGTCTACAACAGGATCATTCTAGCTTAGGATAAGTTATAGTAATGTTTTATTTCTGAGATAAAAATAGATGAAAATGGAATGTTGATGTTAAACATAATGGGATACTTGGTGCGGAAATTATGTTGTTCATGCAACGCTTGTCAAGTATCGCAGGTGGAAATGTACACAAGGACACTTCTTTGTTATAACCATAGCACGCACTGGTAGTTAACTTAATTTCAGGCTATCCGAATCGATATTTCATTTTGAATTCCGCTTCCGAAGTGCTCCTAGTAGAAGGGAGAAGAGCTGTAAGTTCAATCATTCAAGTGCTAATGTTAAGATCTTTGCATAGGGTGCCCATCGTATTTCGAGCCTAAAGCAGCGCATTCCAAGGTTGGCATCCAGCCCTCTTTAAGTAATGTTTAGGGCACCTCGCTGTGTCTAGGATTAAGATTACTACGGAGGGGATTCGATAAATAAATAAATGAATGAATGAATGAATACATACATACATACATACATGCATACATACATACATACATATATACATACATATATACATACATAAATATAAACAAATAAAATCTGAAAATCTAATCCCGGTACCTAATTTCTTATACCGGGACATTATTTCCAAATTCTAATTTATTAACTACCAAATAAATACAAAAATACAATTTATACAATCATTTTTCAGATAATAACATAAAAAACAAAAATTAAAAAAGAAAAATTAAAACAAATACAAAAGCTACCAATTTAAAAATTTAAGATTTAACTAATAAAAATTTACTGGAATGCAGTATACAAGTAACTGGCAACCAGCTACAATTACAAAATAAAACTGCAATACCGGAAACCGATACTTAATGTACTGGTAACCAGTACATTTAAAACTTATCAATTTACCTTTGCAACTGATAAAATCCATCTTAAGAACTTACGAAACGTTTAACCAAAAACTTATATAAAAATAATTCATAAAATTTACATTACAAATATCACAAAATTTACAAATTGTTTACTCCAAATTCTTTAAACAAATTAAAATACATTGTATCAATTTATGTAAACAAACAAATTTAATTATTATTTTTACTTCTACACCAATCAATTTTTTTCAGATCTACTTTATATAAAATAAAAATATAAATTTCACATCTTATCAATTAAAAAAAATAATTAATCTATAATAATAACCTTCAAAAATTACAATACAGTTCAAAAATATTAAACAAACAATAATTATACATTCAATATCATTCATATAATTCAAAATTAAACCATTACAATAACCTTCAACAACCAAACCAAACAATTCAACTTAATTTATTTATAATTTAATTTATTTACCTTATTAACACAAAAATATCAAATTAACATTATACTAAAACACATTTCAACTATTAAATCTCCTAAATCTTCAACATAATTATATATATATATATATATATATATATATAAATTTCTATTCTATAATTTCTCAAACACACTTTCTCAAAATTTAACTATCCTCACTTTATACCAAATTTAAATTAAATAAAAACTCAATAATTTATCAAATCAACTCTTTAATCCATTTTTCTAAATATCCACTTCTTAAAATAATTCATTCAAATCCTCCTTCATCTTTCACTCAAATTATGAATAATAATCCATTCAGCAATATCCTTCACTACAAAACAACAATCCAAAAAACTTTACTCATCCATAACTACACCACATTATCACTTACAACACTTCTCTCATCATCTTACACCGGGGAAGGAAAATCCCTCCCTAAACTAAACCACAAATAAACTTCCTCATTCATTTTAAACACCAAGGGGAAGGGCAAAGCCCCTCCCCCAAAAAGATATACTATTGACACTACTCAAAATTATATTTAATTTGAGGGGAGGGCAATCCCTCCCCTAAAGATTTCACGGGATACTATATTACACTGAACACTAAAATACTTTCATTCCTGCGGTCACCTCCTCGTTGTACAGATTGTTAGACATTACTGGATCAGTTGCACCAACAACCTCGAAGCGGGTACCTGGTTCGCCGGCAGGAACTCTATATGTCCTCCTCAGAACTCGTAGACATGGAAGGGGAATTGCGCCACCCTCGTCCTCTCTGCAACCCCTCCGGTTTCTGCTACGGCTCTAGTTCTCCTGTTGCCCCAATCTCGTCGACCAAGGGAAACACAATATCCTCTTCTTCTACTATTTATATTTTGCTAATCATTAATATCCATATCTTCTGAAATAATATTTTCTTCATTGTGTGGATTAATACGTCTTTCAGATCTTCTTAACTCAATTGGTGGTTGAATTTCTTGAACAGGTATACATTTGGGTAGAATTGATTTCCATGCTAATTCGCTGATGGTATTTGCTAATTTGGCCAAGGTATCATATAATTCTGGGATTCTTATTATGTTCCATAAAGTAAATCCTCTTAATTTATTTCGTTCTTCAGTAATTAGATGGTCATACTTAACGCATTCTAATAAAACATGTTCTGGATTATCTACTTTACTACATATATTACAAATGGAACTATTTAAATTCTTCACTTTATACCAATATGTACCATAAGGTCCATGGCCAGTCAAAAAATGAATTAGACCTTTTGTGGGTTTTACATGTTTCAATATCAAGCGTTCGATTATAAATGGAAAGAATTCATGAGTTCTTCTACCTTCATTTATACTGTCCCATTCATTCTGCCAATCATTCAGCAGATGTTTCTTGGCATCTTGTCTGGTATTACACACCTTTCCAACTATACTATTTACTTTATCAAAGTTATTTTTCTTGAACCAGAACATTGCACCTCTCAATCTAATTAGAAGATCGATGGGCCATATTCCTGTCGTTACAAGGAGTGCTACTGTAGATGTCGTGCAAACAGCACCCATAAGGAGAAGCAGGATCTTCCTCTCTGCACGTCTTAATTTGTTTCTAATATTCAAATTATACAATTTTTGAGCCCAGGTTGCTGCGGCATATGTAACAATTGATCCAAAAATAGTATAATGATAGGTTATAATGTTATTTAAGGATATTTTATATTTTATATTGATAATTGTGGCTAATTTATTCATAACTTTTCCAGCCTTCATTCTAATATACTCCACATGATTTATGAAGTTCAATTTTTCATCCAGCATAACATCTAGGTATTTTATTTCTCTACAACGTTTAATTTTTTCATTATTATACTTAATAGTCGGATCTCGTTTTAATTTTCCTTTAAATAAAATGTATGATGATTTTTGGGGAGCAATTTGCAGTTTAGTCGTATTACACCAATTGGCTAATTTGGATGATATAAAATTTGCCTTAGTTTCTAGTTGTAATCTTGAGTCGCCTGCTATCAGAAAAATTACATCGTCCGCATATGCTATTATATTAACTACATTTTCATCATTTTCAAAATTTTCTAACAAGGTTTCCATCACAATGTCCCAAAACGTGGGACCCAGAACAGATCCTTGTGGACAACCTTTACTGATACTTTTATAGATCTTCTGGTTGATGCCTTGAATATATACTTTCCTGTTGTCACAATAATTAAAGAGTAATCTATATAGGGGATATGGATAATTAAGCTTTCTTAGCCTTTCAAAGAAGGAAGGCCACCATAGATTGTCAAAGGCTCCTGAAATATCAACTGATAATTCAATTATATACTTATTTGACAGCGAGTCACGGAGTCCATGATATCTATGATAGCATCCTCGCTAGATCTTCCTTTTCTAAAGCCATACTGCCTATTATTCATTCCTATCGTAGTCCTATATTCTATTATCCTCTTATTAATTAGATGTTCAAAAATCTTGCACATTGAGTTTAACAGGCAGATTGGTCTATATGACTTTGGTTTCATTGGATCTTTATCAGAACCTTTCTTGAGGATAATACTCCTAGCCTCTTTCCAACAATCTGGAAAATAACCTCTCCACAGACAGTCGTTAAAAATACTGGTGAGTTGTGGTATTAACGTATTATGGAGGGTTATCAAGACTTCATTCGGTATATTATCCGGACCATAGGACTTCTTCTTCTTTAACTTTTTGAAGATTACTTTTACTTCTGATATATCAAAAGGATATGTTAAATTGAAGTTATTATAATCAAATTTCATATTAAGTCGACATAATGTGTTTTGGAAATTATCCGAGGATATATCGTCATCGGGCAATAGAGTATCCAAAAGTAATTTCTTGGTTTCCTCCCAATTTGAGGTCATACTGCCATCATGTTTTTCTAAAGTTCTCAAAATTTCAGGTTTCTTAATCTTGTCCATAATGATTGTATAAGGAATTCCCCAAGTGTTATTATTATCTAAATGGGTTTCCACAAATGCGATCCAGGATTTTTGTCTAGTGTCTAACAATAGTTGTTTAAATTTAAATTTGGCATTTATATAGCGGTTTAGGTTTGCTTGTCTAACTGATTCAATCACGGATCTTTGATAAATGTTTCTAAGTTTCCTCATTTTTCTCCTTGAAGTTTCCAAGGCATCATTCCATATATTGTCTGAAAACTTCTTTACTCTTGAATGAGGTACTGATTGCTTAATAGCATAATCAATATTATAAATTAGATTATTTAATTCAAAAGCACCAAAACATCTATTTGAAGAATTGAAAATCTCCTTCACTTGGTTCCAATTAGCTTGGGAAAAATTTCCTTTTCCACTTTTATCTTGACAGGCAAATTGTGAGTTAGTACTTATGCTATAGTAAACATAGATCATTCTATGATCGCTGGAAGTCATATCCTGTCCTATTTTCCATCCATAGATATTTTTTAAACTTTTACTACTGCAGAGTGTCAAATCGATGTTAGATGAAGCCCCCTGACGATTTTCAAATGTTAGTGGATTATTACCTTGATTTACTACATGCAAATTTAATTCTGAAATAACATCTTCCATCTTCTCACCCCTTGCATCCCTATATTCATTATACCACCATAATGATTTTGCATTAGAATCCATAGTATGAATTATTTCATGATGCCGAAAATAATTTTGTATACTCCTGACTCTATTTATATATGGCTCTATTTCTTCACTCCATTGAAAATAGTAATTAGCTAAAATAAATTTACCATTCTCATGTGAGATTTCCACACAGCTGGTATACGAATCGGAAAATTGTGTAATGTTCACGACTTGAAGATTGGAATTAACAATAACAATTGCAGCCATGGGTTTAATATCTCCATTTATTACCCTAGCAATTGCAGGCAAATAAACTAATGTTCCATTTGCTGTATAGGGTTCTTGAATGCAAATAATATCAAGATTTAATTCCATAATCAGATTTCTTATCTCTGCCATCACCAATTTGCTTCTTTGGGCATTAATTTGAGCAACTCTTAAATTTTTACAATAATTATAACAATCAGGATTCATGGCAATGAATAGATATATTTAAATTGATCATATTTACTATGTGCTGCATACTGCCCTTCTGCTGATTGATAATATTCCTTAATCATATTTGTCATATTTTGTCCCACTAATCTGCTGGAGGGTGAAATTTGATGTAGACTATTCGAACTTCGAGACTGTGCTGATGTTTTCAAAGATTTATTTTGCTTTTTGGTGCTGAATGTTCTGGATGTATATTTATTTTTATTATGGGATTCATAGGTAGCGCCTTTAACAAGGGTTTTGAAAACATTGATACTCTTCTTAGAGTGTTGGGATTTAGAGGAATTTGTTTTAAGGGAGAATTGTTTGCTTTTGAAGGGAGTGCTAGTACATGGATTTGATACTTTCGGGATAATGGGAGTGATGGATTTAGGAGTCTTGGATTGAATAATTTTGGAATAAGTGGAACCATCATGTCTAATGTGAGCATAGCAATATGGTCAAGGCTGACTATGATCAAATATTATTTTACCATAGCATTTAACAAAATGGCTATAAACTTCTTCAATATCAAAGGCTTCATTCCTTCTACTGAAGACTGTATATAACAGATTTAATAATTCCTCCGGATCTGTTGTGATATTATGAACCCTTAACTCCATTCTGTCAATGGCATCAGGTAACGGGAAAACAATTGACTCCCCTTTCTCGTGTAGTTTCCTTATCACATGTAATGCTGCTAATAATATTTTTGTTTCCTCCAATCTACTAAGTTGCATTGCATTTTCAATGCCATTATAAAAATTTATGGGGAATTTTGATGATGTGTCTGATTTTATACCAACGTCACGTTCGTTTTCTTCTATATCCATAATAGCTTCGTAATCAACGGGTATCTTTATTGGCTTATTTAATTCCGATGCTAATATATCACATTTATTAAATATTAATTTTGGGTTTGGAATAACTTCATCTACAAAGGACACAGTTTTTGATATCGCTTTGTCTATCTCTTCATTACAAATTTTTTTATTTTACACTTAGGTGGTAACTGTGGCTTGAATGGAAGATCACGAGAATTATCTTGATGGTCGGAAGATGTATTGATATCCATTTGATCATAACTTTTAATAAAAGGAATGTCTGTTTGGACTCCCTTGTCATCTGTATTCTATTTAATTGCGATAACTTGAGTTTATGTTCAATAACTCATTTTAAATTTCTTCTCATTCTACTGGGAGTATTCCTCTTAGGCTTCTTTTTAGCATTCATATTAAGTACTTGGTCCATTAGTCATAATTAGTTCTATTAATTGTCCTCTCCCAGAATAGTTTATAAATAGGACATTCGTTCCGTCCTCCGCACTGTTTCTTCCTTAAACTACATGGAATACAAATTGCAGCTTGTTTATTTTTTGAACAATCCTTTCTATCATGATCTGATTCACCACAATGACCACAAACCTGTTGTCTAGTGCAAAATTTGGCAACATGTCCAAAATCTTGACATTTTGCACACTTCGCTACAGATATAAAATCCTTGATATTCACTGACTGAAAACCAATATATATTCGTCCTTCCTGCACCAAAAGCTTCCTAATTTGGGGCGAAACCTCTACAACGTGATGCACCGTTGCTCTATCCCTTTTTCCTGTTTTAAATTCAAAATTAAAACCATCTTCAAAATCTTTCTTATTTAACAAATCTTCAAAATTTTGCTTATAAACCTCGTATCTTAAATCCGACACTTTTCGATTCGACATCGGGGATTCGACACTGCGACTAGTCTTCATCTATTGAACCTATGATCGCAAGTGGGGCATTCCCAGGAGGAAGGATGAGGTGAGAGGAAACAAGGGCGGCCGTCACATAGAACCACGACAGTGCAGAGGGCAGGATCCATACACTTAACCAGTTAGAAACTCCCCGACAGGCCACCACAGCTGGTAGCTCATCCGACTGCCGTCCGGAAACGGCCCCACCAGACCGGGCTCTGAGACAGTCCTACCGAAAGGGGAAGTGGTTCACTAAGAGCGTATCATCCTGCCATGTACCGCCGAGACACCCTCCAAAACTTCTACCCTGACAGAGACCATCAGATCAGAGATGATGTGAAATGGCAATGGAAGCGAAATGGAGGGACAGGAAATTCGAGGAATATAATTAATCTACCCAGCATTCACCACGGAATCAAATTTGGGCCTCCCGAATGCGGGCCACAGACGCAACTGCCTGACCCATCCCGCTCGGTTAGCTGTTTATAGCTATGTGCACAGGCGTGCAAAAGTATTCCGATGGATGAGGGGGTTTGAAAGGCAAGCGGAACAATTGTCTATGATCAGTTAGGTTAGCCTGCTGAGAGGAAAGGTGAGGTTTACCTGCTGATCAACACTGACAACGTTCCCCTCCAGCGACCAGAGGAGGCAGGAGACGATGAATGTAATAAATAATCCTGCCTTTCAGCAGTCTACCCAGCAGCAGCAGTAGCAGCAACAACAACAATAATAATAATAATAATAATAATAATAATAATAATAATAATAATAATAATAATAATAATAATAATAATAATAATAATAATAATAATAATAATAATAATAATAATAATAATGATGATAATGATGATAATGATAATAAGTTAGTTACTAACACTCCCCACATGGCAACCTTGGCCTTCGGGGTAACCTCACCCCACCAAGTGATGACCGGACCCATTTCTCAGGTGGAGGCACCCAGAGGGCGGTGTCCATTACCTCCGATGATAGGGTGATAGTGAAGATGGCGGTGAGGTGAGAGGACCTACAGTTTTTACCGTGGACTCCGAACCACGTTGGGCATAGGGGATACTTCACGTGTGCTAGACAGAGGTGAAGGCGTGGATAGGGCCGACTTAAAATCGCCAACCCCAGAGCCGGGAATCGAACTCGGGACCCTTAGAACGGGAGCCGCGAACGAAACCACCGCGCTACCCCGGCGCCCCTGATAATGATAATAATGATAATGATAATAATGATAATGATAATAATGATAATGATAATAATGATAATGATAATAATGATAATGATAATAATAATGATAATGATAATAATAATTATAATGATAATGATAATAATAATTATAATGATAATAATGATGATAATAATAATAATAATGATGATAATAATAATGATAATGATAATAATAATGATAATAATAATAATAATGATAATAATAATAATGATAATAATAATAATGATAATAATAATAATGATAATAATAATGATAATAATAATGATAATAATAATAATGATAATAATAATGATAATAATAATAATGATAATAATAATAATAATGATAATGATAATGATAATAATAATAATAATAATAATAATAATAATAATAATGATGATGATGATGATGATGATGATGATGATGATGATGATGATGATGATGATGATGATGATGATGATGATGATGATGATGATGATGATGATGATGATGATGATGATGATAATAATGATGATAATAATAATAATGATGATAATAATAATAATGATGATAATAATAATAATAATGATGATAATAATAATAATGATGATAATAATAATAATGATGATAATAATAATAATGATGATAATAATAATAATGATAATGATGATAATAATAATAGTGATAATAATGATAATAATGATAATGATAATGATGATAATGATAATAGTGATAATAATGATAATAATGATAATGATAATGATGATAATGATAATGATAATGATGATAATGATAATGATAATGATAATAATGATAATGATAATGATGATAATAATAATAATAATAATAATGATAATAATAATAATAATAATGATGATAATGATAATAATAATGATAATGATAATGATAATGATAATGATAATAATGATAATGATAATGATAATGATAATATGATGATGATGACGATGATAAAGAGGGGGAGGAGGAGATTTCATAGGTTTAAGCCTAACACTCTGTAGTAGATTGGACATTTTATTATACGAGGTTCCAATTGAGTGTCGAATTCCTTGTCTGATAAATGCAATATATTAACTTTACTCTAGCATTTAATTTGTTTATGCTTGATAATTATTGAGACAGAAAGAAAAGGATGATTTTTTTAAAGAATAATTAATACATAGGTAAAACTGAAACCAATTTCCAAATTGTTTTATTTATCTAAATGCCTAATGTGCATATGAAGAAAGGAAAGGATGGAAATATTAGCTTAAATATGGATGGCAGTAATATGGGATAGGGAACAAACGATTAATGGTCTACCAACCATTTACATCTAAAAGAGAATTGAGCCTCCTAGGAAGAGAAGCGACGAGAGGTTCACAAATATGAAGTCGTCTGTGCACCTTTTCCCATACTTCCTGAACTCGGGGCTTTCAGGAGCTTTTTCTGCCCTGCAATTCCATTCGTTAACCATTAGAGCCCAATTGTGTTCAATGGGATTCAGATCCGGTGATTTGGCTGGCCAATGTAGAGGAGAAACTTCAGGATGTTGTTCTATCCAATCTCGGGTAAATTCTGAAGTAAGAATGCTGCTGTTATCTTGAACATAGCTAATGATAGGCATATCTTCCACACAAGGAACACTTGGTAACATGGAGTCCTCTAGCACCTCCACATACTCGACAGAAATCATTCTTGCGGATACACGGACCAGTTGACATACACCGGCAACCGAAATCCAGAGTATATCAACCACATGCCCATTTAACCACAGTGACAGTTCTATTGCCTATGTAAACAAGTTCACTGGAAGACGGAACTTTTAAAATATTCTTGTAGTAAATCTATATCATTCCCCTAAAAAGGTTAATGAACAGAGTGCCAGAACTATCTTATTAAACTGACCGTTTCAGCAACGGCATCTACACGACAGTTGATTTTTCGCGATCCTTGTGTTAATTTCTTATCTGAAATGTTGTAATGTTCACAGCCTCTAAGAGCAAATAATTGCTGCACACTGCTTCGAACTATAGATGCTTTAAATATAAAAACTATTTCTTGCTTAAATGTTTAATTCTGTTATATTAAATTAGATTAGCGTTACACTCTTACTTGATCTTTCAGTTTTCCTTTGGTATTATTATTATTATTATTATTATTATTATTATTATTATTATTATTATTATTATTATTATTATTATTATTATTATTATTATTATTATTATTATTATTATTATTATTATTATTATTATTATTATTATTATTATTATTATTATTATTATTATTATTATTATTATTATTATTATTATTATTATTATTATTATTATTATTATTATTATTATTATTATTATTATTATTATTATTATTATTATTATTATTATTATTATTATTATTATTATGATTATTATGATTATTATTATGATTATTATTATGATTATTATTATGATTATTATTATGATTATTATTATGATTATTATTATGATTATTATTATTATGATTATTATTATTATGATTATTATTATTATGATTATTATTATTATGATTATTATTATTATGATTATTATTATTATGATTATTATTATTATGATTATTATTATTATGATTATTATTATTATGATTATGATTATGATGATTATTATGATTATGATGATTATTATGATTATGATGATTATTATGATTATGATGATTATTATGATTATGATGATTATTATGATTATGATGATTATTATGATTATGATGATTATTATGATTATGATGATTATTATGATTATGATGATTATTATGATTATTATGATTATGATGATGATTATGATTATTATGATGATTATGATTATTATGATGATTATGATGATTATGATGATTATGATGATTATGATGATTATGATGATTATGATGATTATGATGATTATGATGATTATGATGATTATGATGATTATGATGATTATGATGATTATGATGATTATGATGATTATGATGATTATGATGATTATGATGATTATGATGATTATGATGATTATGATGATTATGATGATTATGATGATTATGATGATTATGATGATTATGATGATTATGATGATTATGATGATTATGATGATTATGATGATTATGATGATTATGATGATTATGATGATTATTATTATCATCATTATCATTATCATCCTCGTTATCGTTATCACCGTTGCCATTAGACTTTTAACGACCAACGAAATAAATAAAATAGTTATTTTGTTTGATTATGACAGTTCAAATACAAAATCACGTTAGCGTCACCAGCATCTCGGAGGCTTCACGGAGGATCTCTGTAACCGCCAGTAAAACTGATATGATGCATTTCACTTTTAGCCACACGTAGAAACACATCGAAATAAGAGCGGGCTCGAACTCGCAACCTTGGGATCAGAATGCCAGGATCGAAGTCATCCTGAGCAGCTTTTGGTGGTGGTGGCGGTGGCGGCGGCGGCGGTTGTATTAAATTGTAATATATTCATATAAACTGTTCTTGAGAACTGTAACAAAGAAAATAGTTAAGGTATATATTTTTGGAACAAGATACACCTAATTTTAAATACCACGCATAACTATCGCTAACCTATGACAAGTAGAAATATTTCTTTCCAGATAAAACTACTACTTTGAGAATTGGAAAGGCATTTAAAAAGAAGAAAAGGGAGATTAAAGTATTTGAGATGTGTGTATGTGGGGGGGGGGGGGGGGTAGGGGGACAGGGAGAGAGAGGAAATAACGTCATTAAAATGATCGATAAATACCTAAGTTGATACTAGAGAGTTACATAAAACCACCTACGTTTCATGTGACAAAACTGTTTTATTTACCATTTAGGTTTAAATACCTGTGCGCTGAACTCGCTGATCAGGTGTAAGGAAACCTAATCGTCCTGGGCGCAACTAACTGATAAGAAACCCGCCTCCCTCCAGTAGGTCAGTCTTGCATGCATCGGAATACATTTGCTCTCGTCTGTACATTTTTGCAATGAACACGAGTTCAGTGTGTGTTCTCATCGCACTCTGTACTACTGCCTCTTAAGAAGTTATTTATGTAAATTAATTGTTATTTCACACTAGCCGTGTGTAAGACGCAGTATAAAAGTGTAGAGTCAGACTGAAAAATTCAATGCCATAGCCGGGATCTGAACCACGGATCTTTGGCCACAGTAGCTCAATGGTCTAGAGCGGCTGGACGCAGACCAGAAGATCCGTGGTTCATATCCCGGCTAAGGCATTGAATTTTTCAGTCTGACTCTACTCTTGCAGTTATTTATGTTATGAACACCACCTGTTTCCAACATTGTTGCATCCCTGCTTTCTGCAGGTAAAGAGGTCAGCTAGTCAGAAATAAAGGTTGAATAAGGCCGACTTCCATCCCAGAGCCGGAAATCCAACCACGGACCTTCAACACGAGAGTCCTAAGCGAAACGTTGAGCTGCCTCGTTACTTAGTTATAAAGAACGATAAAGCGATAAATATGTGATTATATTGTAAAATTTTTACGAAAGTAATCTCAATCTTGGCTTAAACTAATTAAAGTACCTTAAAAATTAGTTTTCTACTCACCTACAAAGTGCAGGTATTTGATTGCTATGAAGTGGCCAAAACCAAATCAAAGAGTGATAGGAACATATCATTGAAGTCTCTGTTTGATAATATCATTTGTTGATTAATGTAGGCATTTAACCCCAATTATTTTTTATACTTAAACTTCAGAACGTGGCTTTTACCAGGCATATTGCAATATAAATTTTTACACTTTAGTTATATTAGCCTACTTCATTATCACTATGGGTTCAGTATAAAAATATTTGTTGTTAAAATATTGTAATTACTCACAAGTTTATTTATGGAAAAATGTATTACAGTATGTGTGATTTATGTTATATTAACATTTATTAATTAGTTTCATGTATATGCTACTTTTAACACCTAAGATCACACTGACAGTTTTACTTTTGAGCAATTACTCTTGGCAGTGATGTTACTTCACTTCCTGTTCTTTTCATTCCTGGGGTTCCTTTATAAACATTAAATTTACACACAACAAAGAACTGTATTCTGAAACTGCTTCTTTAGTTTGATTCAGTGGCTCACAAAACATCTATTTCCGGTGGAAAGTCGACATCGAAATTTTCAGTGGGATGCAATACTCCATCTACTTGCTATACGTAATAGAGAATACTGTTTGGATGAGTAGAGTCGTACTGAAAAGTTCAATGTTATAGCCGGGGGAGAGAGAGATCACGGAGAGCGGGAGATCCGTGGTTCAGATCTTGACTATGGCATTGAATTTTTCAGTCCCAATCTACTCATCCAAACCTTAGCCTACACACGGCTAGTGTGGAAGAAATTATTATTTCCAGAGAATACTGTATTCCTTGTTGCTCAAAAATGTATTTAGCATATTAAATGGATTTTGAAAACATTCGGCTAATTACAGTATTTTCTATGCAAAACATTAATTTGCAGTGATGTTAAACATTTTGGGGGAGATTATTATTCTATTGTCAGTTTTGGACATCATTTTATAGGGGTGGTAAGTGTACATCAAGTGTGCCCAATTTAAATAATCAATTGTAGTTCTTGACTTATAACTAAGGGTTTTAATATATTTACTAAAATTAATCTTTATTAAATGTGGTGTTACTCAGTTATTTAGAGTATTGAACCTTGTTTCTCATTTATGCATTTCTCATCAGTTTGGTACGTTTTCTGCATGCATATTGAGACATTCTGTCCATACTATTAGGAATTTTATACATTTCCAGCAGTTTTCAATTTCAAAATACATGAATATACCCATTTGTGTTAATTTTAATGCAGTAAACTGACGCCTAATCGAACAAAGCTTAACCGAATTGATGGAGAAAAAATTAAATGGAAAACATATGAAATGCTCAAAGTCACAATGGCAACGTTGCTACAACAATTGACAATGTTTTACCCCGACCGTAAGTTTCAATACAGGTACATGGTATTGTGTGCAGTTCCTCCTCATTCACTATAGCACATTTCAAGAAATACTGCACCATTGCAACAAGTACAAACTGCTTGCACACTCATTCTATTATGGGCCCCCTGCTGCTTTGCTCTTGGTATAATGTGGTTCATTTGTATTTAAGATGTAAGCGAAAATAAAACTTGTTATAATAAGTACTGGTCAGAAATTCCAAGGTGCTGGCGACAGATTCAGAGCTTCGGGGTAAGAAAGACTACAAATTCGCATTGATTCCCCCAGGGGCCTACTGCGGTAGGTACGGGAATTGGCGATACCGGGGTCCCGAGCCAACCTGACACCCTCGATGTGGGTTCCTCTTAGTGGTGAGGGGTCAGACAAAACACTCACTCACGTGTAGGCCGTGCGTGGAGACCCGCGTCGGTGGAAAGGTTAGTCCTGGTGGTTGAGGGAAGCGCATCTGAGCTCGTACCAGTGTTCTTCTGAATTTGGGGAGGGTGCGCATTTCCGATACACTACTTTGGTTACTGCTTCGCCTAAGCGGGTGGTTAGGGACTAGCCCACCCCTAATCAATCGGCTAGGACTAGGTTTTGTACCGAACTCCAGGGTGAGTGGGACGGCGAGCCTGCTATATCCCGTGTATAGCCCTGTCATTCCAGTGGGTTGACCCCTTTTTGGACTCCGTGGTGGGTGGGGAGCACTGCAGGATGAAATTATTGCTGCTTTTTATGGCTACACTCACATCTAAACTAACCAAAAGTGGAGAGGCAGCTGTAAAGAAAGTAGTTGAGTGCGTTGGTCCTCGCTACTTAGTGACCAGAAGAACTGAAGAAGTCCAAAAGTTTTCTACAGTTAACCCCTTTCTCATCCAAAAGGGTTTGGATAGAATCGCTGGTCCTGTCAAAATATGCACAAGATCGCGCAACGGCACGCTCCTGGTGGAGGCACATTCCGTCTCCCAGGCCGCTGCTATCTTAAAAACTACCATGTTAGGCAGTTATCCCGTGACCGTTTCCGTCCATTAGACCCTGAACTCTTCGCGCGGGGTGGTAACCACCCGTGTGCTGGACGGTATGTCAAACGAGTAGATCCAGGAGAACCTGAAAGAACAAGGAGTTACTTGTATGTACCGAGTCCAGCGCAGAAAACGTGGGGAGTGGTTGCCTACTCGTACCCTGTTCCTTACGTTTTATCGTGTAGATCTTCCTCAAAAGATTAAGGCAGGATATGAGAGTATTGAGGTTAGGCCCTATATACCAAAACCCCTGCGGTGCTACAATTGTCAGCGTTTTGGTCACACCAGTCAACTTGTAACGGATCTCCAGCATACGTCAACTGTGGTTTGGCATTACACGATGGTGAGTGCTCCTCGCCCATTAAATGTGTCAACTGTGCCGGGGGGCACCCATCTAGTTCCAGAGACTGCCCACGCTTTGTGGAAGAAAAGGAAATCCAGGAACTCCTGGTTAAGGAGAAGGTATCCTTCTCGGAGGCCTGGAAACTCCTGCGTACTTGCCTGTCCTCCGTCCCCAGATCTGGTACCTATAGCTCTGTCTTAGCCAAGCCTGTTCGGAGAAGGGAAATCGCAACGCAAACCTGCGCTACAGGTGAGGTCACCATTTCCAATAGAATCCATGTCCGTACACAAGTGCGGAAGCCTACAAAACCATCACCAGCGTCGGCAACTACATCACCTAAACGGGCGAAGGAAACTACAATCTCAGCCCTGTCCCCAGCCAAACCGTCGACTTCGACATCTAAGTCTGACAGGCCCGTAGTATACGATCCACCGCCAATAGTCTTTAAGACCAGCTACCGAAGGACAGATTTCCTTAAGGGTTCGACCTGTATCCCCAGAAATGAGACAGGCTCTAGGACATCCCGAAGCTCTTCTTCTGAGGAGATTTCTGGTGATGATTCTGATCGACGACTGTCATCTTCGTCGATCTCTGTGTCCAATAGATTTGAAGCCCCCGAACTTAAATTCTCTTCAGGGAGGGGGGCCTCCTCCTCCGAAGAGATGTACCGGGAGAATACGGACCACATTGTCAGGATGCAGATGAAGAAGCGGCAGGATAAACCTGACGTTAAAGGTTTTAGCCCGACACCGAAGAAAAAGGGCAAATTGATCCGACCACCGCTAAAACCTACGTAATGTGCGTATTTATTTGACGACATATCCCATTACTATCGCCATGGCTATCCTTCAATGGAACATACGAGGTTTAAGAGCACATAGACCAGAACTCGTACTTTTGCTCAATAAGCATTAACCCTTGTTGGTATGCTTACAAGAGTCTAAGCTACGACCTGAAGACAATTTTAAAATCAGACGCTACACGCCACTGAGGTGTGATATTGAAACAGAAGAGGGCATTCCTGCTCACGGGGGCACCATGATGCTCCTCAAGTATGACATATTTGTAGATCCGTTACAGCTATAATCTGACATACAATCTGTAGCTGTAAGGATTAAGCTGCCATCAATCGAATTTTGTATTTGTAATGTATACCTACCGCCATCAGATGACCTCTCGTTAACTGTCCTTGAAGATCTGGTTTCCAAACTATCAACAGCATTTCTAATAGTGGGAGACTTTAATGCCCATCACCTACTTTGGGGCTCAAAATGGGCATGTTTGAGAGGCAACGTCATTGCAAAATTCTTGGGGAGAAATAACTTGGTTCTCCTGAACACCGGAAGGCCAACGTTCCTTTCAGACGCCTTTAACACCTATTCCCACATCGATTTGGCAGTGTGTTCATCCCAGTTAGAAGTTTCATTACAGTGGAATGTCATCTTTGATTTACATTCCGGCGACCACTTCCCGTGTCTTCTTAATCTCTTAGCACAAGATGTGTCTCCCTCGCGTATCCCTAGATGGCACTTTGATCGTACCAACTGGAACCTTTACACCTAGTTGGCTGTCTTTGATTACAACGAGCACTATTCTGTGAATAATTTAGTATATCATCTCAGGGAAAATTCTTTCCGCTGCAGAACAGTATATTCCACATTCGGCTATCCACCCCGGTCGATTTCCCGTCCCATGGTGGACCAGCGACTGCCGGAATGCTATTAGTGCTCGTAGAGGTGCTCTGAGGGTATTCCAACGACACCCTACGCTAAGTAATCTAACTGAGTACAATAAAGCGCTTGCAAAATCTAGGCAAATAATTAAGGATAGCAAACAGACCTCCTGGAACAACTTTGTATCATCTTTTAGCAGACGTACACCTTCCTCTGTTGTATGGGATAAGTTAAGGCGCTTGGCCGGAAAATCGTCCCACCTGCCAATCGCTGGTCTGAAAACAACTGCAGGAATTGCTGTTCATCCGTTTGTCGTGGGTAACACCTTTGGCTGTGCTTTCTCTCAGGTGTCTAGCTCAAATAATTATGCTCCTGAGTTCATATCAAGTAAGACTCTAATAGAATCTCAAGGTTTCGTGTTTAGTTCCAGAAACCTTGAAGATTATAACCGCCTCTTCACCTTGGCAGAGTTAGAACACGCTCTTTCATCATCGCGACTGACAGCACCAGGACCGGACGGAATCCACGTTCAAATGTTACAGCATCTCTCGCCTGAATGCAAGGCTTTCCTGCTAAGGATCTATAACCATGTTTGGATTGATGCCACGTTTCCTGACAAGTGGCGAGAAGCCACCGCTATACCTATCTTGAAAGCAGGCAATGTCTGTCACCTCTCTTCTAGCTACCGTCCTAATTCCCTCAGCAGTTGCGTATGCAAGGTGATGGAGCGCATGATAAATGGGCGGTTGGTATGTTGGCTGGAAACGCACAACCTACTGAATAACATCCAGTGCAGTTTCCGACGGTGCCATTCAACAGTGGATCATCCTGTGTCCATGTCGACACAGATTATGAACAGATTTCTTAAAAACTGTCAAACCATCGGAATATTTTTTACCTTGAATAGGCTTATGATATGTTTTGGCGGGCAGGGCTGCTACGTACTCTGCACACCTGGAATATACGTGGACGCCTACCACTCTTCCTTCAGGAATTCTTGAAATTCCGCGAATCCCGAGTAAGGGTTGGCTCAGTTGTTTTGAATCCTTTTGTTCAAGAGAACGGTGTACCACAGGGAGCGGTACCAAGGGTTACGTTGTTTACTATTGCGATTAATTCTATCTCGAAATGTGTACCTCCGGCGGTCTCGTCATGCCTATTTGTAGACGACTTTGCCATCTACTGTACATCTCGGCGCACACCGTTTTTAGAGTGCCGTCTAAGACCACCTTCGACAATCTTAAGAATTGGAGTTTAAAAAACGGCTTCCGATTCTCCGCTGAGAAAACAATCTGTGTTAACATCTGGCGTCGTCAGAGTAGACTACCTCCAAGGCTCCGTTTAGGCGCTGATCTACTACCGTTTGCAGATGAGATGAGGTTCCGTGGATTGATATTTGATAGAAAACTTTGTTGGTCGTCGCATATAGCACAACTGAAGGCACGATGTGACCGATCTCTAAATATCTTGCGGGTACTAAGTGGAAAATCATGAGGAGCGGATCGTACAATGTTATTGTGACTTTATCGCGCACTCATCCGTTCCAAATTAGATTATGGTAGTATCGTTTATGGTTCAGCACCACCATCTGTGCTGAAGAGATTAGACACAGTCTATAATTGTGACATACGTATAACAGTTGGGGCATTTCCAACGAGCCATGTTATAAGCCTCTATGCTAAATCTGCAGAACCTCCTCTGCAGTACAGGTGCAACATATTATTAGCAAATTATGGCTGTGGACTTAATTGAATGCCCACACATCCATCGTTTACGCCGTTCTTTAACGCTTTAATGGACGCACGTTATAGAAACACTGCTATTAAACCAAAGCCACCTGGCTTTCGATTCCGGGAGCTCCTTAGACATCTTGATACTCAAATGCCCAAGATGTATCCTAAGGGGGAGATGACATACCCTCCTTGATTGTGCAGAGCGTCCCACGTAGATCTGGGCATGACTAAATGTGATAAATCTACCATGTCTATGTCTAGTATCCGCACGTGTTTTTTAGAATTTTTATCGCGATTTGAGGACCATTTTATCACGACCATCTGTGCTGAAGAGATTAGAAACAGTCCATAATTGTGGCATACGTATAGCAGTTGGGGCATTTCCAACGAGCCGTGCTATAAGCCTCTATGCTGAATCTGCAGAACCTCCTCTGCAGTACAGGTGCAACATATTATTAGCAAATTATGGCTGTGGACTTAATTGCATGTCCACACATCCATAGCTCCAAGAGCTCAAATGTTGTTGGTTGTGCTTACGTGTGTGGAACCTAACCGTATACATTCGGATTCCACACAAGCATTTTCATTTTTACTGCAGAACTTTATGCAATATACTGGGCTATTTTACACGTACGTCGACGAAAGCTGGGTGATTCCCTCAGTGCACCTGCCTACGGCTGCTGTACAACTACCACCCTATTGTGCAGCGTGTCCAGGATGCCCTCCACGTTTTACACTCTTATGGCGTTAGCCTGGTGTGTACAGGTGCAACATATTATTAGCAAATTATGGCTGTGGACTTAATTGCATGCCCACACATCCATCGTTGATGGCTCCAAGAGCTCAAATGTTGTTGGTTGTGCTTACGTGTGTGGAATCGAACCGTATATATTCGGTTTCCACACTAGTACTTTCATTTTTTCGGCAGAGCTTTATGCAATATACCGGGCCATTTTACACGTACGTCGACGAAAGCTGGGGGACTGCTTAATCCTGAGTGATTCCTTCAGTGCACCTGCCTACGGCAGCTGTACAACTACCACCCTGTTGTGCAGCGCATCCAGGATGCCCTCCACGTTTTACACGCTTCTGGCGTTAGCGTGGTGTGTGCATGGATCCCTGGTCCTGTAAGCTTGCGGAGACTGAAATGGCGGATTCAGCAGCCAAGACGGCTACCATGAAGCCCAGGGTTCGAGTACCATCTGTGACATCGGAAGATTTTAGGGCCTATTGCGGAGAGCTATGAAAACCTGCTGGCAGGAAGAGTGGTCCGCTCTCCGCAATAATATACTTAGATCTGTGAAACAACTGGGTTACCTCCTGTCGTTCATCTCGTCGCGAGGAGATGAGCTTGGCTCGGTTGCATATTGGGCACTGCTTTTTTACTCATAGTTTTATTTTCAAAAAGTAGCCTGCTCCACTGTGTCCGTTTTGCAACGAAGCGTAATCTGTACGACACGTGCTGCTAGAGTGCTTTTACCTAGCAGACCTTAGGACGTCTCCTCAGCTGCTGGCCAGCTTTGGAGATATGCTAGCGGATGATCAGAGGGTAGTGGAGAAGGTTTTTAGATTCTCTTCTAGGTTAGACTTTACGATTTAATGAAGTGAATTTTTGGCAGTTTAGATTTATATTTCGTTTTGTTTTTGTAGTTTGTTATGTGCATATTTTTTTTGAAAAGTTGTTTATACATTTTTAGAAACATTTATATCTGGCTTTTGCCATTAATTTTTTAAAGGGTGCTGATAACCTCTGCAGTTAAGCGCCGTTATACGCACCATCATCATCGTCGTCATCATCATCATCATCATCATCATCATCATCGCATTGAAGTTTTAATGGGAAATATTGAGTTAGGGTACTGGCAATAACAAAAGAGGTGCTTTTGTTTACCTTGCATTTATGGAATTGTATTTGTAAATTATGTAATGTATAGTTTAATACTATATACAATACTCTTTTTTAAATTAAGTATGTATTTTGCATGCGTTTGGAGTGCAATTAAAATCTTTATTACCGATTATCCGAAAAATGCGTTATCAAAAACTGCTCTGTCCCATTTAATTCGGCCAAGCGAGGTTCTAATGCACTAAGATTTTAGTGGGACATTTACACGACATTCAGACAAGATAGCATAAATACTAATTAAAAACTAGTCAAGATTACTTATTGATATATTTTTCAATAGCACAGCCTGTAATATGTTTTTAATGTCACGTCCTTTACTTTTAGATCTGACAGTATTCCCTTCGTAAGCTTTTTAACACAATGGGACTCTTTCCCCCCAGCATTTCGTATAGTTAACCCAATGCATAAAAGGTGCTTCTCTGCTTGCCAGTGTGTATATTAAGTTCACTTTATTTAGGACAACTGTGATCGCATACAAAACTAAGTAGTAATGCAAAATTGTTACGTTGTAAAACATATGTACCTTTCTATCCATGGTGTTGGAATCCAACGTTGCTAATGATACCCTAGCATACGAAGTTAACAACGATGGAGATCATTATGTTAAACTAAATTTAAAATCAGCTAATTCATCACTCTATACCTGATATTCAGTTCATGATGTAAACTTATAAATCGTGATGTGGAAATTTAGTAGTTCGTTATTGACCTCAATTAGCATTGCAATATTTAGCTAACCTGAAAGTATCTAGTATGTTTTGAACATACATGTTTCTAGAGCAAACTTACATTGGATTAAAATATTTTGCACATTGATCGTCTTCATCCAGGATGAAATTCAAGGCAGAATATTTTGTTTCTGTTTACTTCGGTTTTGTGGTGTACAGCTCGTCTTCCGCAGTAACTTAATACGTATATATGTATCTGCTGGCCATGGTGTAAAGGTAATTCGGTGCTGTGGATAATAAATGTCGCATGATTAAGTTTTGAAACTATACAGTGTTACCCACTCTTATCGGGTTAAACCACAAATGTACTAGGCTCGTATCATTGTTCCATAAATACGTATTGTGAAAAATCAGTTGGCACAATTTAATTCTGTTTTCATTCTATATTTTTCTAAGCTGATGAGAATGCTGTCCTGGGAGCCTTGGGAGGGGGGCGGGAGAAAGAAGTTTTTGTTTTTCATTTAAAATAAAATGAAATCTTTCCACAATGGTGCCCGCCTCGGTAGCGTAGATGGTAGCATGTCTGCCTCACGTTCAGGAGGTCCCGAGTTCGAATCTCGGTTAGGGTGAGTTACCTGGATAAGATTTTCCCTTATCTTAGAAGACGAATGTTGCGTAACTCTAAGCTCCATGGATCCTGGGCCCATTTGAGCATCATTTCACCCATTTCATTCATCGTCCGATATGACTTAAAAACTTAACGGACGTAAATTGCACACACAAAAATCCACAGTGGTGATGTTATTGTCAAGCGATTTAGAATAGTTTTAGAAGAATTCTGTAAGTTAATGCGAACTCAGAATTTGCCAGTTACATTGGTTGTTTATGCACATACAGAATATCTAAAAAGCTAGGTTCCAACATTTCAGGGATGATATAATACCATATTGTGATACATGTGTTATAAGTGCAACATTGAAGAACAAGAAAGTACTTGAAACTGCGAGAATGAAATCGAGATTAGTTGAAACTCCAATACGCTTGGATGTGTATCTTAGCATTTGTTTTCGACCGTAGTGTATAATAAAACTAGTATTTATGTGAAAATGAGTTTAATAATGTGACTTTGTGAAATTAAAAGTCCAATTGCAAAAACTCAAAGTGTTCTTTATTTCCACCGAATTACAGTTGAAACACTCGCCAATTATACAGAATTACGTAGCGCACATAATTACAATTCACCAGTTCTTCTGTCACAGTTCCACTCTGCACTCGCAGTTACGTACAACTCCTCTAATACACGTTCAGTCTTCCGGTCCGTTAACTCACTCGGCGCTCCTCCCGGCTGCTCGCCAAGAACTGAACTGACTCGCCAACTACAGGCCTTATATAGGGAAGATCGCCGTTTTTGGAAGGTACGCGGCGCGCACAATTATCCCGAGGTTTCAAGACATCTGGTGAGAGGGGAAAGAGACGGTACAAAGCTTGCGCCGCTCTCGTAATCATCCCTTCAGTTAGTGACACGAGACAAATGGGTAGGCGTGCCCTAAATGCTTCCCGTCTGGCCCTACTGCTGGCCAGTTCTATAGGGAGTTCCGACGTTTGGGTGACACTGCTCCCTCCTCAAAGCTGGTCGTCCCGAACAGCACCATCGTAGCGTGCCAGGCGATCCAGGTGTACCACCAACATCTTCCCTCGAGAAACCTTCTGGTTGCGGTAGACCACGTCGTTAATCCACTTCACCACCCGGTACGGTCCTTGCCATGACCGCTGGAGCTTCGGGCAGCGTCCCTTGGTCCGGGTAGGGCGGTACAACCAGACCAGGTCACCTTGCAGGAACCCTTGGCTGTTGGCTAGCCTGTCATACCGGGTCTTCGTACGGTCGCTCGCCTTCTGGATGTTCTGGCGAGCCATCTCATGCATGTCGTGGAGATGGTCCACCACATACTCGGTCGCTGGCTGTTTCGCTTCCGGAGGGCTTCCAAAAGCCAGATCACAAGGGAGGCGTAACTCTCGACCGAATATTAAGCTGGCTGGCGTCATCCCCGTGGTGTCGTGTGTTGACGAGCGGTAGGCCAGCAAGAACAATGGCACCTTGACGTCCCAGTCTCGCTGATGGCTGGCCACGACCTTCCTCAAGTGTTCCTCTAAGGTCTTGATGTACCTTTTGACCATGCCATTCGACTGGGGATGTAGAGGCGTTTTGCGGGTCTTGCTAACCTCAAGTCTCTCTAGTGCCTCCTTATTCAGGTTGGATTCAAAATTGGTGTGCAGCTCTAACGGTACCCCAAATCGGCAGAACACTTACTCCACGAGGCAGTCTCTGACTGTCCTTGCCTCTTGGTTCGGGATGGTATACACCTCCAGCCACTTGGTGAAGTAGTCCACGACCACCCAGGTACTTGTTGCCTCGGTCGGACATCGGGAATGGTCCAGCTATGTCGACGGCGATCCGTACGAATGGCGCTCCGACGTTGTACTGCTTCATGCGACCCCGGCTCCTAGTCTGGGGGCCGCGACTCGCCGCGCAACGTGATACTGACGGCACCATCTCTCAGCGTCTGCTCGGAGCCTCAGCCAGTTCTAGCGCTGCCGTAATTTGTCAATCGTCCGGTTCGCTCCCAGGTGTCCTCCTGAAGTACCGGCGTGCACTTACTCCAAAACTTCCGGGACCTTACTCCGGGGAAGTACCAGGTGTTCTGCCTGCGTCTTCCCATCGGGTGATTCCCATACCCGGAACAGCACGCCCTCTCTGGTCTTCAACGAGTCCCATTGTGCCCAGTACGACTTGTAGGTGGCGCTCCTCGGGGCGATGTCCTCCCAGGTTAGTCTTGTCCCTGCCTCCACTTCCCTCAAGAGTTGCCCCAAGTCTGCGTCCACCAGCTGCTCCCTCCTCAGGCCTGCACTATCCCAGCCATCCGCAGGCACTGCCGTGACCACTCGGACTTCTGCGGCACGCTCCTTCTCTTCCACTCTTGTGCACTGGCCACACTCTTCTGGACGGGATCTTCGGGACATAGCGTCTGCGTTACCGTGGCTCTTCCCTCTACGATGTTCCGAGGTGAAGTCGTACTCCTGCAGCCCCTGGACCCAACGTGCTGTCTACCCTTCCATCTTCCTAAAGCTCAATAGCCAGGATGGGGCGGAATGGTCAGTCCTCAGGTGGAATGGCTGACCATACAGGTACTTGTGGAAGTGCTCCAGGGTCTTTGCTACCACCAATAACTCACGTCAGGTGACGCAGTAGTTCTTTTCTGTCTTGAATAGCGTATTGCTGTAGCAGGCTATCACCCGCTCATGGTCGTCTTGGATCTGCGATAGGACACCTCCAATGCAATTATCCCTTGCGTCGGTGTACACAATGAAGGCGCCACCCGGTTGTGGAAATCCCAAAATTTAAGCACTGTACAGGGGATTCTTCGGCTGCTGGAACGTCTTCGGCGTCCTCCGTCTGCACATAAGGCAGGCGTTCCTCTGTCAGGCAGGTGAGGGGTTTGGTGATGTTGGAGAACCTCTTTATGAAGCGTCGGTAATAACTGCACAGTCCTAGGAAGCTGCGCAACTCTTTCTTATCCTTTGGGCAAGGTCAATCTCTCACAGCCTGTGTCTTCTCCGGGTCTGTGTCCACTCCGGTTGCTGAGACTATGTGGCCCAAGTAGTTTACTTCCTTGCGGAAGAGCTGGCACTTCTTCGCGTTCAGGTTTTAGTTTGTCGCCTGCGGTCTCTGTAGCACCTTACTCAGATTCTCGAGACTTCAAAAGTCTTCCCGACGATGATGATATCGTCCAGGTATAGCAGGCAGGCGTAGTAAGTCAATCCTCTCATCACAGACTCCATGAGACGTTGGAAGTTAGCTGGTGCGTTGCAGAGGCCAAAGGGCATAACTGCGAACTGATGAGCCCTTGGCCTGTCCAGAATGCGGTCTTCTCGTTGTCTCTTGGGGTCTATAGCTACCTGCCAGTAGCACAACTTCAGGTCCAGGGTCGAAAACCACTGTGCACCAGCTGGCGTTTCAAGGGTGTCGTCAATCCGGGGTAAGGGGAAACAGTCTTTCCGGGTGACAGCGTTCAGCTTCCTGTAGTCCACACAGAAGCGTAGCTCGCCGTTCTTCTTCGTCACCAAGACTACAAGGGAACACCAAGGGCTGTCAGACTCTTCAATCTCTCCCCTGGATCTCATGTCCACCAGCACGTTTCGTACTGCCCCTGGCTTCGCCAGCGGAACGCGTCTAGGTGGTTGCCGAATAGGCCGGGCGTCCCCGGTGTCGATGCGGTGAAGCACTTTGTCCGTGCGGCCGTAGTCACTATCACCTTGGCTGAAGACGCGCTGGTATCGTCTCAGCAGTTGTCGAACTTTCTCCAGGTGCTCTGCGGTCAGGTGGTCGGCCGCCCTCACCAGTAGGCCTTCTAGCAGGGGCCCCAAGTGCTGCGTCGGCACCGGCTCCTGCGTCTTGTCGATTGCTGTTACGCTTACCACGGGCTCGCACGTTCCCAACTCCGTCCCGGCCTGGACGTCGTGATCAGTGTCCGTTGGATTAAGCAGTCTCACTGGCACCTCCTCTCAGCAGAGCAGCAATGCCCTGGCTACACACAGTTCGCGTACAGGCGGCTTCTGGTCCAGCATCATGTTCCTGGTTCTCTGGCCTTCCAGTCACGCCGTCACCACCACCTCGCTCCTCGCGGGGACAACCACGTCTTCGTTCAAGATGACCCTGTAGATTCCAAGGCACTTTTCGGGTTGACGGAGTATAACCTCTTCTCCGTTGAGCCGCAGGACCTTCCTGCTGACATCGGCCGTCGCCTCGTGGCTCCTGAGGGCATCCAGTCCCAGAATCACCTACTCAGCCACCTTCGCGACGAACACCCACAGACGCACGGCACTCCGTCCCAAGGTCAGCTCCAGCAGGGCCTCCTTCTCCACAGGCAAGGTGTCGCCCGATGCCGTGACAAGCTGGTATGCTCGGCTCAGCTGCCTTGTCGACAAAACCCTTGGCTATGTCGGGTCTGATGATGGTCACGGCTGCCCCGGTGTCCACCAGCACGCGGCACGTCTTCCCTCTCACTCAACCGTCCGCGATGAGGCTGTCATCCATACGCCGGCTGACGGCGCGAAGTGTCACTCGAGGGGATGGTGGTGATGGCGACGACGTGCCCCTCTCCACGACGACCCTTACTCGTTTTCCGGCTACTCTTCCTGGTGTGGGCAGTCTCTCTCCAGGTGTCCGGGCTGTCCACACCCCCAACACAGGCCACTAGGTCTTCGCCGACGTCCCTCGGCTGGTCTTCTGTCTCCGGTGTAGCGGACACTCCTCGTTCTCGACGTCGGGATAGCTGTTACCTTGGCCGCCTGCATCCTTAATGCTGCCGTTAGCGCCTCGTGGATGGTTTTATAATCGAATGGTTTAGGAACGAAAAAAAAAACACTGTACACGAGTTACTATTGCTAATAGGTTCTATACGTAAAAGTTGCTGATATGAACTTTGCAGTTTAAGGCGGAATATAAATGGAACAATTAAACAAACAATATGAATCCACTGTTACTCATTCATTGCATATTTCGATTTGACCAATAGCGTTCAGCAATGCCTTGGATATCAATAAATCACGGTCATTTGTTTAATGTTTGAAGGATACGATTTTATCGGATAACACTTCAGCTTGTGACTGAGTCTTAATTGTAACAATGCACCGTAGTCCAATACACTTTGGTTTTCATTACAGTAATCCAACAGATTTCTTCAAATTTGGACCTCTTTTAAAACTGTGCTGTTAATCACTGCAAGTTCAAATTCTGTCAATTTCCAATTAAATTATATTCAGAAAGAAACGTCCTTTTTGTGTTCTAATTTTGGCTTATTTAATTTTGAGGCTAATCGTTCTCATTCACACTGATGATAGCATTGATTATATTTCAAAATGCGTCTCTATAACGGCCATTCACTACAAAAGTAACTATTATTTGTGTAATATGTTCCATTTTATTAATTGGATAGTCAATCTATGAAAATCACCGACATCTATTTCAGTGATTAAAGAAATATGTGCGTTTTAATTGTCCTAGGTCAGGTACAAGTACTAAACTCGACAGTTTCAGCACAGCGTATAAACAGTTTTTGTAATTCTACTTTTGCCCTGCCGTGCCATAGCTGCGAACCGTAGCTATGCGCACGTTATGGTAATACTCATATTGCAATCCCTTGTTCATTAACGACATCAACGACGACCTTTAATAGCAAATTGCTCTTCCTCTGTGAATCGCGTTCAGTGAATTTGATGGACGACCCAGTAATCTGCATCAAGGCCAAACGCCGCGCTCCCACCACTTGAATGGGAACACTGTAGTACAACTTTCGAGTGACATCGTAAACAAACCTCCTATCAAGGACACAGGATAATAAAGAGGACTTGGACTAGTTCGGTTATACAAATAGTAATTGTTGGTAGTTACACAGAAACTAGAAATGTGTTGGAAATATTCGATACTTAGGGATTCTAACTTCGTGTTTGTTTTCAGACTCTTACAGAATGCAGTCGAGGTCGTTCATAAGGTTCTCCAAAGTCTGGCGGAAAAATCTGTGACATTGGTACTACTTTCTCTGTCAATTACTATTTATTTTAATATATCGTCTGTAATCCCTTGTTAGAACCTTTTATTTTTCTATCTACTTTAGACAAATCCAGATAAACGTTTTTCTGAAATAGTTTCGTTACACGTTTAGCTGTAGGCACACAGAAGATGGGGATACTATGTTTTAAAGCGGGCCGCTTATGCTGACCTTTAAATTCAATTCTCTTTCCATGACATCGCAAGAAATAACTGAATACCGACAGCGTTTTCAAAAATAGTGAAGAAGTATTGAAAATTTCAAACCGATAATAACGGGCGTCCATAAAGAACTTTATGCCACAAAAAGAAGAAAGTTATTTAAATAAATTTTATGCTTTAAAGAGATCTACATATTTTGCACAGATTATCTACCGCTAGATACACACCATATAAAACAATCCCTCCTCAACGAAGATGACTTCACAGGATGTTCCAAGAAGTTTCAAAACCTATATAAATGGCTACGTAAATATCTTAAATATGCTTTACTTTAACCAAAATTTTTAGAGCCATTTTTAATAAAATAAAAATATCACAGCCATTGCCAAAGAATAAGCATTTTGGGGTGGGCGTTTTCTTGAAAATCTCGTGTCGCATCTTAGGAACAGGAGGAGGAGAAGGAGCAGGAGGAGGAGGCGGTGGTGGTGGTGATGGTGGTGGTGTCGTCGTCGTTTGGGCCTGGGCTCTACCCGACTGCTGGCCTCACGGAGTAGAGGGGGACAACCGACAAGGGGAAGTGATCGCGTGTCCCTATGGTTTCGTGGCAGGGATGGTATGCCTATCGCAGCTTCTCAATTTCCCCACCGAGCTGTGTAGGCATCGGTCCTATATCCTGCTCTTAAAATATGCATTCCCTAAGATCGAACCCCGGTGCATCCATAGCTAGGAACCACAACTCAGCGCTCTAGCATAGCGCAGAACATGTTTGGAATACAACTGACCTTAAATACTATATTTAGTACTTATCAGAATTTTTAGATAAATGTTTGTTCTTATCTTTATACATTAAAGTGCCAATTATGTGGTCAGTTAGAAGGGACCTTGTCAAACGGTGGGACGAACAGTTAGAATTTTTATGAGCACAGAGCTTTTAATTAGTCAGGGAGCTGAGAATTTATTTGAACAGTACAGCTTTCAGCTGAACTCCAAGTTTTGCTTCCTCTACCACTTAGTTATCTAAAACAGAGGAACTGTTACGTTTGACCTAACAGCTTAAATTAAGATTTAAACGGAGATACGCAAATTTAGGCCCTCTTGAATTATCAGCAATAAGGTATGTATGAGTGAGGGACACACGCGCGCGCGCGCGCACACACACACACACATACACACACACAGAGAGAGAGAGAGAGAGAGAGAGAGAGAGAGAGAGAGAGAGAGAGAGAGAGAGAGAGAGAGAGAGAGAGAGAGAGAGAGAGAGAGAGAGAGAGGCATCGGAAACAAAGCATTCTGGTAATCTGTTCTTTCTGACGGACATTGGTTTTTAGAAACATCTAATTCCAACTCCTGAACGGCCAAATGACAAAAATAATTCACAAGACGTGAATATTAGAATACGAACGTATTGGTGGAACATATATGGATAAAATCGTTTGTCTGTATGTAAGAGTTTTTGCTGTGGACTTTTTCTTTCATCAATCTATATAAAGTTTGAAATTCTTATATATAATAAAGCAAATAATATATTACACTACTGTATGCATTTCTATATAGGTATATATCGTTGTAATTTTACGTCCTCCAACGTTAAGGCATATCGGACGATAAATGGAATGAGCGAAATGATGCACAAATGAGTCCAGGGTCCATAGACCTTAGAGTTACCCGACATTCGTCTTTCAGGATAAGGGAAAACCCTGGTAACAGCCTTATACAGGTAACTCACCCTGACCAAGATTCGAACTTGGGACCTTTTGAGGCAGACATTCTACCACCACGCTACCGAGGTAGGCTGGTATATATTGTGATAAACTTCAGTTTCATGTAAATATATTCTTCTGAATTAAGTCTTCACTTTAACAAAATGCCTCATCAAAATATTAAAATATATAGTCTCGGTTTTTCAAGGATACAGGCATATTTTATTAAGTTAATGTTTTGTACCAGAAAGACACGAAAATGCTTTAGTAGGTATAGGAATAAAGGGATGCCTGTGAAGGAACAGCGAAACCCTTCTTATCCATTACCTCATCTTGTCTCTACTACTAATTTGCAAATATGCTTAAAACCATGACTTAGGCAAGAGTAACGAATAATTCCCCAGCAAAAAGGATGACATTGCAAATTATGGTGCAATTAGCAAGTTCCTCTCATCTTGCAATTACACTCTGTGACATTAAACTCTTAAACAGTGACACTATGGCCTATGACCTTGCGTTGTGTAAGGCACTATCAACAGCACCGCCAAAATTAAGAGCCACTGTTTCTTCATCTGTGCCTTCCTTCATTTTATACTTTAAAGCATCGCTATTAACCATAATTGTTTCATAATACAACACAAAGAAGCAACTCTCTTGGAAGTTATCTTTATCAACGGCAAAATCACTCTGTATGTAAATGTAGGCTGTATTTTGATTTTCCTACATTCCTCATAAAACAAAATCAGTACTTTATGTATATGGATACTAGACTACTATTGTAGATAAGGCTTTGCATCAGCCAAACGAAACAATCCCCTCTGGTCCTGCTCTAGAACTCATGAGAACACAGACAAAAGCAAAAAGTAAGACAAGAACAAAATACATTCTTAATTGATTAATGCACATATAATGTGTGTGATTCCATTCATAGAATTACTAGAGTAGATGCAAAAGTTAAAGGTATATGAAGGCGGTCCATATACTGAAGGAGACTTCAGCCAATCATCTACTTACTCCTCCTACAAGCAGTGCCTTATATTGTATTTCTTTTCCACTCTGTGTCTCTGATAAGAGTGTGAGAGCCTGTTCCATCGAAGCTGGGAAGTGATATTTTATTAACAAGCTAAGCGATTCATAGTATAGAATCATTGCATTTAAATGGATAAATCTTTGAAGAAGAAGAAGAAGAAGAAGAAGAAGAAGAAGAAGAAGAAGAAGAAAACTCTTCGATTAACTGTGTAGCATAGGTCAACACTATAAAAGTAACCTTTAATACTTTAAGAATATGTAATGTTTTATTGTATAGGGTTACCACCGGTATACGACAACTACTGTTAACAGTGGAAAGTGTGACAGACGTCATGGGTTCGCTTTGCTAAGACTGAGTGACGCCATTGGTTCGCTCAGGAAAACTACATCCCTTGACGTGCTTCGCATCGTTCTAACCCCTGATTCTGTATGGGCGCGAGATCTGGGGATCGGCGGTTCCGACCACCATCCGCAGACTGCAGTACTACAGAACCAGGCATTAAGAATGATCTATGATACTGGGCGCAGATTCCCGTCTCATATCCTGCATGGCCAATCCCAAATCCCTTATATCGTGGATATGGTAAGAGATCTCGAACCCTCCGCAACAAACTCTCTGTCCACCACAATCATCTGGTTAGCACATTGGATCGGTACGACCACAAAGCTCCTCGCAGGAAAAGGAGCTACAAACTCCCAAAAGATGCCATGGGCTATTAGCTTGTGAGTATTTCGCTCCACCTATCCAAAACCCCAGGCCCAGAAATGAGCCTGGCATCCTTACCCTACACACAGTTCCTACCCCCTCTGATTGTTATGCCTGCACTCTGGCCTCCTACAAGCGGAAGACCAGGTGAAGGCATCCTTGGACATACATACCGCAAGGGTGACCTTCCGCACGTGTGGCAGGTCAGATGCAGCCAGCATCGCTGCGTGGATGGGCAGCAGCCTGAGTGGCTTAAACCCAACAGAGCACGAAAACTTATTCCCAGACACAAAAGCTTGAGATAACCGACTAACTTCTATTACAGCCCAGATAAAGTCGCACTAAGCGACTAGGTGCTGTGGCTAAACACCCCCACTCAGGTTAACCTGAGTGACCCGTATCTTCTGCTGGTCTATGGAGTAGGCAACTGTCCGGAAGCTATGGCAGCGCTTCCGCATAGGAGCAGTTTACCAGCGGTTCAAATCCCTGGCAAGGCGGCTGCTCCGCGCCCGTCGTAAGGGGGCCTGGGAGAACACCATTCAGAGCGTTAACCTACAGGAAAAGCAGCCCTGGCGGATAATAAAGTCTCTCAGAAGGGACATAACCCAATACCAGCATCAGCTGCACGGAACTCGCGGGATAATCGCATTCGAACCCCAAGTGAAAGCCACGGCTTGGGAGGACCCCCAATACGAAGACTTCACTAACCTCGTGGAGGTGGCAGTGGAATACCTCTCAAAGGAGCCATAGCAGCTCCATGAGGAGATCGATCTCCAAATAGTCATCCAAAAAGTGGTGGAAACCAAAATCCGCAAGCTAAAACTTAACAAATCTCCTGGACATAATGGCGTCAGAGCAGTTATGTTCCAGAACGTTCCCAAAAGGGCCGTCATCCATTTGACGCGGATTTTCAAAGCATGCCTCCACCTCCGTTACTTCCCAGCTAGCTGGAAGCAGGCGAGAGGGGTGTGCATCTTATAGTCCAGCAAGGATCCGGTCTTCCCTTGCAACTACATTACTACTAAGCATTCATCCAGCCGTCTCAAAGCTTTGAGTGGCTGCTCTTGTCTCGCCTAAATCCTCTCGAAGAGAGCAAAGATAAGTCCTACCGGATCACCAGTTTGGGTTTCTTCATGGACGCTACACGACCTTCCACTTACTGCGACTGGCCGAGAGGATGGCCCTAAGCTTCCAAGGAAACCTCAAGACCGTCGCGGTGCTGCTAGATCTTGAAAAAGCCTTCACAACAACCTGGCACCAAGGCCTGCTGTACAAACACAAGGAAACCAATATCCCTCTTCCCTGTCTCCCTGTGATAAGCAGTTTCCTTCGAGAACACACATTCAGGGTGTGAGTGGAAGGATGGCTGTCATCAGTCAGACCCATAGCCGCGGAAGTCCCGGAACGCTGTGTACTGTTGCCGCTACTCTTCGCGGCCCACATGTCTGACTTTCTTATGGAACCCCACACAATTACGTGCCCGTATGCTGACGACGTCCTCATAATGGCACTAACGAAAATCTTCGCTTAGCTTTCCTCCGCTGCAACGCCATCTCCGAGCCATCGGCCGCTGGAGTGAATGTGTAGTGTTTAACGCCCGCTTTTACTACACGCGGCACCGCAGGCGATGACACTGACGATCCGCTGGAGTGAGAGGTAAAGGATGGCCAGTAGAGCTCCGTTCTACGCCTGCGCCAGGTCAGTGCCAGGCGACCGGAGTGAACACTGAGGCTGTGGCAGAGGCAAATCCCAAGGGTTTCCTCTGCCAAATACCTCGGTGTCCTGCTCGACCGTAACCTCACCTACTCTCCTCACGTCCGGGCCAAGCCGGACAAGGTCATGCAGCTCTTGGCCAGTTGTACCCAGTATTCAGATCCCATATGCTCACACATCTTAGACTATCCCGCCCCTGACCCTGTAGGGCGCTGAAGTCTGGGGGATCGGCAACTCCCACCACCATTCGCAGATTGCAACGCGCGCAGAACAGGGCGCTACGGATGATCTATGATACTGGGCGTAGCTTTCCGTCCCATATCCTTCATACCCATGCCGGAGTCCCATATATTGTATACATGGTGCAGGAGAAAACCCTCACGCCCGCCTCGGTAGCGTGGTGGTAGAGTGTCTGCCTCACGTTCAAGAGGTCCCAAGTTCGAATCTCGGTCAGGGTGAGTTACCTGGATAAGGTTTTTTCCGGGGCTTTCCCTTATCCTGAAAGACGAATGTCGGGTAACTCTAAGCTGTATGGACCCTGGGCTCATTTGAGCACCCTTTCATCCATTCCACTCATCGTCCGATATGACTTAACGTTGGAGGACGTAAATTACCCCCCCTCAAAAAACTCGCCATATGCAAGAAACTAGACTCCTAATCAACTGGTGAACACCTTTGGTTATTATGACCATAGAATCCTTCATCGCATACCAAGCTACCGCTGCCCAAAGATACTTTAGGCAATCTAACTAGAACAGGGCCGTCACTATCCCTCAAAACCAAATACCCTCAGGCCCAGAAATTGGCCTGGTAACACCAACACCCTTACCTTGTTGATATCTCTCTAGCCAACAGAAGGACGGGTGCAGTCAGCTTTAGGCGCGGACATCGCGTGGAATGGCGGCACTCCACGAGCGGCCGGCCAGGTGCAGAAAGCATCTGGCCTGGTCACCACCTGGATGGGTGGCAACCCACAGGGGCAGTTGTTTCTGCAAATGGCTATATATAACACTGCCCAAGACAAATTACATATGTACTACTGTATTAGTGTACGAATTGATCGGCGAACAATGTAAATCTAAAACTGAAATTAGGAATAAAATTTTAAATGATTGGCAACAAGAGTGGAATAACGTGGATGAAGGAAGGAGAATTTACGAGATGTTACCAAATATCAAGGAAAGGTTACGGATGAAACACTTGAAACCGAGGTAGGGAATTATACATTACATATCAGGATATGCACCGTATGATACATACTTCAATCGAATAGGCAAAAAAGAAAATAGTAATTGTGATGCCTGCAATGTTCCAGGCAACCCAGAGCATTCATTATTTAAATGTAGTAAATATATATTCGAACCACAAGAAGGTAGAACAAAACTACAAGGAAAACAAATACGGAATATAGTGAGGCAAGAAGAGGATTGTAAACAGTTGCAATTATGACAGAACTAGTATCCAATTTAGAAATGGAAGACCACAACCACAACAGAGCACAACTACGGAATAGAAGAATGGGAGAGACAACAGATCGAGATAATACCCCGATACAATTGAGGAGATCAACAAGATTTACACAGAGAGATGACATCAATTAACATCAACATCTATTGGAAGAGGATCAACATTCATAGGACCTTCATAAAGAGATGATATCGTCTAATATTAACATTTATTGGAAGGAGATAAATATGAATTTACGGAGAAGGACAACAAACCCAAACGACACATGAAAAAGCACTCAAAGATCGTCGAAGGTAACCAGGACCATGGAGTAAGATGAAATAACTAAAGAAAACAGGTACAACTGTTAAGTAAATATTGGATGTCCAAACGTAGAGTCAGACTGAAAAATTCAATGCCATAGCCGGCTATGGCATTGAATTTTTCAGTCTGACTCTACGTTTCCACAATTTAGCCTACACACGGCCAGTGTGAAAGAATAATTAATTTCCATTAATTGGATGTCCAATCTACATGGAGTTTCAACAAAATTTAATGGACTTCAGAATGCAAGGTTGGGAAGTCTTCAGTTGCAGGCGCAAAATATTAGAAATAAGTCAGCAGGCATATATCAGTATAATTTATTCAGATTCACATTAAAATTGTAATTGTAATTCAGTTATTTATTAGAAACGTAACATAGTAATAATAAGGCTGCTGTTAGGTTAGACTTAGTTGTAAGGCCACTGGAGATAGTGGTCATTAGATTAGTAAATGTAGGCATAAGTTTTGTCTGCAATAAGAAACCTTTTATTTTTATTTATTAATTAAATGTATATCATTTGTAATTAAAGAGCACAATAAGTCCAAGTTTAGACTCTAGACACCTGGACCTAAGCTCGCAGATTAAAATAAAAAGATATATATACTGCCCATTTAAAGCCGCACTAAGCGGTTAGGTGCTAAGGCAGCAAATACTCCGTCCATGTAAACCTGGACGACTCGAATCTTTTGCTGGTTTGCTGGTCTGTGGGGTGGAACAATTCCATCTCGCAAGGTAGGAGCGAAGCTTAACAAAAGCTTAAGTTTTGGGCAGTACGTCAAGAATGTATTCTATATGGCATGCGGAGCTACGGCCTCGCTATACCCCATGCTATGGTCTGGCTGGAAGTGCTGCTTTTGGATTCACAACTGCTGTGGTCATTAGCGTTCATGCGTACTTTATTTAACCACTGGTTCCTAATTAATGAAGGCTTAGAAGTAAAAAAAGAAAAAGAAAACTGGACCTAACGTTTTGTGAATGAGAAACCCAGTGCCACCTTGTCACACACATCTGCTTGTTAGGCGGAAAGAGTTATTTAATTTTTAGTGCTGCCAGGTTATACTTTTATAGTTTATGCAGTATCAAAGAAGCAATTCCTGTAGATATTTGAATAAACCAAACGTATTCTGCAATGAAACTTTACACCTGTGGCATATTTTGTTCCCTCTTTAGTACGAGGGGTTTCCCTCGTAGGTTTCACTTGAAACCCCACTTTCTAGTTTTCTCTGAAGATAATACCTAGTATGCTCTGGCGTCACAGAATGACAAATTGAAAGTAATAAACTCTATCTAAGACTTGAGGGCTCTCAGCCTCAAAGTATAGCCAAGGCTTGTTTCTTTTAAGCGGTGGAAAGCTGTAGGGCCGCAACTCCAATGCAACGGGGAGGGTAGCCGATACAGAGTAACTGAAACCCGATGATAAGCTGGTAGCAGCGATTTTTGTTCAGTATCGGCATTATGGGTGTGTTTTGTTCCAACGCGTGGCAATTTTCCTATAAAGGAACACCTTCAAATGGTGGGGCGGTCTGTTGCAGCCTTTCAGAGAAACGTCTACCCCTATCTTCAATAACCAGTTGTTTGACATTTCTCAAATATTTCTCTACGTTTCAAATTTTCATTGATATTGGATAATGCGTAGTTTTGCAGGATAATAAGTTTTGTGCAAAACATTTATCAACCATACTTTGGCATAAGGCTTGGTGATAAAGACAAAAGCTAGGCACTGTACACAGGTTGTGCCATACATACAATGAGGGACTGATACTGTTGGAAATTGGGAAGAGAAAGTCAATGGTTTTTGCGGTTGTGATGCTTAGAAGGAAGACACAAAATGCTGTGCACTGTGGTCAATTTTGTAGGTTAACGTTGAAAGTATTGACGCAAAAAGTAAGAAATATATAACATCCGAAAATTCCTTCGCTCGTACAACCAGTTATGAATAGTGAATCTCTCCCTTTTCCATTTCCACCTAATATTCTTCAGGATGCACAATAGCAGAGCAGCTCAGAAAATTAATGTAGTGATTACAAGATTACCGAAGATCATCATGCGCCACCATTGTTCAGTCAAAATAAAATGAATGATTTAACTTGTGACTTGAATCTGACAGAAGGCGCTGCTGAATTGCTTAGATCAAGACAATAAACAAAACACCTCCTACTAATCGGAGTAATGTTCTCTTGGTATAGAAACATAAAAGAGGAATTAATACATTTCTTTAAAGAAGACGGTATTGTATTTTGAACTAATGTTAAGAGTTTATTGAGTTTCTTTAAGAACACTTACGATCTAAATCAAAGGAGATTGTTTATAGAACCGTCAAAGCATAACCTGAAAGGTGTACTTTTATATAATGGAAATATGTTTGCTCAATAGCTGTTGGTCATTCAGTATACCTTAAGGAGATTTATGAAAATCGCAAAGCTCTGTTGAAATATAAATTTGAGTTTATTTGGTTGGGCTGTTCTTGAACTTGGAACCCTCCCCTTCGTCTTGGCCAGCCTCTGCAATGCATTAAATATACATATATTTCATCATTGGACATTCTTGTATCTTTGCTATCTTTCTCTCTGAAATGCGTGGACTATGAAACGCATTCTTAGACAATTTTTGGGATGTAAAGGTAGCTGTGCCTATAATATTACTTAGTTAACAGTACAAGATACACATGTTAAATTTTATTTGTGAAGAGAACAACTAAACCAAAGACAAACATTGGAAGGCAACACACTGGTCCAAAGGAGAAACTCTTCAAACTGCTTCACAAAACATAATAAATAAACCAATTATTCAACTGAGCAAGGTACTATTACCTCCTGTTCACATCAAGCTTGTATTAATGAGCAGTTCACTAAATCACTTCCAAAAGATGTTGAGTGTTCCAGTATATGGTAACAAGATTTCTGAAGGTATTTTAACGATAAGTTAAAAAATGAGATCTTTGTGGGACCGCAGAGCAGAAATTTAATGAGACACTTTGTCTGAAAGTACAATTTTTAAACAACAAAAATCCAAAGTGTAAAACCATGATTAAGACATTGTTGCCGAGTTTCACTTAATTAGAATGTGACTCGAGTGTGAAGCTTCATTTTCTATATTCGCGCATATATGTATTTACTGTCCGGCCGCTGTATCTTCGGCTCTGACATTTAGTGGCTGCAGGAGGTGGAGGGGTAAGGTTATTAGTACCAACATATAATAATGAGTAATTGAAAACATATCGTCAGAATTATCTTTATAATGAGAGTATAGGAATCTATTAGCTTCAGAACATTGAAATACAACTTGTAATTTCATTATCATGCAAGATATTCTTTACAGCATCACTCCATTCAAATACTTCGTTCACACCTTTCACGCACACCAACTGCTTCTGTTGGTGATACTGGGAGTCTGTACATCCGGTGTCGTGGTCAGGAAGCTAAAACTGTCTGCTAGCGCCAATCAGCGTTGTCGCTGGTAGGCGTGGCTCCCGAACCCAACACCGTGTTGCCAGCTTAAATTTGTTTGAGCCACGTGGCCTAATAGAGGCTTGCGCTGGTGAACTTTCTTTGGTATAATTTTCGTGCGTGAACTCCGATGTTTAGTGTTCGTAAGTCCTATTATTATCGCTATTATAATAATATGGCTACTGGTTCGTGAAATATGCAAATACATGAAATATTTAAAATACGCATTGTTCCTCTGCTTGAAATTCCCGCTCAAGAACTGGCAACAGCCCGCTTCCCCCTCTCGAGAAATGTCAGAGCCGCAGATAGAACGGCCGAGGTATATATGTATATAGGTATAGTACACAACTTCAACACGTCTCTTTGATGCTCATTTATGTGTAGTACACACTTACTTATGCTACTAGCAATCTCTCTGATGTGCACATGGGTTTACCTCTTGCACGGAGCTGCACAACGAATTTGAACATAATTCCGATATTCGCTATTGAACTTCTTAACTGCCTGCCGATCCTGTAATACGGAATCGCTTACTGACTCGTGAAGCGCTTCACTACAACGTTCCAGGCCCTGCCGACTCCTCGCTACGAAGCTTGGAATGTACCACACTTCTCTACACAACCCTGCTCTCCGACTGATTCTGAATTCCTTCACTACGCTGACTTCACACCACGGAGCCGCACTCGTCAACTCAAGTCGAAGGTCAAAACACACACAAACTCTGAAGCACCAAGCATTACTACTCCCACTTTCGCATCGCATCGCAGGTACTGGCAGGCTGTGTTAGCCCGAAGATTGCTGCTGTGTGCCCACCCAGGATAGGGTTTAACCACAGATAGGATTTTCTTTTCGGGATGGTTTAGGATGGCTGTTTTTGTTTGAGGATAGTGGATTGATTTCGAGGTAGTTTAGTACTCCTCTAAGAAGGATAGAGTGCTTTCCTTTTTCATTCTTTGTTTCCACAAATCATTGTTTATTCTAGCAAAAATACGTTTTCCATATATCTCAAATGTTACATAATTTAATTCATGTGTTAATGTATGACGTTGGCTTCATGAAGAAATGACGGCCTTTCACTTGTTTTCCCTAAGCAACAGTATCTTTGGATATCGTCTTCTTTTTGTAATTCCTGATAATGGCTATTTGTAACTACGGTTACACAGAACATCTTTTCAGTCTTATGTCTTATACTCAACTGAATTGTACAGTTATATTGCAGCTCTAAGTTTGATTTTCTAAAGCTGAGAATTATTCAATTTCTTGTTATTTTATATATTTGCTAATTGTTAAAACAGATGGATGGTATAGAGCGTTTAGAAGTTGGCTCCATTGAAATTATTATTCAACCTTCTGGAAACTTCTGGCATTTTTTTGGAAAACATGTTATTAACTTAGTCGCAAGAGAGAAAGTATAATTGCATTCGTTACGGTGTCTTAAAAAGTAAAAACATTGGAATAAAAATTATGACTACATACTAGGTTTTGAACCATGAATCCTCGGCTCAGTGACATGTATTTTGCCACTGAGCTACGATAACATTTGTTTGTAGTAGGTTATATACAAGATGTTGGCTGTATTAAGCCACCATTCTTCCTGGCATTCGTCTTCTTGCTAATTCTTCAATGCCATTAGTAACAGCTTACCCCAACAGAACAGTTGTAAATTGGCTCGTTACTTAATCTAACAAATTAAAAATCTGGAATAAAAAACATATCCACAGGATGGTACTCGAAACATAAACTCTCGTAGTATTTACCACAGCGCGTGCTCCCTGTCATTTAGCTACGTGAGCACTTAAGGAAGCTTGCTTTATGGTTCTGTTAAAATCATAATTCCACGTGTTTTCCGTTTTCTTGCACATTTTTCAACGCCACGTAGTTAATAGCTCAGCTGCAAGATAACTATTACTTACTTTGTGACATATATTCAATCTTTTGTTATACTGGTTTACAGGGGCGGCTGGTGGCTCTGAAAATCGGTGGTTCACAAAGTTATCCATGCAATTTACTTCTTTTAAAGAAACAAGCGGTTCTTTAAGCCTGTGACTATATACTGCTTATATACACAAGTTAGCGGTAATTCACAGCTTATAACACAACATGCACATTTCATAAACACTCTAGAGGACACAACACTCACTTATTTATATAGAAACTCAGCTGCCCTCTCCTTTTCGCTGACAAACTTATCAGTGACCAACTCAATGAGGTTCTTGATCTGCATGATGAAGTCCATTTCAACGGAAAACATGGCCAATGCAGAAAGTTTCTCTTCACACATTGTGTTACGCATAAATGTTTTAATTCTTTTAAGTGTAGAGAAACACCTTTCGGCCTCACATGTTGTTATTGGAACTGTCAGAATCTCATTAAGAAGCTTAACGGATTCGCTAAAAGTGCAACACAAGCTAGTGTCTCTGAAAAACTCCATTAATGGAACAAAGTCAGCCAAGTTTTTAAATTCCTCAGTGCTGTAAATTGTAGAGAGCTTTGCGATCAGCTTCTTTTCTTCAGCAAAAGAATAATTCAAAAGAGCAGATTTTATATGATAATCTGAAAACGATAATATTTTGAAAATCTGTCAGGCCGAAACAAAACTGCTGCTACCATATGACCAACAAGCCTGAACCTTTCTGTCATTTAAGTAATGATAACATCACATATTTCAATTGCATCTCTTTTTCTCACAGTGTGTTCTAGCAGTTTTCTTCTCTTTGTTATATTTTAAGGATTTCCACCTCAAAAGAATTCAGTCTATTCTGGATCATTTCAGGGGTACAGCCACTCCTCTGAAGTTGATTATAGAAAATATCGATATGGGGCATAATTTTGTGGAAGAAAGACAGCCAAAATAGGAAATCTGAATCCGTCAAAATTCCAATAAAACCAGATGCTTGAAGAACGTAGTTTGTATTGGTGATTCTGTCGCCGCCCCTAATAACCTTCATGCATTCTATTAATTCCTCTCTGTGTTCCAAAACTGTATTGATGGATCTGGATTGAAAGTCGAGTCTTGGATTTCTTTTGATACCTCTTCATGACAGACTTCAAGGATACATTGCAAGATTTCGTTCTGGATTGTCTTGGAGGTCCCCTTAAACACTGTAGCATTCTCCAGATAGATTTTCAGAACCCAGTCTACCTCTGCACTAAAAAAATATCAGTATTTGTTGATGTAACTGACTCATCGTGTCCTCGTAGAGCTAACTCAAAGGCTCCACAAAACCTAACGCAGTTATCAATAATGATTAAAACATACCTATTTTGAGCCACTTGCTGGTTGTGTTCTTCAATTGTTCCCCGATATGCACTGTCCATCTGGTTTGCTATATTTACACTGTCCAACATAGCGAAACCGACTGTGTTTTCCAAGTGCAGTTTTGAAGTTAGGTGTTATTTTAGCGCGATCGTGAAGGTGCTGCAAATCATTCATGCCATGTTTTGTCCACGGATCTTTACCGCCAAACAGAACGCAAGGAAAGCAAAACGGGGCATGTTAAATATCACAACCACACATCAAATTGTGTTTCTCATATACATCGTTGTTAAAGCTCCTGTTAAAACATCTTATTTTTGTTTTGACTACCTGTGTGATGTTTATATTTAGCGTGGAATTTCCAAGTCGCTTAATTTCAGTTTTTTTCTTCTAAGCTCAAGTTTTAAAAAGAATGTGCTAATAGATACTGCATGGAATCATTGTTTCTTCTTATAACACAATTTACCTGTATTTAAATAAACCCTCAGATTAACTACTCAAAACACGGCACAGCTAACAAAACTTGGCAAAGGTAACATAACATGGCACAAATTATAATTATGTAGCTATAAGTAATAGTTGACAGATGCAAACATTTAACATGAGAGCTATAGATGGCACTGCTGTGATAAAAGCAGAAGGCTATACATCCACTATTTTCCGGCTGCTAGGTTAACCAACCTTATGCAGCCTTAAGCCCCGCCCTTCCCCTCTACTTGCCTCTGTAGTCCGTAGGTCCATCCTGTCCTATACCTACCCATTTTATGCCAGTGGTTTGCATCTGGGAGTGAACTACTCGGCACCTGCAAACAATACAGCGCGCTGAGGTCCACTTCACTAGACAAGGTCAAAATGAACTCCAAATGGAACGTGACATTGCATTAAAGAGAGATTTTGTATTTTGGTTGTAGCGCAAACATGCTACCCTATTGAGAAGCCGCCCATGCTGGTTTAATATAGCCTTAGAAATCTTCGAAGTGTGTAACAGGTTAACATGGCGTCCACGACACTATACATCTACGAGCATGGCCGATTTGGTTTTCATACCATCTAGTCACGGAACGCCTAAGTGATACTGACCCGCGGAAAGTTTACATTTATACTCCTCCACAGGAGAGAAAGTCTCCGAGGGATGAGACGCAGGGGGGGGGGTTGGCAAAGGTTCCCACACCCTCCCTGGACTAGTTTATGACACCTCATGTCAGTACAGACCATTCAAAAACATTCTAACGGCTTCTACTTTTGTGAAGGAATCTTCTCGGTTTTAATGTACAGAGTGAATAGGGTCCATGTTTTTTTAACGGTCTGCTCTTTGTGTAGCAGGCATTCTCTGCCACACACATTCGCTGTCCTTGTCCCACAGCACATGCCTTACAGGGACCATCTTTGCGTTGCTATACTATACTTTCTTGAAAGATAGTACATGTGACAACAGGACGCTCCCTAAGGCCTGTACTGTATTGTAAGCGCCGAGACACGCTATAATTTATTCACCTGGTGAACAAACTGTAAATGATCACATAATAATAATAATAATAATAATAATAATAATAATAATAATAATAATAATAATAATAATAATGATAATGATGATGATGATGATGATGATGATGATGATGATGATGATGATGATGATAATGATAATGATAATGATAATGATAATGATAATGATAATGATAATGATAATGATAATGATAATGATAATGATAATGATAATGATAATGATAATGATAATGATAATGATAATGATAATGATAATGATAATGATAATGATAATGATAATGATAATGATAATGATAATGATGATGATAATGATGATAATGATAATAATAATTAATGATAATTATCATGATGATGATCTATTATCATGATGATGATGATGATCTATTATCATGATGATGATGATGATGATGATCTATTATCATGATGATGATGATATATTATCATGATGATGATGATATATTATAATGATGATGATGATATATTATCATGATGATGATGATATATTATCATGATGATGATGATCTATTATCATGATGATGATGATCTATTATCATGATGATGATGATGATCTATTATCATGATGATGATGATGATGATCTATTATCATGATGATGATGATGATGATGATGATCTATTATCATGATGATGATGATCTATTATCATGATGATGATGATCTATTATCATGATGATGATGATCTATTATCATGATGATGATCTATTATCATGATGATGATGATGATCTATTATCATGATGATGATGATCTATTATCATGATGATGATGATGATCTATTATCATGATGATGATGATCTATTATCATGATGATGATGATCTATTATCATGATGATGATCTATTATCATGATGATGATGATCTATTATCATGATGATGATGATGATGATGATCTATTATCATGATGATGATGATGATCTATTATCATGATGATGATGATCTATTATCATGATGATGATGATGATATATTATAATGATGATGATGATGATGATATATTACAATGATGATATATTATAATGATGATATGTTATAATGATGATGATGATGATCTATTATCATGATGATGATAATGATGATGATGATCTATTATCATGATGATGATCTATTATCATGATGATGATGATGATCTATTATCATGATGATGATGATGATCTATTATCATGATGATGATGATGATGATGATGATGATCTATTATCATGATGATGATGATGATGATCTATTATCATGATGATGATGATGATGATCTATTATCATGATGATGATGATGATCTATTATCATGATGATGATGATGATGATCTATTATCATGATGATGATGATCTATTATCATGATGATGATGATCTATTATCATGATGATGATCTATTATCATGATGATGATCTATTATCATGATGATGATGATCTATTATCATGATGATGATGATCTATTATCATGATGATGATGATGATCTATTATCATGATGATGATGATCTATTATCATGATGATGATGATCTATTATCATGATGATGATGATCTATTGTCATGATGATGATGATCTATTGTCATGATGATGATGATCTATTATCATGATGATGATGATCTATTATCATGATGATATATTATCATGATGATGATGATATATTATCATGATGATGATGATCTATTATCATGATGATGATGATCTATTATCATGATGATGATGATCTATTATCATGATGATGATGATGATCTATTATCATGATGATGATGATGATCTATTATCATGATGATGATCTATTATCATGATGATGATGATGATGATGATCTATTATCATGATGATGATGATGATGATCTATTATCATGATGATGATGATGATCTATTATCATGATGATGATGATGATCTATTATCATGATGATGATGATGATGATGATCTATTATCATGATGATGATGATCTATTATCATGATGATGATGATGATGATGATATATTATCATGATGATGATGATGATGATATATTATCACTATAATTATAATAATTAACATTTTAAGTGTATATATACCATTTTAAATGCCGTAGCTTTCTAATTCTTTACAGAGTTACAAAAATGATCTACTTTAAATGAAATTAACAAAAATACTTCTGTTAGAAAAAAAAGTGACATCAGTTCAAACATTACAAGTGGTTTGTACAAAAACCTTACGTGATACAGAAAAACCAGAGTTAGATGTCAAATCAACATGAAAAATACTTTAATGGCCACGTAACCGTCATAAAACAAATTCTGAAAGTTTTCAACTGTAAATGCATAGTATAATAATTACCTGTAATTAAATGTTCATCAATTATTAGTACTTATTTTGTAATTTTTGTGACAAATTTTAATGTGATACCATTGAAAGAAAGAATGATGCATTTTATATGCAAAGGCTTGAACATACCTTTTGCAAACAAAACAGCATTGTTATTTGATTCGGGTTTAATCATTATCTACATTAATCATTAAGGTTTTCAGATTTTGTTTAGAAATGTCTTACACAAGAACATGAACTACACATGCTACTTTCCAGCATTTGTTTAGTGTTGTACAATATAAGAAAGTATTTTTTTATGTTCATTCACTAAAAAAAAAAAAAAAAAGAACAGCCATCTTATTCAGAGTTATTTTTGTGAATACTCGAGTGTTACAGTTCCAGTGTCAGTCATCAGACTTCATTTTTTAAATCCTCTGCTACAGATTTTAGGAGAATAACAACATTGCTATGTGGCCCCAATATTGGGATCCAGTGAATTAAAACAGAATGTAGTTAAGCTAAGTGGCTATTTTTTTGTTTGTTTCAGAGGGAGCAGAAGCAGGCAGAAGAGCAGCAACAGAAGAAGGGGAAAATCATCAGATTCGGATGGCTTGAAGGAGTATTTGTAAGCAGTTTAATTCATAACTTTTGTCTACCTTCACTGAATTTAAAAACTTTGCATTTTGAATTATGGTAATAGGTAATGCCATTAGAGATTTAACTAGCACAACTTGGAGAATGGTGGTCTTCTGGTCTTGAAATGCTTCTGTATGTTTATGTATATATTGTTGTAAATCTTGCGGCTAATAAAGATTTTGTCGTATCTTATCTTATTACTTTTCAAAATTCTTAATTGAAGAATGTTTTTATTCTGTACAAGAGTTTTTTAGTTAGTTTTCTCTTCTGCTGTATGATATATTATGTTCTTATACATTTTTGTTTTTTAAATTGTTATATTATCTATTTCTTGTAATCATATATTCTTTTGTATATTTTTTACCTGTTACTATGTTAATGATATTCTTTATACTGTGCTTGACGTGTCCATTATCTTGTACAAGATATCAAGGATGAATAAAGATGAATATGAATATGAACTAAAGATCCAGATATTTAACACCTCAGTTGAAACATTTCTTCTACAAGAAGATACTTTAGGCATTGGCTATTTTAGTTTTTATTCTAACGTTTGCCTTGCAGTTCTCAATACATATTTTGATCTTGCCTGTCATCATTATTCTACTCCGCAACACATCACAGCAAAGTTGCACTGCTTACTTGCACTGTTTTCTTCATTAATTTTTCATATAATTTTCATATACCTTTTTCTACACTGCTGCACTTCCGGCATTTATGTAATGTTTTAAGTTTGTATGAATAGTGCAAAGTGAACAAAATAAATAATTTATAATATTTATTAATTTTTAGATGAGTCATAATTATAATATGTTTAATGCATAAAGAAATTGTGTAGAAATAAAAGTGAATTGAGAAGATATTGACATATTACTTGTGAGTGAAGCAATGTGTCAATATCTTCTTGATTCACTTTTATTTTGACTTGTGCTTCACTGTCTCTATACTTCTTTCAATTTTTATACTTTAAATTATGTAGAGTTCATAAGATAGAGAAAATGTTATTTAGAATCGTGTAAATAAAAATTGTTCTTGCTGTTTTCTAATGCCTTGCATCTGGCAATGAAGCCATTAGCATTCGTGCTTTCCAATACTTTTGAACTGTAGTTTCTTCTGATCTTAATGCTTCGCAGGTCTTCAAGTGGTCTTCATTCATTTCTTCTGGATCGTTACACAGGACACATATTGGTGAAGCTCAGATACCTGTTCTGTAGAGATGACATGCCAGACAGTCGTGATTTGTCAATAGTCTGAAGGCTGCAACTGCTGTTTTCCTTGGGCTCTGGGGATTATATCTGTGTTGGAAAGTATTGTGATCCAGTTTTTGTCTTTGGCGTTTGTTTCTATTTCTTGTAGGTATGAGTGAGAAAATTTTGTAGCGATCAAGCATTTTTTTTTGAGGAATATGAGAAATTAAATTTAGACTTTTGCTTTATTGTTGTGCCTTTCTTTGCAAGTATATCTGCAGTTTCATTCCCCATGACGCCACAGTGTGCTGGAATCCATTGGAGATGGACAATCTTATTAAGTTTTTGGAGTTGTGTTAACATTTTTTAGCATTCTCTAATTTTTGTTGACTTCTTTGTAGCATTTGAACATATTCCTTGAATTGCAGCTTTAGAATTTGAGAGAATTACTGCCTTGTTAAATTTATAAATTTGTATAGCCTCTATTTCTCCATCATAATTTGTTCTGTCTCTGCCAACAGAATGATAAAAGGAAAAATGTGTACATGTAACTCCAGCTCCAGTAAGGTTTTCTTTGGATTCATCAGTATATATGTGTAGCCATTCTTCAGTGGGATATCTGGTATTGATTGTTTCCAGTGCTAGAAGATTTTGTATTTCTTTTGGTGTGTCTGATTTACTTGTTTTCTCTGTTAATTCCAAACTGAAGGTAGGTTGCAATAATTCTAATGGATTCTCTCTTATAAGTAGATTTTCTCTGGTGGTAGGAATGTTTAATTTAGATTTAATCTGTGTTACCTTTTCTAGGAAACTACTATGAGTTTTAAGAACTGGAGGAGGGAGGTTCTTTTCTGTCCATTTAGAGTTTGGTAGCCGTAGCATTTTCTCACGTTCAAGCAATGCTTGTTCTTCTATTCTTGTTTTTGTTGGTGGGATCCGTGTTTTGGCAATCATGGCATCAACAGGTGTGGATTTAACTGCTCCAGTGATTAGGCGACGAGCCTGATTTTGATTTGTTCAAGTTTTTGGATGTTAGCATTTGTTGCTGTTATTAAGACTTCAGAACATTACAAGAGGTTTGGTTTGATATACGTTTTATATGTTGTATTAAGGACTCTCCTTGAGCAACCCCATTTAGCACCAGCCAACCTTTTCAGGATATGCAGTTTCTTTTCAACCTTTTCTGAGATATTTATTATGTGTTTTTTCCAACTAAGTTTTCTGTCAAAAGTGATGCCCAAGTATTTGGCATCATCAACTGCTTTGAGTGGTTTACCATTGTAATTTATGTTAATGTTCACTGGTTTATATTTTAGTGTAAATAGTTCATAGTTTATGTGTGTTTGGAGGAATTTAGTAACAGTGACGTCAAAATTAATATAAAAATTATTTGTGGTTGGTTTATTGACACTCGTCACTTACTTTTTCATATATTTATGAGAGAGTTGGGAAGAGATTGAAAATGGAGGCCAGGGCCTTTGAAACTAGTCTCTCATAAATATATGAAAAAGTAAGTGACGAGTGTCAATAAACCAACCACAAATAATTTTTATAGTTCATAGTTTTTTTTTTTTACATTAATAGTCATGAGGTTTTTGGAGCTCCATTCATGTACTTTGTTTAGGGCTGTTTCTATTCTGGCTTTAATTAATTTTGATGTTTTTAGAGAGCCTGGGGTCCAGATGACTACATTGTCAGCAAATAAAGCAATTTTGGTTTCTGGTGTTTTTATTATTGGTGGAAGGTCATTTATATAAATATTAAAGAGTGTTGTGCTCAGAACAGCACCTTGTGGAAGTCCTCGGTGTGTTTGTTTATATTTGGAAATGTATGTATTATATTTTGTAGTACAAAATCTTTGTGAGATAAACTCGGTTATCCATTTAAGCATGTTACTTTTCACACCTATTGATTGCAACTTCTCAGTTAATTTGTTTCTCCAGACTGAGTCATATGCTGATTGAAAATCAATGAATACTGCTAGGGTGTCCTCCTTTATATTGAAAGCTTCCGTGATGTCCTGGCTTAGAAGAAGTACATTTTCACTTGTACTATGATTCTGTTTGAAGCCGGTTTGTGAACTATTAATTAGGTTATAGTATTCTAGGAACCACTTAAGTCTAGATGCTACCATTCTTTCCATCACTTTTGCAATAATGCTGGTGAAAGATATTGGTCTGAAACTATTAATATCAATGGAAGGTTTATTTTTCTTTAAAATCGGGATGATAATGGCTTTTTTCCAGTTGGAGGGTACAGTTGTTTTCTAAGATGTGTTATACAATTTCAGTACGATTTCTTTTCCTTTCCTACCAAAGTATTTAATAAACTCTGGGTGGATATTGTCAGGTCCTGGAGATTTTTTGTTCTGTAGTTGTTCTATTGCTAGATCCAGTTCCATTTTGTTAAAGTCTTGATTAAAAATATAATTTTGTAGGTCTTTTGATTTATTAGTTTCTCTAATAGTTTTTTGGATAGCTTAATCTTCTTTCTTGTATGCCTGGGGTATTGTTTGTGACTGAGCATAAAACTTGTTAAGGGATTATGCTATTTCTCTATCTGTAGTTAAGTTTTTGTTATTATATTTTAATGGTTCTGATGTATGCTTTGATAATTTTGTTTTATTAAGAAATTTGTAGATTTTATTTCCATCTTTTCTATAGTCCATATGTTCTACATAATTTGTAAAACTGGTCTTCTTTGCTGTAATTAATTCTTTCTTAAAAACAGCTGCTTTTCTTCTCCAGTTTTGTACATCTTCTGGACACTTGGTTCTTTCAGCTTTAACTCTTGCTATATTTCTTTCGTGTTTTAACTTAGATAGGGATGGAGACCAAAAGTAGCTATATTTCTTTAACTTTCCTTTGGGAATATGTATCTTGGCTGTTGTAAGTAATGTTTCACAAATTCTTTTATTCATTTCATCTGTTGAATTGAACTCTGATTCTAACAGTATACTACACTTCTCTTCTATCTCATTTTGGAAACTGACCCAATCTGCTTTTTTAAAATTCCAAGAAATTTTAATTTTTGGTTTATTACTTTTATTTATTAGACCTCTTATGGAGTTTATGGTGATTCTGTGGCCTGAACCTGGGTCTTCTATTATTTCTCTTTTTGTATTGTCAATTATGTTGGATGACACCATGAGAAGATCAGGATTTGTACCTGAACCATTATATTGAAGGTAAATGGGTGGATCATTTGGATTAAATATTAATTCCATTGTTGATGAGTTTATTAGATCTTATATGACTCTTCCTGCTGAATTTATGTCTCTATAGCCCTATCTAGGGGAATGTGCATTAAAATCACGTATTAGAATACTTTTGGGTTCTATAGGGATAGAATTTAGATCTAGTTTATTGTCTGGGGGATTATAGATACTGTAAATTCTATAGTAATAGTTACTTTTCCAAACTTCAATTTTAACTATTTCTGACTTATCTTGCTCTTCCATTGTTTTTTTGATTTGGATATTAGCTTTTATATTTCTTTTAATTCCTGTGAAAATACCACCTGCTAGCTGACGAGCCTTTGGAAGTATATGTGTAGTGCACTCATCCATTTCAAAATATATTTCCTGTTCTCCTGACAGATTGGCTTCCTGTATTGTGAAGACATCTATATCTTGATCTTCTAATATCTTCATTAACTCTTGTTTCTTTGACCGTGTCATGCCTCCTGCATTCCACTGTAGAATTCTTAAACTATTGGAATTGTGATGAAGTTTGCCTAAAGATGTTCCCACCCGGAGATCCGACTGGGAGACAGTTTTAACTCCGCAATCTTTTTCTTTAGGACTCATACTCATGTGTGTTTTGGCTTTCATGTAACTGTTTTCTTAACGGGCACCAGTTTTCACAATGTGGCAGTTACATCACCTGACTTAAACCCGCATTATGCAAGGGGGACCGCACCTATCGTTAGTCAACGGGTCCATCGGATCTAGCCGGGAGGACTAAATAGGTGTTATTTAGATCCACCGACCTTCCCTTCATGTGCCTCTGAGGGACGCTGTTGCGCTGTGATAGGGCAGCGCATATGCAAATGGCATTTCTTCCATTTTAGATGAAACAGTTATACCGCTGTGACTTGGTCCTCAGAGCCTCATCTGTTAAAAGCAGGGTGTACCACGGGCAGGTTGAGGATGAGAATTGGATAGGAGAGGCTATAGGAGGCGCATCACTACCCCTTACACCCCTGTAAATAAAAATTAAATTAGTTAATTGATGGAAATTAATCACTTCTCCACACTAGCCGTTTATTGGCTAAGGTTTTTGATGGATAGATTCAACATGAAAAACTCAATTTCATGGCTGGGATTTGAACCATGGATCTCCTGGTTTCCATCCAGTCGCTCTTAACCTTTGAGCTACCATGGCCAATGTGCTGTCCTGACATTAAATTCTCCATTTGACTCGTATATTTCCCCGGTAGACCACTAGGAGCTCTCGCATCTGAGATACACCGTTTGTGGCGACTTGCTATCGTAAGTACTTAAGTCCCATCATTCTTACAGTTCATTTGGTATTTTCTGAATTGGTGGAATTTCATCCTTCATTTTCAAACAGTTTTGTTAATAAATATTTATTTATTGGTGCCAAGATATTTTGTTCCCCAAAGATCTTTTTGAATTTGCTAAATATTTTGGGTAATGGTGGAATTTCATCCTCTGTTTTTGAATTTAACAAAACATAGTAAATTCAAAAAGATCTTTGAACATTGTCCCTTATTGCAATTGTACACACAATTAAACAAGAGGCAGATGATGTAAGGATCTTTGCATATATGTGCGAACAACATGGTCATCAAATCTCATTCCACATGCAAGCTGCAAAAAGCAACAAGCCAATTGAAAATGTGGACAAAAGACAACAAACTGGAAATCAATGTAGCATAAACCGTCAAGATGACCTTCCACAATGGAGGTCGGGAGGCAGGAGGAGACAGAATATACTTACGGGTGGAACCTGTAGAGGGACTGACTCTGCAAACCACAGCTAGGTTGTTCAGACAACACACCAAGTCTAGATCAGTAGCTGTCATGAAAACCATTGTCAAGTCAATAACTAAACTGTCATTGCAATTAGCAATGACCTTATCTGATTCAAAAGCAATTGCTATTGCTACATATGGAATACATATCACATGGTAATAGCTAAGCTTTAGAGATCAAGTGACCCTGGAAGCTGTAAAATCATGCCTTCTGCAGGCTTTTCTTAGTGTTACAAAACACTAGTCTCTGAGCTTGCAAAACAGCCATTTTTTTTTATAGAAGACTTGCATCTGAAATTTACCCTGCCATCTATGGACAGCGGGAAAAGACTTCTCCACAAAAGGAAATGAAAGAGGGAGAAAATATGGCTCAACTTTTATACAACAGAGGCCATGAAGATCAGATTCTGAAGACATCAATCAAGACTAGACATTTTGTGAACTTGGCAGTGCATGAGTACTACCATAAACTGTGTAAAAATAAGCAACAACTGTGTATGTGAATTGTATAACCAACTCTGCAACTAGTATCATGTTACAACATGCAAACAGTGTGGAAAATCTTTAGTGAAATTCTGCACAACTTACTGACATTTTATATCAGTGATCTCATAATTGATTTTTCTTTTCACAATTTGTGCATACCTCTCTTTTATATAAAAGATCTTTAGAGAACAAAATATCATCTTGGCACTGATAAATAGATGCTTATAATAAAATTCTTAAATTAGAAAACAAAAGATGAAATCAATCATCATTATATCGAGATTTAACTGTATTGGAATACCACAGTGAAGCGAAAAATTATTAATTTTTAGATGAGTCGTTTTTATTACACATCTGCTTCACTTTCGTAATTAATCTCTCAAAGCAAAATTTTAACAATGAAGAAATAGATGTGCTTAACCAAGGCCTAAAAACATGTATAACATACTCCAGCAACCCGGATGAATTCATTGCAGATATAGAATTAGCAGTAGAAGGCTTGGAAACCATGTAAATTTTACGAAAGTGAAGCAGATGTGTAATAAAAACGACTCATCTAAAAATTAATAATCATCATTGTATTTGGAACATACCAAATTAGCTGCAAGGAAAACCAAAGGAACATTTTGGAAGTGTGAAATTAAAACAGAAAGAAAAGCCAGCATTTCATTTTTGGAATAAAAGCTGTATCTTTCACCCAAATTTGAGATTATTAAAAAGTGTGATAGGTCAGAACAAACTCACAATGTGGGAGAACATCTTAATATGGAAACACAAAGATTGACTAATAAGTTTCAAAATCCCACCAATCAATAATATGAGTTTGTGGGTTCGTAGAATTAAAAGTCCAATTTGCAGAATTTCGAATTGTTCTTTATTTCCGTAGAAATACACTTTGGTCAACCCTTACAGTAGCAGAGTTACGCAACATACACAAATACAATGCTCAAGTCCGTTGACCACAAACAAAAGAGTTCACTCAACTTCCAGTTCACTTACCACTCTCTCATTACTACTGTTTACAACAACATCTCTCGTTACAGCTCCGTTTATGACTACTACTATGGTGTGTCACCATCTCTTATATATACCTCCATTGATAATTCTAGACTGTTCTGTAATAAACAAGAAATCGAATGTTCTGTAAGACGGCTCGCCTGCGGTGCCGTATGTAGTAAAAGCGGGCGTTAAACACTATTTCATTTTATGTAAGACGGCACTAGACAAAACACGAACGTTCCAGACGTCTAACTTTATCTGTGTCGGCAAGCCTTTTATCTCTGCGTTAACTTTATCTGCAGGCTCTTTATCTCTGCCCAGCACTATCTGTTTGTGGGCGTCGCCGTGCTATCGCAAATAATGGGTTCACGACAAAGTTCATTGTTCCACTTCCAGAATGAAGATTGTAAGCAACTACAACCAATGAGTTGGACCTTTGAGGTTGAATATGGAAGCAACAGCTCCTGAAACTAGTCCTTCAAAACTTAAAAAGGCAGTGATGTTATTTGAAAAAACTGACTACTAAAGTTAATTAATGAAAATATAAATTGATGAACATTAATCTTAATGATGAATATGAAGAGCTAATTATTTTACCACAAAATTAACATTTTTAAGATAGTCAAACAAGGAAATTCATTTAGACATTGATGACTAGATACCCTCATTTCCTTGGCATGTCATATATTAACACTCAATTGGGATGTTCAAAATGAAATCCAAAATATTCAACATTTAAAGATTTGCATAAAAAATATTTTCTTCCCTTTGGCATTTGTACTACTAAGGTCTTAAACTGCTTACTTGATATTACAATATTTGTATGCTCTGTATTATTGTAACAAAAGAGTCACAGTTTCGTTAGACCCATTGTTACCGCTGACCATTTCTGGAACAATTGTTTGAGAGAAAATATCGAAGAAGCACTGGAGTTATCAGAGAGTTCTAAAATTACAAAGAGTTCGCTATGAAAAAGCTATATGAGAGCATTCTAGAATCTTTGGAATCCTTGGTAAGCTGATGTGTTGGTGATAAATTGGTGAGATGGTTGAGTTTCAATTCAAGCATTATGATGTAAATGGGCAAAACAAGATAACTATCAGTAAGTACTCCAGCAGTCAGTAATTAGTTTAGAGAGTTTCCAAAGTGAAGCAGAATGGTTTTGCAATGTGAATCACACAGAATTATGTAGAAGAGGGATAGCCAGGTGTGATAAGGTAGAATAAGCAAACCAGGCCAAAATTCATCAGACTCAACACAGCACTGGGTAAACAGACACAAGAAAAAAAATATAGTACTTCTACATTTGTCACAGCAGTTTAGCTCCAGTATTATAATATTCATCTCAAACTGATGCATTGAGCAGTACATTGCAATTTTAACACTTGAAGCATTTTTTCAAAACCTGATGAATATAAATTTTCAAAATATACTTATACATCATAATATAATTTTGTCCAATCCTCCTGTGAATTGGCTTTTAGCAAAAGTTAACAAATTTCATGTTCAGAAGCAGGCCAATTCTTGGGGTTTTAGCAAAATCCGATATATACAATCTACGAGTCATAGCAAAAGTCAACAAATGCAGTACTTTTTATTTAATTTATTATCAAGCAGCTGAATCTGAGAATAATAAAAGAACATATATTGACATGATGCTAGAATTCTCCTTTAAGAGGAGTGTGCAAAGTACAATTTCTGCTGAAAAATGAGCTGAACAAGGGATCAAATTCAAGGTATTATGTCAGTATAGTTATTGCCAAGCAGAATTTATGCTTGCACCTGCACTATAAACTTAGCACAATTACAATGCAAGGACATGAGGATACATTTTATCCCTCTCCACTATTCCCAGTGAATTCTGTGTTGTTGGATTGCAGTATGTTACTCATTATTATAATAATGTTTCTAAGTTTATGGGCTGTTTATATACCATAATTGGATTTGATTGTCATCAGCATATTTCCCTGTTACTTTCAGAGAAGTTATCAGTGGTGTCATCATGTTTAAAAGAAATATTTCAAATTAAATTAGAATGATGTACATCTAGTGATGTAAGTACTCTGAATGTATAGTAGGTACAGGTAAAAGAAGTTTGAGTGGCAGAAGATGTAGAAATCAGAAGAATGCCACCCTCCTTAAAAAGTGACACAAAAGTAAAAACAACCCTAATATTAAAAACAATCATGCACTTGCAGTTTCACCTTCAAATATAAAAGTTAAAGGGAAGAAAGAATGTAAAGCTACTGAATGTGCTACAATGTTATCACCAAGCTTCATCATCATAGGGCAATTATTAATTTTTAGATGAGTCGTATTTATTACACATCTGCTTCACTTTCGTACCTATTTTGAGGACATGTTTCGCAAATCATCGTTTGCATCTTTGGCTCTTATGCGACTAAAGCTTGATCCAGCGGTGTGGGTAATTCTGGGGTTGCTGCTGCCATCTGTTGATTTAGTTATGAACTTAAATGTGGGATTCTCTTCTGGCGGGATTTCAAAGTGAAGCAGATGTGTAATAAATACGACTCATCTAAAAATTAATAATTTTTCGCTTCACTGTGGTGTTCCAATTCAGTTAAATCTCGATAGATCATAGGGCAAATTTGAACAGGATAGACCAAGACAAGCTTTCCTTAAAGGTTATCATTATTACTTCAGCTAAGCACAGAGTAGTGAACACTGAGAAAGCTAAAAGGAAGAAAACAGTTTCAGTAAAATACCATTAAGAAGAAAAGTGGTGAAGCACTCCTGTATGTGTGCTACTTTTGAAAGAGTTTCTTGTATGCCAAGGGACAGATTATCCTATTTAGCAAATAGTTTTCAAAGAAGGAAGGTTGCTGAAGGTAAAGAGTAGAAGAGACAACAGAATAGAATCATAAGGACCTAATCATTAACTTCAAGGATGACATAAAGAAATGTAGATGTAGAGTGTGTCATCATGATAGGGATAAGTCTAAGAGGGGTTATTTTATCTTTAGAACTCAAGTCAGCAAGATTGTATTTGGACTCCCAACTTTGATACATGCTCTAGTTGTAAGGTTGCCCTCATGGAAAAAAAAAAGAAGTATTTGGACAAACAGATTGCACAAACTTCATGCAAAACAACTTTATACAACAATGACAGAAGATCCCGATGCCATCAATATTGGCTTCAATATGCAGCAAAACTGACTGACCGACTGACGAACCACTTCCAATTTTCTATGCTAGGAGGTATGGTTATACAATATATGCATCACGATCTATGCTAATGAGAGAAAATAAAAACAGAAACAAAACACACTGTATTATTTATATCCATGACTGGAAAAGTCTTCAAGAGGATCCAAACAAGTTGTATCAGCTCTACTAATTTTCTTTTTAGGTTAGAGAAGATACTACCAAGTAATGTTCCCTCCACTATTGGTCTGACCTCAGACTCCTGCAGCAGTCAAAATAAAACCAGTTGCATGACTGTTATACTAAAGGATTCATGTTTCCGAAGGCATGTTACTACATATTAAAATAACTTGCCATTCTAAAAATACTCAAAGACAGGAAATTAAAAACCTAAAGAATAGCATGCAAAAAGTACTAAAGCTACATTACCATTTAAGGGGAGAAGGTACCTTCTATCTCTGCCATGTTATTTTGATATGATATTTATTTGTTTGTACAGTTTCCATTACAATTTCAGTACAATAAAATTTAACATTGACCATGCTGTATTATACCTCCTGTACAAATACATGAAATTGCTGACCCTAAGATTTAGTCGCTGACTCAGGTCCCCTGGCTATAAGACTTTGGTTTTTCTGAGCAGCTTTGTGACAGTATCTCTGCCATGTTAAATTTGACATTTTCAATGTACCTTTTCTGAAGTACTATGAATAATTCAATTCAATTCAATTTATGCATCCTGTAAATCTCCATACCATATTGTAGACACCTCAAAACAAAAATATTTACAAAATTTAAGTACAAAATTTACATACAGAAATTAAAAATAAACATGTATAAGAGTAAATGCCAAAATATAATAATACAACTTAACTTTCCAAATACTCTTGAATAAAATAAAAACATGCTTCACTTAAAAATTTATGTAGTTTCAATTTAAAAATCTTTTGGTTATCAATCTGATTAAATACAGCAAAGAATTTTTATCACATATACTTACACTATTTGGCAATAAAACGACATTTTTGTGAGTTTATAGCATTAAAAATGTACCTGTAATAACCTTTTTTAATAATACCTTTTCGGTACACTTCAAAAGAAAAAAAATTATCACTTTCCTTGATAATAACATCTAAGCATTGAAAAAATGTCAGTTCATAAATATGTGTCAGGGAAACAGTATGTGAAAATTTCATTGCTCTAGGATAAGTGGTTTCAAAAAAAGGTACATAAGGCTTACAAAAGCAAAAGTTACGGGAAAATGAGTTTAAAGTTTTACAGTACTCAAAGTCTGTTAAAACATTCCTGACCCATTCGCAGAGTTGTCATGATCTTCTCTACTGCTCTTGTTCCTTCTCTCCTGTCTATCACTTTTATAGATGTCTTCTGCCTCCATATCAGCCTTGGTAATAAAAAATTGGTCTATTTCTTTAAAAAAAAATTTGAGCTAGAAGTAAGAACTTTTGTTTGGAACAACACAATCATGTGGAGTTGAATCCCCTAACCTAACACTTTCATCATCCCTAGGTGTTGTTCAGTTTTCAAGTCCTTAGTTATTTTCACAGTTTTCATTATTTATATTCACCTTTTTCTTCCTACCAGGCCTTCCGAACCTTTTTCTGAACACTTTAGCAGAAGATCTAGCCATTTTTCTCATTCAATAACAAAACATATGTTTAGAACGGGTTTAGAAACTTAGGATGGGGGGAAAAAAAAGAAAGAAAAAAGAGTGAAAGAGCAAGAACAAGCTGGTTTTCCAAAAGCTGAAAGTGTAAAATGCATAAGAAAATATCCCTAAACATAAAATATCAGATAAAGTCCTAAGAGGAGACAGAGTGTGAAAAGGGGGCGTGACCTACTCTGCAGAATGTGGTTTAAACCCACTTTTAGGCCCTTTAAATAAGTTTCTGGTGCAAAAAAAATTTATATTCATATAAACTACACTTCAAACTATGAAAATAAACAATAAACAAAAAAATGATATTTTCAGCATTTTTAAGGTATCTTCTCCCCTTAAAATTAATAGTCAGCTTGTTATCGTATACAAGAAAATAAGGAACAATATTAATGTAACATTGAGAAGCACATACTTGGAGATTCAGTTAAAGTTAAAGTTCTTAGGAGAAAATCATGTCATCCAGCACTACTATCATCCACTGTTCTTTCAGAGCAAAATACGGTTAGCAAATAAAAGGACATTTCAGCACTATCAAAGCATTTTGATGATACAGTTACATTCTACAAAGATGACCTAAGAGAAAACTATAAATCTAACCAAGTATAGATATGAGGCAGGTGTATTACACAAATTATATAATGGTTGCAGTAACTTATATTATTCTGTTATATGTATTATTAAGAATTATAACATTTTTCCATGCTAATATATTATTCTTTGTTTATGTTGTACTTGTGTTATTATGTTTATTCTCAATGAAGTTAACAAAATTAAATTAAAAATGGTAATAAAAGAAATTAAAATAAATATTTAAGTTAATTGGAAATTAATCATTTCTTCACACTAGCCGTATATAGGCTAAGGTTTTGAATAGATAGTTAACTTGAAAAATTCAAGTTTGAACCAGATCCATGGTTCAAATCCCGGCCATGGTATTAAATTTTTCAAGTTGACTACTTATCTATGAAAGTAAATGTTAAATATGTAACATAGATGAATAAGGAAATACACATTTTATTTATGCGTAGGAATTATTACAATAAATAATTGCATGCAAATAAAGAACAAAAACAAAACTGTTACAGAATTAGAAGAGTATTTCTCTCTTCCATATAAACGCCTTTATTTATTTTTTTTTTTATTTTTTTTTTTTGTGTGTACTAAGCTATTACAATTGTTGAGCTGATCACCAGAATTTGGCCCAGGCCATTAATTGGTGGGCAGCCCGTTGAATTACAAAATGTGTAGTACACTACTTACATTTCTATTACTACTACCATTACTACTATTGCTTATACACTATTGTTCATTTCCTTTTCACAGTCCACTTCCATTTATTTTTCACTTTATCTAAGAACTGACCTACATTCTTGAGATTTTTATCTATAATTTTACATATATCAGGACTTCGCTTAATTTTTCTCCAGATGTATTCTTTTCGCCAAATCTCTGTTTCCCTGCATTCAAAAAGGATATGTTCCACAACTTCCTTACCCCCACACAATGGGCACTTGTCTTGCACAAACCCATTCCGCTGCCCTTTGAGCCTCCACACTCCTGCTCTCAGCCATGCTATCCCCTTCTTTTCTTCATTAATGGTTTTATCTATATACTGCTCCCTTCCCCAGCCACTTTTTAACTCAACATAATATACCAATGACCTCATAAATGCCTTTATTAGCTTTCGGAAAAAAAAAAAAAAAACTGAATAAATCATTCTGTAATCCTCCATGCAACTTTTCTTCCAGTGTATCTTACTAAGGCAGTTTGATTAATACATTAGATTTGAATACTGGAGAAAATATTAAACTGCTCTGAAGTATCTCTCTAATGGAGGCAAAAATAGTTTCTGAAAAATTAAATGTACTGCATTTATCAAGTTCTGAAAAAAATACTTAACTACTCTGGATGAGTGTTTGAACTTTCAGATTTCTCAAATTAGGGATCACAAAGGACAGAAATACATTTTGTAATTTTCACCTTGAAATAATATATACAACATTAGCTAAGAAAAGTGGATTAATCAAAGAGAAGGGTTCTTGGCCATGCCGTGGCTGTGCAGCAAGACTGTTTAACTCTCGCCAAGGTGGCCCAGGCGACCGCATGTGATATGTGTTGGACAACATGGTGCTGGGGCAGGTTTCCTCTGGGATCTCCGGTTTCCCCTGCAATCATTGCACCAATTACTTCATCATTTTTCCTTTCATTCACTTCACCCTCATTCCATTTATCTACTTCTCTCACTCTCATTCTAGGCATCAGGCTGATCACTCATCCTGGATTTCTCTCTCTAATCCAGAGTTGCAGTTCCTCAGTACAACGCCTAACGGCAAAAGTGATAGAGTACCAAGCATCCCCTAACACCACTGTAGTGGCGTAGCTAGGGAAGTTAAAGAAAGAGAAGAGTTCAAAACTGGCAGAGAGTGATGGATTCTCTTGGGTGTAAAATTCTTTACAATGGCCTCTTTCTGAGGGAAAGTAGAGCCTCTGGTTCTGTGTTGTATAATTGTGGCACCTAAAAGAACCTGAAGTCTAATAAAGAGGCCTCTGAAAAAATTAAGCTGTTGTTCACATCCAGTATGTAATGGGACATCAGTTAGAGTGCCCATAAATTAAACAAAAAAGCATAAGCAAAAGAGTTTAATATATGTATAAGACAAAAATAGTAAAAATATGTTGCTCAACAGGTTATTCTAGATTTTGTTCCAAATTCTTGCATTTTTACATTTCAGAACTTTTTTGAGTCTTCTTTTTGCATAACAGCTATCTTAAATAAGAGGGAAAAAATTGCATACTCTTTCTTTTTGTATGGGAGGGTGTAAACTATGAGGTATTAAGGTTTGGTTTCTGCTTTTGAGGTAGTTACATTAAATTCATAAGTAAGTGGGCAAGTATGCACACTTACACACACCCTCTCTCCTTTGCCCGCCTCAGTAGCGTAGATGGTAGCATGTCTGCCTCACGTTCAAGAGGTCCCGAGTTCGAATCTCGGTCAGGGTGAGTTACCTGCATAATGTTTTTTCCAGGGTTTTCCCTTATCCTGATAGACGAATGTCAGGTAACTCTGAACTCCTTGGTCCCTGCATACATTTGAGCATCATTTCAGCCATTTCATTCACCGTCTGATATTACTTAACATTTGAGGACGTAAAATAAAAAAAATAAAATAAAATAAAAAAATAAACCTCGCTCCCTCTATCTCTCTCTCTTTCACACTTCCAGACACCAAGGAATATAGGGAGTAATCTTGGCAAAAGAAACATTCTTATCCTCCAGCTGGAATCAACCCAGGATGGACCTCTGGATTTGGAGGTTTGCATGCTAACCATCAGATCACAGAGTCACATATATATTTGTTAAACAGCAATGTAATACTGTTAAAAGGATTACAGCATTCTTTAAAAGCAGTATTAGTTTCTGCTAGTGTAGAATCTGTGGTATTAATATTTGGAGATTATAGATTTTCCAGTGTTGTTTGAAGTGCATGTGTAGTAATAGCAAATTATCTGTGATTTTCTTTCCCAGATGCGATGTCTCCTCAACATTTGGGGTGTTATGCTCTTCCTGCGACTCTCATGGGTCATAGGTCAATCAGGAATAGGTATGAACTTTTCTGTTTAAAATAAAATAGCAGTAATGGATTCAATACTGAAAAGAGGACCTTAAAAAGCAAATAGTGCTAATATTTTATTTATTTATCTATTTATTCATTCGGTCAGTTGGTCGATCGGTCGGTCATTTTTAATCTTGTGTAGATACAGTCCCTAAGGGTGCAGAGAAGAGGGCTTTTAAGATAGGTAATAGTTTTGGATTTAATTGTACATAGTTGGTTAAGATAATTTATTGTCATAATTTTTATGACTTGGAATAAAATTGCATAAAGCATATTTTGCTTATGTTTAAAACAAGTATTTAATATTACTTTAAAAAATCATAATGATATTTTACAATTGTTTGTATTGGTACTACCTTTCATGGATCATTCTAACACATACTTGTGACAGGAAAAACCATAATGTTATTTTCATTATTTTTCTCTGTAGTTCACATATGTTAAAAGGTACATCATTATATCATCGCCCAAAGCTATATATGTTGTGTCTGAAGCCCTTAGGAACTAGGCCCTACATATCAAACTGGATGTATTAAAATAAGACCTGGAGCTTTTCTGGCAACGAGTATGCTCAAGTTGTTCCCGAGAACAAATCTTAATCTAAATCTTAGTATTCCTTACTAGCTGAGCCAGCTGTTAAGATTTAAATAATTACTAAGAGATTATATGAAATAGTTTTGAAACTATTTGAAAATAACATTTTAAGCACCAGTGCAGGAATCATCCTTACATCTAATGCAGACGTGCAGAAAAAGTAATTTTCAAAAACAAGCTTAAGGACCTTCCTTACCATTAAACAATGCTTTCAACAAAAAAAGGCATATGCATATATGAAAATAAATAGTTAATTATTTTGTTTGTTAGACACTGTCAGTTCAGTTGCCAAGTTCATATCATCCCCACCAGTATGTTGGAATTTTGTTCAGCAGAAGATATTTTACATGTCATAACTCTACTGACATGTATCTGTTGCTTTTAAACACACCTAAAAACCGTCAATTTGAGCCAGACTTTGACCTTGGCTTCATTGGGCCGGCTCCTAATCAACTGAGCCATCCAGGCAGACTTCCTTATTCAAAGATGAATGTTGGGTTATTCCAAGCTCTATGGACCCTGGGCTCATTTGAGCATCATTTAACCCATTTCATTCATTGTCCGATATGACTTAACATTGGAGGACATTAATTTAAAATAATCTAAAGAGACATACATGAAACTATGCTGCTTTTCACAGTATTAATGCAATTTTGTGAAAATTAACTGAAAAATTAGTTCTTCTATTTCCTAAAATTGTATTAAGGGCACTTAAAATGTTCTTTCTTTCAACAATCAATATATCTCAAATATTTTAATCAAGCTTTCTAAAATGATATATAAAAATGCCTTTTATGTTACAGTGGAGGGTACAGCAGTAATAGTGCTTGCCAATGTTGTAACTATTGTAACAACTCTTTCTATGTCTGCTGTTTGCACCAATGGACAGATAAAAGGAGGTAAGTACACGTTTTCCTATGTGCAACAAATAAATGAAACTATAATTTGGGAAGTATTTGAGACAATTATTAACTGTTACATATCACTTATACTGATAATTAGAATTATGCTCAATTTTAGATCATCTTCAGCTGCTAATTTGTTGTTGTTTATGTAGATGACTTTTTTTTAAGTTCCAGGAAATTAATGAAAAAAGTATTTTGGTGAAATTTCAAAACAAAAGAACTCCTTTCTTTTTTTTCAAGTGTAGATTTGTTCCCAAGTGATTAGTTCTTGCTGTTTTGTTAATTATTGTTACAGTAGAAATGATATTTATATTGATTTGTAGTCCAGAAATGGGTAACCACTGTTGATTTTTCTAATGGTTTATATTTTAATTTGTCCTCCAAGCACCCGACCTTCAGTGAGTACAGGTTTGGCATAACCAGGGTCTCGAGCTGCACAGTGCTCACTGCCATTTTACTCCTTCTGCCTTCTTAATTATGCCATATCCATCTACAATTTCATCATCATCATCATCATCATCATCATCATCATCATCATCGTCGTCGTCATCGTCATCGTCATCGTCACCGTCACCGTCACCGTCACCGTCACCGTCACCGTCACCGTCACCGTCAACGTCACTGTCACCATGTTTTATTATGCTTATTTGTTGGTAAGGTCTTAGTTTTATTAACTCCTTTTTCCCAGCAGAGATCCTTTCCATCTCAATGGTTCTTTCCTACAGTTTCAACACAGTTTTCAATAGGTTGTGCGGATACTTCACACTGCCTCTAAGTGTAACCTTAGGTATGGAGCCCATCCACATTGTCATTCATACACACATATTTCAGGGTGGTCTGTGTCAATTCAGGACATCATGTGCTGTTTTTTTTTTTTTTTTTTTAAATTTACATCCTCCAATGTTAAGTCATATCGGACGATGAATGAAATGGGTGAAATGATGCTCAAATGAGTCCGGGGTCCATGAGCTTAGAGTTACCTGACATTCGTCTTTCAGGAAAAAACCTTATCCCGTTAACTCACCCTGATCGAGATTTGAAATTGGGACCCCTTGAATATGAGGCAGATACGCTACCATCTACGCTACCGAGGTGGGCTCATGTGCTGTTAGGTTAGTATTACAGGTCAGAGGTGTTGCTTTAGATAGAATCCCAATATAATCGACCATGAGTCCTCTAAATCTGAGTCTGTGTATTGCACAGACTCTCCACCTAAAGTGGAGAGCTACAGGCAGCAACTCATGTAAAAGGAGCCTGTGTGGTGAATGACTTATGCACATGCACAAACATTGGAGATTGGAGGGTAGCTCTTCTGAAAAATGTCTGGTGATTGGTTATATAAGGGGTTCTCAAGATCGCACAGACTGTGAAGATTGGTGTCTTCTTTTCTTTAATCTTTAGATGGTAGGCTGATGCTGACAGTTATGGATGGGTGTTCCATTAATTATGCATCTATGCAAAAATCTTTTTACTAATTGCTTTTTACTTGTTGTGACCTTGGCTTGAGAAAGGAAAACATTTAAAGAGCTTATGACATTTTTATATAAAATGTGAGGTTGATAAGATCTGTGGCCTAGTGAAGAACATGACATGACTTCGAGACTGTACATTGTTGATAGAGACAAACCATGCAGACCAGTCCCAGAAATTGTTGAAAGTGGGTTTGTTGGTATCCTGCCCTATTCATATAGCCCTACAGAAATTGTTAAAACTCATGTAGAGAAGTTATCATCATCTCCAGTGTGGATGGACTGTTAAATGAGGAAGCTCACCTGCCTCTCAAATCAAGTGTGTCAAACATGCAGGTTAACTTGAAAGCAGGATGACGAAGGGTTACCCTTATGGATTCTTTATCATCTTCAAGGGTACTGTGCTCCAGAATATATTTTCTGTAGTTATGAATGTGCCACTGTATGCCAGTATATCCCAAAAACCTTACACTATTTTTAAGTGCTAGAGGTTTGGACATACTAAAGGCTCATGTAACAATGCTGTACAAACAGTATTATGGCCTAATAGTCCATGAGGACACAGCATGCACTCAAGACCCTTGTTGCATGAACTGTGGAAGGATTCATCCATCTAGCTCGCAAAAGTATGCAGTTTCTGAACAAATGTGTATACAAGAACTGCACATGAAGGAATGTCTTGCATTTCTTGAAGGATGAGTGCACTTTGAGCAACTTAAACTTGCTAACATCACAGATTATTTGTCAGCAACCTGCCAGACTTCTGTTAGCACTTTGGCTTACAATGTTGCCAATGCTTCAGTATAACCGTACTTGCCCGCACGTACCACTCTAATATACTGTACCTTACCCACATCAAAGACTACATCTTTAGCCATGTAGACATCAGCTTCTGAGTTGACTGTTAAAAGAAATTGTTCCAGGCTTAGACGTTGATGTGGTCCATATAGGACAGGACCAATAATTAATAATAATAATGATGATGACGATGATGATGATGATGATGATGATGATGATGATGATGATGATGATGATGATGTTGATGACCCACAGATCATATTCGACATATATAAATAATACAGAAATGTTTCCTACAGAAATGTTATTGAACCTTCTCAGACAGGTGCACATACTTTCAACCAACCGGAAACTATTAGCTCTTGTATGATTTTAGCTTGAGGCAGTTTACGACGCCAATTTTGCGGTGCAAAGCTCTTTCATATAATCTGTTCATGCTCCACACAACAGATCATAGGCTGCGCCGTGGCTCAGTGGTTAGACCGCTTGGCTCTCACCAAGGCAGCCCGGGTTCAATCCCAGGCGACCGCAAAGTGAGATTTGTGGTGGACAACACGGCACTGGGGCGGGTTTTCTACGGGACCTCCGGTTTTCCCCGCCATCTCATTCCACCGGTGCTCCATCTTCATCTCATATATCATCAGTGTCGCCGCCTGCGGTGCCGTATGCAGTAAAAGCGGGCTACACACACACAACAGGTCATAGGATTGTACCAGAAGTTGAGGAGACATGTTTATGCATAATTTATCTCCCTGGTGGGAAAAGAGAAAGTTAGGCAAAAAAAAAAAAAAGGTCCAAAATGAGAAATTTGAACTTTACCAGAAGAGGGGATAAAAATCAACCAATGTAAACTAATAACACATCACGTTAGTTTACAAATTTCAAAAAATAGCAAGAGTGGGAGAAAACATCATCATGGCAGAACTTTGATAGTAGATGATAGTACACTTTGCAAACTACACAGCAAGGAACTCGACATATCTGACTGCGCCTCAGATATTAGGGAATCTTCAAACAGTTACATTTATTCACGTGTGAGAGATAACATACATTACACTCTGCACTGTTCACACCAAGGAACACGAAATACAAGAACTCCATCCGGGCACAAGAAACTATACGTATTTCAGACAATTAAATTGATTCACGCACGAGACATTAGTATATCTTTGAACACTTAGTTATTCACATGGGAGAAATAAACTGTGATACATCACACTACAGACACAGGACACAGCAGCGCGTATCACACTTCTACACGAGTAGCGACATCACAGGTGGCGAGCTCAATGAGAGATTAAGGAACGCAATAAACTAATATGTAAAACAGTCAAAGTATTTCTGTCAGAACTACACCACCAGTTAGGATGCACCCACACCCATACACCAGCTAAATCCATGCAGAGATACCCTACAGAAATCCCCAACCAAGTTTAATTCTCTCCAATCCTTAATCCTCGCCCATCACAAAAGCCATCATCGTGAGGTGCTGAGAAAAGGGGAGAACTCAGCAAGATTTAACTGGCTAGACCATCTCAACGTAGCGTGAGTAGGTGCACCTCCACTGAGTCTTACTCTCATTCCGTGAGCCTATGGCACCTTTAGACTCCTGGACATCAGAAGAGCTGCCAAAGGATGAATATTTTATGGTTGTTGATCCAAAGTCAGCCAAGGTGAAGAAGAAAATAGACAATCCATTAATGGCTTTCTTACCAGGAAATACACTAGTGGAATAAAACTAAAAATTTAAAGCTATTGACAGTGAAGCAGTTCAATAAATTATAATAATTAGTGACTAAACTTCACTTATCTTTGATATTAATATATATCAGTATGGGACTAGTTTCACAACTCTATCATTTGCATAATCAACCAACTTGCATATTACTGTTGTTATTCCTACTGCTGATAGAGGAGAGATTGTTATTTTGCTCAAAGTATAAACTTGAAAGAAGCGTAGGGACAGTGAAGCACAAATTAGTACATAAGTGAATCGAGAATATATTGACACATTGCTTCACTCACACTGTTTATTCACAGGACATGTTTCAAGAGCTCTTGCTCCTATCCTCAGCCGATACTCGATTAGTGTAAGTTGTAGTGGTTTCTTCTTTCTCCGTATTGTCAACAGATGGCGTGATGTACTTGTCAAAGATGTCCGGTGGTGGAGTTTCAAAATTCATGACTCTATGACGATTTTTGTTAATGAAGATTTTTTCCCATACGGAAAGGTCTATGGGGTGATTAATGTATTTTATTAGAGATGTTTCCAAATTGATGTCATGTCTAGTATTCAAAAAATGAAAAGCCACTGCTGATTTTTCTGTTTCACCATTTTTAATGTTTCTTATATGTTCTTTAGTTCTGATGTTAATATTTCTTTTTGTTTTTCCTATATAAATTTTAGGGCAAGTTTCACATTTGATCTCATAGATTCCTGGTTTTTCTTTGGTAGTGATTGAATTTTTGGGAGGGCCTTTTAACAAATTTCTGATATTAAACCTATTTTGAGGTGCAAGAGTTATGTTGTGTTTTGAGAAGATTTTTTGGAATTTGTTATAGGCTGATGGGTGGAAGGTGAATTTTTTAAAAAGTTTTTTCTCTTTTTCTCCTGTAGGTTCTAGGGTGGTGGTTTCTTTTATTTTCTTAGCTTTGTTGAGTCTGTTAACTGTTTTGTCTACTAAATTTGGGTTGAAACCGTTGGATATAGCTACTTTTTTTATGTGTAGGTATTCTTCTTGATAATCTTCTCTGTTTAGTGGAAAGTTGATCATCCGAAAGATTAAACTGTTGAAAATGGCATGTTGGTGTTGTTTTGGGTTGAAACTGTTGTTCTTAATGTAATTATCTGTGTGTGTCGGTTTCCTTTAAATACCAAAAGTGAGTTTGTTGTTCATTTTTTTGATCTTGATGTACAAAAAGGGGAGCACACCATCCTCTTCTGTTTCCAATGTAAATTTTATAGCTGGATTTTGTATATTCAAAAGTTTAAGACCATCTTGTATGAGTTTTTTAGGTACTATTGCAAAAATGTCAACATAGCGATACCACACTTTGAAATAATTTGGAAAAGCTTTTGTGATATGTGTTTCAAAAGCACTCGTGAATAAATCTGCCAAGAAGGGAGACAATGGGTTGCCCATAGCTAGGCCCGTTTTTTGTTTATAGATCTGTCCATTAAAGCTGAAAAAATTTTGATTGATACAAATTTCTGTAAGTTGTGAAAGTTCTTCTATTTCTTCAGGTGTTATTTGTATTGATTCCAGCCATTTTTTGAGAAGTGGAATAAGCTCATTGGTAGGTATACTTGGATATAAAGAAATGACGTCAAAGGAAACTAAAGCATCTGTAGAGTTGATCCTTGTGTCCTTCAGGAGATTTAACAATTCAAACGAGTTTTTGATTCTTAAATTTTCAAATTTTGTGAAGGATCTGAAGATTTGAACCAGCCATTTTGATAGTTGGTAAGTGGGTGCATCAATGTTATTAATTATTAGTCTGAGGGTAATTTCAGGTTTATGTATTTTGGGTAAACCACATATGTATGGTGTTTTTGGACTGTCTATTTTATTGTTCAATTTACCTCTTTTAGTCATGATTTTACTGTTTTTAATTGCTAATTCCACAGATTTGCATGCTTTCTTTAATGGATTGTTTTCTAGTTTAACAAATTCTTTTCCGTTTAAAAGGTTGTCCATATTTTTGCGATAGTCTTCTTCGTCCAATGGTCAAACTTAGAAAATAATATGCTGTCAAACAGACAAGGGTAACAAAATAGTAATATTGGACGAAGAAGACTATCGCAAAAAAAATGGACAACCTTTTAAACGGAAAAGAATTTGTTAAACTAGAAAACAATCCATTAAAGAAAGCATGCAAATCTGTGGAATTAGCAATTAAAAACAGTAAACTCATGACTAAAAGAGATAAATTGAACAATAAAATAGACAGTCCAAAAACACCATACATATATGGTTTACCCAAAATACATAAACCTGAAATTACCCTCAGACCAATAATTAATAACATTGATGCACCCACTTACCAACTATCAAAATGGCTGGTTCAAATCTTCAGATCCTTCACAAAATTTGAAAATTTAAGAATCAAAAACTCGTTTGAATTGTTAAATCTCCTGAAGGACACAAAGATCAACTCTACAGATGCTTTAGTTTCCTTTGACGTCATTTCTTTATATCCAAGTATACCTACCAATGAGCTTATTCCACTTCTCAAAAGTGGAATAGAAGAAGAAATAGAAGAACTTTCACAACTTACAGAAATTTGTATCAATCAAAATTTTTTCAGCTTTAATGGACAGATCTATAAACAAAAAACGGGCCTAGCTATGGGCAACCCATTGTCTCCCTTCTTGGCAGATTTATTCACGAGTGCTTTTGAAACACATATCACAAAAGCTTTTCCAAATTATTTCAAAGTGTGGTATCGCTATGTTGACGACATTTTTGCAATAGTACCTAAAAAACTCATACAAGATGGTCTTAAACTTTTGAATATACAAAATCCAGCTATAAAATTTACATTGGAAACAGAAGAGGATGGTGTGCTCCCCTTTTTGTACATCAAGATCAAAAAAATGAACAACAAACTCACTTTTGGTATTTACAGGAAACCGACACACACAGATAATTACATTAAGAACAACAGTTTCAACCCAAAACAACACCAACATGCCATTTTCAACAGTTTAATCTTTCGGATGATCAACTTTCCACTAAACAGAGAAGATTATCAAGAAGAATACCTACACATAAAAAAAGTAGCTATATCCAACGGTTTCAACCCAAATTTAGTAGACAAAACAGTTAACAGACTCAACAAAGCTAAGAAAATAAAAGAAACCACCACCCTAGAACCTACAGGAGAAAAAGAGAAAAAACTTTTTAAAAAATTCACCTTCCACCCATCAGCCTATAACAAATTCCAAAAAATCTTCTCAAAACACAACATAACTCTTGCACCTCAAAATAGGTTTAATATCAGAAATTTGTTAAAAGGCCCTCCCAAAAATTCAATCACTACCAAAGAAAAACCAGGAATCTATGAGATCAAATGTGAAACTTGCCCTAAAATTTATATAGGAAAAACAAAAAGAAATATTAACATCAGAACTAAAGAACATATAAGAAACATTAAAAATGGTGAAACAGAAAAATCAGCAGTGGCTTTTCATTTTTTGAATACTAGACATGACATCAATTTGGAAACATCTCTAATAAAATACATTAATCACCCCATAGACCTTTCCGTATGGGAAAAAATCTTCATTAACAAAAATCGTCATAGAGTCATGAATTTTGAAACTCCACCACCGGACATGTTTGACAAGTACATCACGCCATCTGTTGACAATACGGAGAAAGAAGAAACCACTACAACTTACACTAATCGAGTATCGGCTGAGGATAGGAGCAAGAGCTCTTGAAACATGTCCTGTGAATAAACAGTGTGAGTGAAGCAATGTGTCAATATATTCTCGATTCACTTATGTACTATTGTTATTTTGCTTTATTGCCAACTATTGAAAGTAAAACAGATTTATATACAGAAATGAATGGCTGTATTTCAAAATTCATTATGCAATCCTTATTTTTCAAAATAAATATTTTTTCCCAAAGTCATCAAATTTTAGGTTCCATTTAATTGCTATAACAATTTCACCTCTGGATTTATTTCATGATTAAGTGATAAAAATGATCTGCTATGGGTAATTTATCAATCTGTTCATATTTAATATTTCTAAAATGTTCTTTCATTCTAGTCTCCAAATGATGTTTAGTTTTACCAATGTAAAACCATGTCACAGTCCAAACAAAATTGATTCCTATGAGTAAGGACTATGATATAATGAAGCACAATTAATATAATTTTTAGTCAAACTAGAACTCAGTGCTCCATATATTACTAGAATTTATCTAGAATGCATTTGTTACGATCTTCTTAACAAGCTTAGCTAATGTCGACTATTGAATTTTGATTTGGTGAACTTCTTGGAAACGATAGGTGTGTCTCTGTTGGTATCTTGAGGAACTTGGAGTTTGGGTTCTCTTCAAAGGTAAACACTAGCAATATATGGAGCATTGAGTACTAGTTCACTCAAAGTTATAACACAAAATTGATAATTAGAAATTTTTATCTTTATTAGAAATATTCGCCAAATTTTTTTATGTTATCTATTTTTGGAGACTAAAATTATTCCATGCTCTTTAATAATATTTAACAATTTTTTATTGACCCAAGGATGAAGTACATTTTTTAAAATTATATTCATATTTTATTTTCTTGGAGTAGAAAAATGTATAATAGATAGATAGAGTCAATCCATGGCATTGGATTTTTCATGTTGATTCTATCTATCAAAAACCTTAGTCTATGTACAGCTAGTGTGAAGAAATGATTAATTTCCATCAATTAACTAAAATGTATAATATAGTTTTATATTTAAATTTTTCTGGCTTTTTATGTATAAAATCTGTATTACGGCTATTAATTAATGCAGTGTTGATAGTGTGTTTATACTCTCATATGAAATTTTTCTTTATTAAGGGGTATATTTATTAAGCTATAAATTACACTATTAAAAGCTTTAAATTTATATTTAAAATGGTTAAAGCCTTAATGTTTAATGTTATTTTCAGTATGGGTTGATTTTCTATAAATGCTGTAATTCAATTTATTGTTATGCCTCATCATCTTTAAATATGGAAGGAAGGAAAACCATTATTTTCAATTTCTAATGTTGTGAATTTTAAACCTTTAACAAGTAAATTTAAAATATACATGTTTATTGCGAACAAAATGAAAAATGTAATGAAGATACTTATAACAAGTTCTAAAATTCAGGGGAAATGCTTTAATTATTTGAATTTCAAAAAAAAAATCTCGTGAAAACATCATTAAGACATAGTGAAAGTGGGTTACCCATTGCTAAGCCAGAGGTTTGTTGAAAGAATTCACTATTAAGGTTGAAAACCTTTCGATCCCAACAAATATTGGTGAATAAATATAATTTTGAGTCGAACTAGTACCCATGCTCCATATATTGCTAGCATTTACCTAGAACACATTTCGTTATGACCTTCCTAATATCCTCAGCTAATGTTAATGTTAGCTAATGAGGATGTTAGGAAGGCCCTAAAGAAATGTGATCTAGGTAAATGCTAGCAATATATGCAGCTTGGGTACTAGTTTGACTCAAAATTATATTAATTGTGTGCTTCATTGTACCATAGTCCATACTCATGAAGTACTGTGTTGTTACTCTTTTCTACCAATTCAAAAGATCTTTTATACTTTCTTTCAAATCTGTCAGAAGTACTGAATTTTTTATTTAACCAATTACCAAGGCTGTAGGTAGAAGAATTTATACAATTAACATTGAGCCTCATTTTATTTCCTGTTTTATGAATTTTAGGAGGTACATATATTCTAGGTAAAATGATCAGTGATGTTCTTCCTTACTAAGCATTAATTTTCATTTTATTAAAAGTTCTAATAAAGTTTGAATGTAATTTTAATGGGTCACCCTCACATTCAAGAGGTCCCGAGTTCGAATCTCGGTCAGGGTGAGTTACCTGGATAAGGTTTTTTCCGAGGTTTTCCCTTATCTTTCAAGATGAATGTCTGGTAACTCTAAGCTCCATGGACCCTGGACAAATTTGAGCATCATTTCACCCAGTTCATTCATCGTCCGATATGACTTAACATTGGAGGACGTAAATTCTTAAAAAACTTTCATTTTGAAGTAAAGCTTCTACTCAATTAATATAATCAGATTTATCCAGTTAAATTATTGCCTTTATCAACTTTAGTATGAATTAAATCTTTTTCATTCAGTGGTTTAATAATCTGTTTTATCGATAAACTTATCAAAGATATGTTTAGTCACTAATAATTTTAATTTATTTAACTCTAGTGGGATGTTAATGAGTTCTGGGCATATAGATTTAGTTTCCAATGTTCACCTTCAATCATCTACAAGAAACCCATTTCCAGCATAATCAGGCTAATTGTTTTGATTGTGATAGAGTTTATATTGGAAAGACAAAACATAATTTAGAAACAAAAATGAAAGAACATTTTCGTAACATTAGGTATAAACAGACTGATAAATCAGCCGTAGCAGATCACTTTTGGTCACTTAACCATAAAATAAATCCAGAAGTTAAATTACTGAAACAATTAAATGGTCCAACAGATTAATGGTTTGGGAAAAGATATTTATTTTAAAAAAACAAACATCGCTTAATGAATTTTGAAATACTGGCAGTCAATTCTGTTTTTAAATTTTTTTTATTTTCAGATTTTGGTAGTACTAACAAGAACATACAAACATCTAGCATTTGTAATGATGACGACAGTTATGTTGGCTCCGGCTGACAATGTGGAAGAATTTCCATGAAATCGTGATTCTGAACAATTTATAAGAAAAGTGTCCTCATTTCTGACAAGATAAGTGAAGTTTTAAGTTACAAAGTGTTATATTTGTATGTACATGTTATGCATCTTTGTGGTTTTTCAGCATTAGGAATGATTATGCTGCTATAGCATTCAAGCAATGAAACCCTGTTGCTACAAAGAAGGTGGATCCAAAAACTGAATCAGCAATAGTAAAAGGAGCTTCGGCATTGCTACTCTGGTGATGGATACCTTGTAGCAGACATTTGCAACAAATTCTGGTTACTTTGCTTAAATACTGGTGTCCCTACCATCTTATCTGCCTATGGTACACACTTAGCCTTAGGCATTTCTTTTAACAGTCTTGCATTATTTACACTCCTTAACTGGTCGGTGCTTTCAGACCTATTTGGCAGTGATATTACCCCATTAACATTCACTTATCAGGATACCATCCTGTACCTTCACAACATTCTCACTGGATTATTTCCAAGGCTGACTGGGGGAAATTTTGTTCCCTCATACATTCCACCAACAATGGTTTTACCACCATTGATGTAATGGTGAAATATTTTACTTGTTCTGTCTTGCTCGCAGCAGATTCTAGCATACCCTGAAAGTTCATGTACACCCATCATGTTTCTGAACTTGGTGGACCAAGGAATGCAGTTTGGCCATATGCAAACATGCTCTGTGTTTTGTTACATCCTACAGAGAAGAAGTTTGTTACTTTTAAACATGGTCATGATGTGGCACATCATGCATTTTGCAAGACAAAATACACATCTTTGGAATCCTTCATCTGTTCCCTTTCCCATCACAGTTCTGCACAGCAGGTGTGGATATCTGTTTAGTTTATCTATAGTTAGTGTCACTGGACGATCATTCCCAGTCTTTCCATAAGTGGCTGTACTTACATCACCAAACAATTGATAACCAAAGCTCTTGCCACCACTTTTGCTGCTACTAACCAAACTAATGGTTATATTAAATTTTAGATGAGTCGTATTTCTTACACATCTGCTTCACTTTCGTACCTATTTTGAGGACATGTTTCGCAAATCTTCGTTTGCATCTACGGCTCTTGTGCGACTGACGCTAGATCCAGCGGTGTGGGTAATTCTGGGGTTGTTGCTGCCATCTGTTGATTTAGTGATGAACTGAAATGTGGGATTCTCTTCTAGCGGGATTTCAAAGTTCATTAGTTGGTTTTTATGTTTTTCTATGTATATCCTCTCCCATATAACAAGTTCACTATGTTTTTGTATGTATTTTAGTAATTCGGTGCTATCTTCAATTTCATGATTTTCAGACCAGAAATGAGCTGCTATTGCGGACTTATCAATATTTTTGTATCTTAAGTGCCTGAAGTGTTCTTTCTTTCTAGTGCCTATGTTTCTTTTTGTCCTCCCTATGTAAATTTTTTCACAGTCTTTACACATAATCTTGTAAATGCCTGACTTTTCCTCTGGTTTTATCTTATCAGTATTATTACTGTGAAGTAGGTTTTTAATGTTGTAATTGTTTTTTGGTGCCAATGTTATATTGCATTTCTTGAATATATTTTGGAACTTTTTTGTGGCCCAGGGGTGGTAAGTAAATTTAGCAAATCTAATTTCTTGTTTTATTGGTGAGAGAGCTGTGATCTGTTTTAATTTCTTTTGAAGTTTGAATAGTTTTAGTTTTTTATCTACAAGGTTTTTTCCATATCCATTTTTAATTGCAGTTTTTAAGATTTGATGGTATTCGTTTTGATATTCTTGCTGGCTGAGAGGTAGATTTACTAATCTGTGTGTCAGACTGTTGATGGTTGCATATTTGTGTGGAATTGGGTTGAAACTATTTGCTTTGATGTAATTATCTGTGTGTGTTGCTTTTCTATGAATGCCAAATTCTAGTTTTTCATTGCCTTTTTTGATTTTAAGGTCTAAAAAAGGTAGAGTACAGTCCTCTTCAGTTTCTACTGTGAATTGTATGCTGGGTTCTTGCAGGTTGAGTAGTTTCAAAGCATCATCTATTAGTTTGTAGGGCACTATTGCAAAGATGTCGTCTACGTATCTGTACCATGTTTTAAACATATGAGGGAAGGCTTAAGTAATATGTGTTTCGAAAAAGCTCGTGTATAGATTGGCCAAAAATGGTGATAGCGGGCTTCCCATAGCTAGTCCTGAAATTTGTTTATAATATTTTCCATCGAAGACAAAATAATTTTGATGTATACATAATTCAGTCATTGCCAAATATTCTTCTATTGCATTGGCATCCAGGTTTATAGAATTTAGCCATTTTTTCAGTTGAATCAAAAGTTTGTCTAATGGAATACTAGGGAAGAGGGAGCGGACATCAAAGGATACTAAAGTGTCATGAGGTTTTAGTTTAAGATTTTGAATTTTTTCTACCAGGTCTAAAGAGTTTTTTATACTCAGAGTATGGAATTGTGGAAAGGACTGAAATTTTTTGGTTAGCCATTTTGCCAGAAGGTAAGTAGGAGTGTTTATATTATTTACAATGGGTCTCATGGGTATGTTGGGTTTGTGTATTTTAGGCAAACCATATATTCTTGCAAGGGTAGGGTTGTCTGGTTTGATAGTTTTTTGTTCTGTAGTTGTTAAAATTTTACTATTAATGATGGTTTTTTGTACATCTTTTATGCATCGGTTATGCATCTTTAAGGAAAAAGGATGTAATCTTCTCAAGGGCTGATAAAGGGAACAAAATAGTAATCTTAGATACAGCTACATACAAAGAAAAAATGTTAGAGTTACTACAACAAAAAGAATTCCAGGAAATAGATTCTAATCCACTCAACCGATGCATAAAAGATGTACAAAAAACCATCATTAATAGTAAAATTTTAACAACTACAGAACAAAAAACTATCAAACCAGACAACCCTACCCTTGCAAGAATATATGGTTTGCCTAAAATACACAAACCCAACATACCCATGAGACCCATTGTAAATAATATAAACACTCCTACTTACCTTCTGGCAAAATGGCTAACCAAAAAATTTCAGTCCTTTCCACAATTCCATACTCTGAGTATAAAAAACTCTTTAGACCTGGTAGAAAAAATTCAAAATCTTAAACTAAAACCTCATGACACTTTAGTATCCTTTGATGTCTGCTCCCTCTTCCCTAGCATTCCATTAGACAAACTTTTGATTCAACTGAAAAAATGGCTAAATTCTATAAACCTGGATGCCAATGCAATAGAAGAATATTTGGCAATGACTGAATTATGTATACATCAAAATTATTTTGTCTTCGATGGAAAATATTATAAACAAATTTCAGGACTAGCTATGGGAAGCCCGCTATCACCATTTTTGGCCAATCTATACATGAGCTTTTTCGAAACACATATTACTAAAGCCTTCCCTCATATGTTTAAAACATGGTACAGATACGTAGACGACATCTTTGCAATAGTGCCCTACAAACTAATAGATGATGCTTTGAAACTACTCAACCTGCAAGAACCCAGCATACAATTCACAGTAGAAACTGAAGAGGACTGTACTCTACCTTTTTTAGACCTTAAAATCAAAAAAGGCAATGAAAAACTAGAATTTGGCATTCATAGAAAAGCAACACACACAGATAATTACATCAAAGCAAATAGTTTCAACCCAATTCCACACAAACATGCAACCATCAATAGTCTGACACACAGATTAGTAAATCTACCTCTCAGCCAGCAAGAATATCAAAACGAATACCATCAAATCTTAAAAACTGCAATTAAAAATGGATATGGAAAAACCTTGTAGATAAAAAACTAAAATTATTCAAACTTCAAAAGAAATTAAAACAGATCACAGCTCTCACACCAATAAAACAAGAAATTAGATTTGCTAAATTTACTTACCACCCCTGGGCCACAAAAAAGTTCCAAAATATATTCAAGAAATGCAATATAACATTGGCACCAAAAAACAATTACAACATTAAAAACCTACTTCACAGTAATAATACTGATAAGATAAAACCAGAGGAAAAGTCAGGCATTTACAAGATTAAGTGTAAAGACTGTGAAAAAATTTACATAGGGAGGACAAAAAGAAACATAGGCACTAGAAAGAAAGAACACTTCAGGCACTTAAGATACAAAAATATTGATAAGTCCGCAATAGCAGCTCATTTCTGGTCTGAAAATCATGAAATTGAAGATAGCACAGAATTACTAAAATACGTACTAAAACATAGTGAACTCGTCATATGGGAGAGGATATACATAGAAAAACATAAAAACCAACTAATGAACTTTGAAATCCCGCTAGAAGAGAATCCCACATTTCAGTTCATCACTAAATCAACAGATGGCAGCAACAACCCCAGAATTACCCACACCGCTGGATCTAGCGTCAGTCGCACAAGAGCCGTAGATGCAAACGAAGATTTGCGAAACATGTCCTCAAAATAGGTACGAAAGTGAAGCAGATGTGTAAGAAATACGACTCATCTAAAATTTAATAATTTTTCGCTTCACTGTGGTGTTCCAATACAGTTAAATCTCGATAATGGTTATATGATAGATTCTTTCTATCTGTCAAAAAAATCTGTGTCCTTTTTTTGCAGCCATTAACAGTATCACTAGTGTCATTCATAGTGGCATTCTGAAGTTATTGTAGTTATTGTATGTTTACAGCTTTGTGGTGTATTATCACTGTTATATCCTTGAACACATTTGAGTGTCAACTGCAGCTGACCAAGCATTAGTCCCAGCCTGGGTTCACACTGGCTTTCAATTTTCCCAGTGAAGACACAGTGTGTTTACTTTCACTGTCTCCTTGATGTCATTCTCCTCCTGCCATTTGTTCTGCACCTTAAATTCTGGAACCTTCATCTCAACAGTAAACTTTGTGCTCTCATTTGTTTTGAGTGCTAATGGTTTTATCAGGAGCATGTGGCAGTCAAACCGTAATGTTGAGGTTTACTGCTCACTTGTTTGGTCCAAACTAGACTATGGTCATTTTATCTATGGTGCAGATTCTGTCTCTAAGCTTTGCTGTTTACATACAGTACATCAAAGCGTGTCTGTCTTGTTGCTGGGGCTTTCCAACTATTTCAGTTGGATGTATGCACACTGATCCTGAACAACTACCTGTTCAATGCTCGTTTTTACTGTGGTTTTATATTGCAAGATTGGCAGCTCCTCCAGGTCCCTCTTCTTTTAAATATCTGTTGCACTCAGATCTTGCTCACCTTTATGTGCCAAATAGTTATATATGATGACCAAGCCATCATTTGATTTTGCAAACATCAAAATACTGCACTGTACATGACTTCTGAATGTCTGCTAGAGAACGGTCTGCTGTTAACCATTATCCTCCATGGCAAATCTAATGTGTCCCATTCAACTTCAAGCATTTCAGATAATGCTGAGATACTCCTCAGTGAGTGTTTCATTAACTTTTCGTCAAACTTGAGGGCTGTTACCACAACTATACTCCAGTTTTTACTGTTGATTTCCAGTTTGTGCTTTTGTATGTAATAACAGAGCTTACAAGCAGGGCTTTTTTTCAGCCAGAATGCACCAGAATGCACCAGAATGCATTCTGGTAAACTTTCACAAACTGCAATGAAATTTAAAATTTAAATTACCACCCATATATAGTGCAAGAGTTTGCATTCTGTCATTATCATTGATGCAGAAGAAATTCTTTAATACACTGCATTTAGTGCTGCTATCTTCCATTTGTTAACCTAAAACTGCCTTAAAGCTGCCTATCACACTATTTCTCTTCCTAAAAATTAGTAGGATTAGAGAGTGCAGGCTATACATGATCATACAGCAGTGCAAGGGTAAATCAAGCAGGCTGTGGTAAGAAGCAGTTCTCTTCTGTGTGCGCTTGATTATAGTGCAATAATGTTATTTTCTGAAAGTACAGTCTAATAGGTTAGCGGCAAAACTCAGAACTAGTGACATCAGTATGCACAACACATGTTTACCTGTCATTAAAAGTAACAAATCAGTCAGGAAACGGAAAATAACAGAAAGCATCCCTTTTCACTGGGAATGAATTAACATGGGAAAACTTCTGAAGCACTTGTGGCTCATTTCAAATCTGCTAAAAAAGATGAAAAAAATGGCAAGTCTGAAAGAGCAATGTACAAAGGTTTGTTAAATAAAATAGCAAGCATAGATTTTGTTTCGGATCTGGGACCGAATTGTCTGAATTCGGTTTCGAACTTCAGACATGTGATATTACACCCTTTACTGCATAAGTAGTATATAAAGGCAGATTAAAGTATTTGAAAGCAGAAAAGTGGACCATACTATTGCGAACCCATTTCTACAATCGCTCGGCTTGTTTACACAAAAGGAACTGATAGGCGGACAGTGTGAAAACCAAGAGCCGGCAGATGAAGATAGCATGCAGACAAAGCTCTGCTGAAACAAACTGAGGTAAATGGAAATTTCTAGTTACTTCTTGACTCATAGAGACTGTTCGGGTTCTGGTTTATTTTTGAATAATCTAGAAATTACCAGTGAAGTATTTAAAGAGGCGACGATTGGCCAAGAGGTGTGTTGCAAGTTGTGAAACAAGAGTTGTTGTTGTAAGACACGTAACAAGAGTGTGTGAGTTGCAAGAGGTAAGCAGAGAACAGCTGAGAGTGTTGTTGTAAACTGAACGCTGTTTGTTATTGTCATTGACCTTGGAAGATTGTGTTGTGATATGTGATGTAATTTTTCTGCTATGGAGTGTATTTCTATGCAAATAAAATCATTTAGAATTTCGGAAAATTGGACTTTTAATTCTACGAACCCACAAAGTTACAATACTATTGTAAAGGTGTAACATCAGTTCAAAACCTGAAGTTCAGAGGAATCATTTTGGAGAAGAGGTCATCAAATTGATTCAATGTGAATCACTCTCTTGATCCTAAGCAGTTCTACAGTTTTCTTATACAAAGTATGTATTTTAGTCTGAAGAAAATAAACAGTTGCCAGAATGACAAAAGTGTTGTATCCAGCATGTTGGCCTGACACAGTCGAAGAAAATGTGACTTTTGGTGAGAATGAAGTGCAAAGTTTATACAAGAGGATTCCAGAGAGACAGGTTCTGAGCGGCTATCATGAGTTTTTGATTCAGAAGAATATGCCAGCTGCATTATTACAGCTGGTGCATACCATTGACGGTATCCCTATCAGTACTACTGAGTGTGAATGGGTTTCTGTCAGTTGACCTAGTTCTCACACCAACAAGCATAAAGCTCATTAATGTTCATCAAGCTGGTTGGTCTTCCTCTGCATGGTTTCCGACCTTTGCCATATGTAAATTCCTGGTTCCTGCAGGGCAGACATTTAGTAACTGACACTAAGAGCAAAGAAAGCGCACAAAAAGATTGTATTTCCAATGTGATGAGCCCAGTTTGGAACTTCTTATAGTGTAACATATGAAGGTTTGACACTTTTAAGCCCATGTTTTTGTTTTAAAATATGATCAAGCAAGAGAGTTCCAGTTTACTTCTTTACAGAAAAGAAGCACTGCTTATAAGTATTACCTTACTGATGCCAATTCAATTTATACCACTGAGCTGTTTGCCATATTTTGTTTCTTACTTTTTATCTTCATCTTAGCTTCTAGATGTTTTATTATATGCCCCAACTTTCTAATCACCAGGGCCTCTTATCAATTCTGTTGTTTGGAACCACCAAGAAGTTCAACCTGCAATGGAGATAGATGGTATTAGTGGCATATCTCCATGCATGGTGGAATGCACTATAGCAATGGATATTGCTACTGAATTTTGTGCAGTCCTTTTTGAGACAAAACATATGGTTAATATTTCCTTGAAAGGAACTGCTACTGTGCCTGAAAAGTGACACTCCTTGTTATCTAAATATGCTCTCCACTTAACCCAAACAGCTACTTCTTTGCTTTGGTTCAGGCCACCCTGGTCAGTATTGCCGGTTTGGTACTGAACCATACCTGGCAATAAAATGAATCTTCATTAATACAGACTAAGGATGGCCCACAGTCTCTTAGATTAATAAATGTCCATCACTTTGGAAGTCATAAAGTTATTGTAGTTAGGAGGCAGTACAGCTAAAGGCTTATGCATTGTGACAGTACAGCACAGGTACCAACACAGAAGGTCTTTTTGATGTTTAACTTGAAACAGCTCCCTAAGCTGGATATGAGATACTGCATGTTCATCATTATGTTCCCAAACCTTTATGTTGTTTCTTTTGTCAAGAGTTTGGACGTACTGTGCTGACTTTTAGGCAGCAGTCTTTACATTATTGGTGGGATATCACCATGACAGTTCTCTTTTTACCTCAGTCCCCAAATGTGTGTACTATGCTGATTTACATCCTGCATACTCTCATAACTGCCTGTGTATAAAGAAGAGTATGCCATTTAAGAACTCAAGAGTTAAAAATAAAATTGGCTTTCTTAAGGTGAAGGAGACGTTTTGCCTGTTATTTCCAATGAAGTTAGTCTGCAGATCCTTCAGTCAGGTTTTTCAGTCTGCAGCTTCTTCTGGCTCTGTTTCTTCAATGATGATCTGTAATTGCCTTTGCAACTGCAGTGTCAATACTCTTCGAAATAAAGTTCCTCTGTTAAAACCATATTTCCTTTTCAAGCATCCTTCCTTTCAACTCCTTTGGAATCTTCCAGGTCTCCACATCTACATCCTACTTCTCAGCAATCTCCTCAGGGTTGAGAACTTTTCACATTTAGTCTATCATTTTCTGTGGCCAGTCGGTTTGTTGACTTATCTTTCGATAATCCTACACATCCATTATGGATACTACCCATGTGGTTAGTGCTTCTGGCTCTTTCAAGAGACCTATCTATGTAACCTATTCACTAAGCAGAACCTACTTTGTATGTCATGAGCACTTCGTCTGTCACAGATTTACACTGTTTAAGTCTAGTCCTCCACTATGGCTATCCAGAAATTTTGGGAAATTGTACAAACTGGTTGTTTCTCAATCACTAGCTATTTCTGTTACAAGATCCTCTTCCACTCTCTGTCAACACTGAGACAACAAAATCTGCAGCTTCCAGTGTTGCAAATAGGGAACTTCCTTTGACACTTTCTACTCTGTAGCACCCCCCCTTTACCAAGGAGTTGCCCACACCTGTTCCTGGACACCACCAACATCTCAGAAGGTACAGTTCTACTTCCAATGACCAAATCTCAGTCACAATCTCAGAAGATGTCAAAAACTGCTGTGAAGTCCACCAGAGCTGTCATTGCTACAGATAAGTCTTTTAAGAATCAGCCTCCTAAAACATCTTTGTTGCCAAAATCCAGGAGGAATTTGGCATATAAGTTTCAGGAGTGAAAATACCAACATGCTTTGGACCAGTCTGGACATGTAAAGGCAGACTCTTGACTTTAAAGTGCTTTTTTCTTTATTTGATTTTAGTTTCTTTTTTTCATTTATTTCTTATGAACCTTTTGCATTGAATTCTGCACAGTTACTATTCTCATTAAGAAGACTTCTACTTTCACAAACTCTGAATTTGTATCTTTAGGAGACAAAACTCTACCATGAGGACTCATGCACTTTCATTTCTATATGGTTTTTTGGTAATCGTCTTTATGTTTTTGATGGTGGTTGTGCCTATAGGGAAGAGCGATTTGTATCTTGGTGCATAAGAAAGTTTACTACGCTATGATCCAGCAGAATATGGATTTACAAGTGGTAGGTCTCCATATTACCCCTATATCTCTCATTCATGATTTGCTACTTATATCTTTTACCCAATTCTACTGAAGCTAGAAAGCTTTCTAGATTTGCTTACCCAACTTCCCTGACCATTTCTTATACTAGGCGATTTCAGTACACATTATACTTCATGGGGCTTACTCAGTAAATGTATTAGGGGTAAACAAGATTGCTGCAATTGCTGACTTTCACAATTCAGTTCTACTCAGTTCTGGGAACAAAACTTTTCTTTGCATTCTACTGGTTCTGTTTGAGGTTACGTCTTCATCTTACCTTCTGTTTGTCACACCTACATGCCTTTATATGATGATCGATAATCTCTTTTAGTTATGTTGAAGATCACTACCTCATTTTGCCTCATCTGGTTGTTCTGCAAAGTGAGTTTGCCATCTGTATTCTGAACTTGTGACACTTGGTACTGTCACCCAATTATCGGAACGCCAGAGGAACGACAGCTGAGAAGGGACCAGAGGCAGCCGAGCCACACTCTCCCATTAATCTCAGTCACTAACTGAGGGGATGATTAGGGGAGTGTCACTTGTCGCTGGCCGCCTCTTCCCCCTTCGCCTACCATCTGGAATCTTCGAGGTGATTCACGGAAACCAGAGACTTCTAGAAAACAGTGATATTCCTATAAAAAGGGCTGCAATGAGTGAGGTCAGTCAGTTCTTGGTGAGCAGCTGAGAGGAGCGCCCAGCGAGGGGACGGACTGCGTACGTGCGTCGGAGGAGTGTACGTAATTGCGAGTGCAAGTGAAACTATAACGGACGAACTGGTGAATTTTAATTGTGTGCATTACGTAATTCTATGTAATCGGCAAGTGTTAAACTGTAATTCGGTGGAAATAAAGAACATTTTTGAATGGTGAAATCGGACTTTTAATTTCACGAAACCACAAAGTCACAATACTAATACTTTTTTCCCCCACATATTGATGCAGGGATCCAATCTTATGACACAATATATAACAGTATCCATTCCTCAATTGTCCTTTACTGGCTGACTTACTTTAGTTCTGTGGTGGTGCGAGGAATGGAGGGTAGGAATTAAAATTTTTAATGTTCCAAGTACTCCTGTTCAAGCATCAGAAATAAAATATTGTGACTTTGTGGTTTCGTAGAATTAATAGTTCAAGTTGCAGAAATACAATGAGTTATTTATTTCCACCAAATTACAGTTGGTACACTTACAAATCGCAGCAGGATCACGTATCACACACAATTACGTAACACTCACAATTACGCAACATTAGTTTGCAGGACGCAAGTCCACATTCGCTACTCGGCACCTTGCCATACAACTCTCTCTGGGGCTGACTTAACTAAAAACTGACTGACTTGGCGAACCGTGCTTCTATTTATACATGGCTAACCGGTTCTAGAAGATTCTCCAAGATGGTGGCAAAGATTTAGAGAGATTTCACGATCTTTCCACGAGGAAGGCAGATGGAGGGGAAACCAGTTACTTGTCTCCCTACCACACCTCTACTGGGCACGTCATTGGCGCTGCACGTTGGCGTAAGCGTGGCTTAGTGTCATCCTTCTGCTCTACTCCCTGTTTCTTTCTCTATCTCTCTCATGCCTCGTGACACTGCTCCCTCCTCAAGGCTGGTCGTCCAGAACAGCACCATCGTAGCAGATCAGACGATCCAGATGCACCACCAACATCTTTCCTCGAGGCACTTTCTGGATGCGGTAGAAAACGTCGTTAATCCTCTTCACCACCCGGTACGGTCCTTGCCACGGCTGCTGAAGCTTCGGGCAGCGTCTCTTGGTTTGGGTAGGGCGGTACAACCAGACCAGGTCACCTTGATGGAACCCTTGGCTGTTGGCTTGCCTGTCGTATCGGCTCTTCATGCGGTCACTCGCCTTCTGGATGTTCTGGCGAGCCATCTCGTGCATGTCGAGGAGGTGGTCCACCAGGTTCTCCACATACTCTATTGCTGGCTGTTTTGCCTCCGTAGGTCTCCCAAAAGCCAGATCACAGGGGAGGCGTAACCCTCGGCCGAACATTAAGCTGGCTGGAGTCATCCCCGTGGTGCCGTGTGTTGACGAGCGGTAGTCCAGCAAGAACAGTGGCACCTTGACGTCCCAGTCTCCCTGATGGCTGGCCACGACCTTCCTCAGATGCCCTTCTAAGGTCTTGATGTACCTGTCGACCATGCCATCTGACTGGGGATGTAGGAGTGTTGTGCGGGTCTTGTTAACCCCAAGCCTTTCTAGCGCTTCCATCATCAGGTTGGACTCTAAACTGGTGCCCTAGGCGGAATGGTCAGTCCTCAGATGGAATGGCTGACCGTACAGGTACTTGTGGAGGTGCTCCAAGGTCTTTACTACCGCCAGTAGTTCTCGCCGTGTGACGCAGTAGAACTTCTCTGCCTTGGATAGCGTCTTGCTGTAGTGGGCTATCAACCGCTCGTGGCCATCCTGGATTTGCGATAGGACGCCTCCACTGCAATGGTCCCTGGCGTCGGTGTCCACAATGAAAGCGCCACCTGGTTGTGGAAATCCCAGAAGAGGAGCACTGCACAGTGTCTTATTCAGGAGCTGGAAAGCGCCTTCGGCGTCCTCCGTCCACACATAAGTTCGGTGTTCCTCTGTCAGGCGGGTGAGGGGCTTGGCGATGTTGGAGAAGCCATTTATAAAACGGTGGTAATAACTGCAGAGCCCTAGGAAACTGCAAAATTCTCTCTTATCCTTTTGCCAGGGCCAATCTCTTACAGCCTGTGTCTTATCCGGGTTTGTGGCCACTCCGTTTGGTGAAACTGTTTGGCCCAAGTAGTTGACTTCCTTGCGGAAGAGCTGGCACTTCTCGTTCAGCTTCAAGTTGGTCGCCTGCAGTCTCTGTAGCACCTTACTCAGATTCTCAAAATGGGCTTCGAAAGTCTTACCGACGATGATGATGTCCAGGTATAGCAAGGCAGGCGTCGTAAGTCAGTCCTCTCATCACTGACTCCATGAGGCGTTGGAAGGTACCTGGTGCGTTGCAGAGGCCAAAGGACATAACTGTGAACTGACAAGGCCTTGGACTGTCGAGAATGCGGTCTTCTCCTTGTCTCTCGGATCTAGAGCTACCTGCCAGTAGCGCGAATTCAGGTCCAGAACCACTGTGCACCAGCTAGCGTGTCCAGGGTGTCGTCAAACCGGCGTAAGGGGAAACAGTCCTTCCGGGTGACAGCGTTCAACTTCCGGTAGTCTACGCAGAGGCGTAGCTCGCCGTTCTTCTTTGTCACCGGAAGTGCAGGGGAACACCAAGGGCTATCAGACTCTTCGATTACTTCCCTGGATCTCATGTCCTCCAGCATGTCTCGTACCGCCACTTGTTTTGCCAGCGGAACGCGTCTAGGTTGTTGCCGAATAGGCCTGTCATCTCCGGTGTTGATGCGGTAAAGCACTTTGTCCGTGCGGCCGTACTCACTGTTACCTCGGCTGGAGACGCGCTGGTATTGTCTCAGCAGTTGCTGAACCTTCTCCAGCTGTTTTCCGGTCAGATGGTCGGTCGCCCTCTCCAGTAAACCTTCCAGCAGGGGCCCCAGGTGTTGCGTCAGCATCGGCTCCTCGGTCTTGTCGATTGCTGCCACGCTGACCACGGGCTCACACTTCCCCAACTCCGCCCTAGCCTGGATGTCGTTATCGGTGTCCGTTCGGTTGAGCAGCCTTACTGGCACCTCCTCTCGGCACGGCAATAATGTTCTGGCTACACATAACCCGTGTACGGGCGTCTTCTGGTCCAACATCATGTTCCTGGTTCGCTGGCCTTCCAGTCGTGCCGTCAGCACCAGCTCGCTTCTCGCGGGGACAAACACGTCTTCCTTCAAGATGACCCTGCAGATTCCGAGGCGCTCTTCGAGTTGCCGGAGTATGATCTCTTCTCCGTTAAGCCGCAGGACCTTCCTGCCGACGTCGACCGTTGCCTCGTGGCTCCTGAGAACATCCAGTCCCAGTATCATCTCAGCCACTTTCGCGACGAACACCCACAGACGCACGGAACTCCGCTTCAGCAGAGCTTCCTTCTCCACAGGCATGGGGTCGCCCGATGCCGTCATCAGCTGTTATGGTCGGCTTGATTTCCTGGATGGCAAACCCTTGGCTATGTTGGGTATGATGACGGTCACGGCTACCCCGGTGTCCACCAGCACGCGGCACGGCTTTCCTCTCACCCAACCGTCCGCGATGAGGCTGTCATCCGTCCTTTGGCTGACGGCGCGCAGTGTCACTCGAGGGGATGGTGGTGATGGCGCCGACGTTTCCCTCGCTACGACGGCCCTTACTCGTTTTCCGGCTGCTCTCCCTGGTGTGGGCAGTCTCTCTCCAGGTGTCTCGGCTCTCCATACCCCCAACACTTGCTACTAGGTCCTCACCGGCGTCACTCGGCTGGCCTTCGGTCTTCCGTGTAGCGGATACTCCTGGTTCTTGATGTCGGGGTAGCCGTCACTTTGGCCGCCTCCATCCTCAATGCTGCCTTTAGCGCTTCATGTATAGTTGTGCAGTCGCCGAGCATTAGGCGCTGACGTATCTCGGTGTCTCGTACCCCGTCAACAAAGGCGTAGGCGGCTTCCCGGGATACGAACTCCGGCGGAAGGTCAACCAAGGCCTTGCTGGCCAGCTGCTCAACTGCCAGGACGAACTCCTGCAGTGTCTCCTCTAGCTGTTGCGACCTTGTCTTCAGCTGACTGCGGTAGGTTGCGGCTAGACGGTGGTTCCCGAAACGGTTCTCCAGGGTTTTCCAGATATCCTTGGGAGCCGCCGCTGTCTGGACCGCGTTTAGGACTTCTGCGGCCCGTCCCTGGAGGCTGGCTATTAACTGTGCGGCCTCTTCCTCCGGTGACCACTTGTTATGCCTGGCCACCGTGTCGAACTGGCGGCGGAAGACCTCGAACGTTGACTCGCCGATTTTGTGTCGCGTCCCGGCACGTCGGCCTTCAAATCCTTCAACCTCCTGCCGATGACGTTCTCCACCATGGCCGTCAGGGACTTGAAGCTGCTGTCGCTTTCCTTTCAACTCATTAACGCGGCTTGCCAGGTCTTCGACGCGCTCGTCCACTTGACCGATCCGTTTGCCGAGCCCCATGACGTCCTCGTTCACGCCGACCAACTGTTCCTTAAATTTGGCGGTGAGGGCCTCGTTCGCAACCTTAATTTCTTCCATCTTCTCGGTGAGGTTAGCGTTAGCCGTCTTCATTTCTTCAAGCTTTGCGGCCAGGTTGTTTTTTTTGCCGCCTCCGTCTTCGTTGTTAATTCGGTCCTATTCGCGGCCAAATTATTATTTGCCGTCTCCAACTTCTCTAGAACCTGTGCCAATACAGTCCCCATGTCGTAACGTCTCACTTCTGACACCAGTTGTGAATTTGTGGGTTCCTAGAATTAAAAGTCCATGTTTCAGAAATACAAATAGTTCTTTATTTCCACCGAATTACAAATGGTACACTTACAAATCACAGCAGGATCACGTATCACACACAATTACGTAACAGTCACAATTACGCAACACTAGTTCAAGTCCACACTCGCTACTCGGCACCTTCCCGTACAACTCTCTCTAGAGCTGACCAACTAAAAACTGACTGACTTGGCGAACCTTGCTTCTATTTATACATGGCTAACTGGTTCTAGAAGATTCTCCAAGATGGAGGCAAAGATGTAGAGGGATTTCACGACCTTTCCACGAGGAAGGCAGAAGGAGGGGAAACCAGTTACCTGTCTCCCTACATCATCTCTACTGCGCACATCATTGACGCTGCGTGTTGGCATAGGCATGGCTTAGCGCCATCTGCCTGCCTTACTCCCTATTTCTCTCTCTCTCTCGCTCTCTGTCGCTCTCTCTCATGCCTCGTGACAATATGATGTTCCAATCTCTTAATGATTTGTTGATAATAATATCGGTCAGCTGATAAGCTCTGGGCCTCACAATCAAAAGAAAACATTTTTTTTTTTATTTCTCAACGTAATCTCCAACAATACTTATACATTTGTCATATCAGTGTTCTAATTTAATTAAATCATCTTTATAGTGTGATTTATCATGATTCTCAAAATAGCTGTTTACCGCATCAATGAGCACGTTGCTGTCAAATCTTTGTCCTCCAAGAAATTCTTTTAGGTTTAGGAACAGGTGGTAGTCACTGGATGCTGGATCTGTGCATCTCAGAAAACACTCGCCATAACCTTATTAGCTGACAAAATTGACTTTGCCTTTTTTGGAGTTGGTTCACCTGGCACACTCCACTGTTTTGAGAGTGATTTACTTTCTGGAGTGTAGTGATGTATCCAAGTTTCATCCATGGTAATATGTGGTCTCAAAAATTCTCTGGTATTTTTAAGGTAGATTTTTAGACTTTTCTTAACAAAAACCGCTTTTCTGAGCAACTTTTGATCAGGTGTCAACAAATACAGCACCTATCTTGCACAGACCTTGAGAAAGTTCAAAATATTACTTAAAATATTACCAGCACGTTCTTTTGATATGTTTACCGCCTCTGCTATCTCAAATAACTTTAATCTGTGGTCTTCCATTACTAAATGATAAATTTTTTTGAATGATTTCTGGAGATCCACAGCGAGGCTCTTCACTAATGCTCGTATGTCCCATTTTAAACTCTGTAACCTATCTTTTAATTATCGTATATAAAGGGGCAGAGTCTTTCAATGTGCTGTCCATTTCCTCCTTGATTTCTTTAGGCGTAAAGCCTTTCCTGTTTTTCCAAATCCTCCATTTTTGTGAAACCTCTACACTTCTCTTGTTTAAAATGCTGTCATTCAAAAACTAAACAAGCTATTGACCTGTAACTATAGATTCAAGCTAGTCTAGAGTTAAACTGTATGATGCTAACCGTCAAACTGGCCCAATGGCGCTATCTCTATGTGAGGCCTGGGACTTATCAGCTAACCCTTGTATGTGTTATTTTTATTGTATCTGACTTAAATTTATTTACTTTTTATTTACTTTTATTGTTTTATGGGCTGTTTATATTTTTTATTCAAATAAAGCTTTTTACTCTTTTATTTCTTCTGACTATTTTTTTTAGAGTGGAGGAAAAATCCATTTATGGATTACCACTGTGTTGGAGGGCACAGTGGGGTATGTGGTTTTCACCTCTAGGGTACTACTCCACTAAAAAACCTCCACCGGATTGGGAAGGAGAAATGTGCTGCGGTACCACCTTAAGCACCCGCGCATTCCAGGAGATGATCATAGCTGTCTCGCAGTGCGATTCAGCAGAGGGTGGTTTCTGATGCAGGGATACAGGCTTGACATGAAGCCCAGCCTGATCCACTGCCTATTGTGGGTGGTATTTGCTAGCATTGCTGGTGTTATTTTTTGGGAAGTTTAGGGTAATTTATCACGCCGTATCGCTATGTCTTAAGTTTCATTGTCGCTGCAAGTAATACCTGCAGGCTTGTCAGTTGTGGTCTATTATACTTATTGCTATCTTGCTAAACCTAAATATAACTCTAGTTTGCATTATCGGCATTTGCCTTTAATGGTCAGTTGTACTTATCTGCCGTCGGCATCGTTAGTTGTGTGAAAATACCTTCTCATATTCCATGTGTCTGCTTGGTCGATATTTTGGAGTACACACTCGGCGGGCGGCCTACCTATCAATTGTAGGTGCGAGCCTGTGCCGCTCACGGGGGACCCTCTTTCCCGGGCCGCCTTGGCCAATGATTGGCGCAAGGACTTGAGGGCTGTGGAAGGTGTGTGTGTGTGTGGGTGTGGGTGTGGGTGTGTGGGGGTGTGGGTGTGTGGGGGTGTGGGTGTGGGGGTGTGGGTGTGGGTGTGTGTTGGTGTGGGTGTGTGTGTGTGTGGGTGTTGGTGTGTGTTGGTGTGGGTGTGTGTGTGGGTGTTGGTGTGTGTTGGTGTGGGTGTGTGTGTGTGGGTGTTGGTGTGTGTTGGTGTGGGTGTGTGTTGGTGTGGGTGTGTGTTGGTGTGGGTGTGTGTTGGTGTACGTGTATGGGTGTGTGTTTTATCTCCGTTCAGCGATGTAAAGCATCTGGAACGTTAACGAGGTTTTCTAGATACTGTTGTATGTCTACCTCTGGCTCCCCGAGATTAATTGTTCTTTCAAAAATAGACAGTGGCCTTGCGTGTTTATCATGTGTTGTGTCATATTCCTCTAGTGCCCGTATTAGTTGGTTGTGGTTTACGTTCTTTTTCTCGAGTAGGTTGAAGCTGAGCCTTTTGATGAATTGCTCGATGGAATGCATTTTTAACTCCTCGTGGAGTTGGTATGCCGGTGCGAGTGGTGGAGGCCTGGTAATAATCCGAAGTATTCTATTTTGCATTGTTTGCAATCTTTTAAGGGGAGGCATCGGTGAAATTTCGTCAAAAATGACAAAAAATGACATTTTTCGTTTTTTGCCTTAAAATTATGTTTAAACATTGTAGTTTCAGAATCTGCCGTCAGTTACGCCCTAGCGCCATTTAAAGAGCCACTATGCCATTATTTAAATGCCTGTGCGCAGGTGGGCGTGGCCATTTAAATACTCTTTGGTTGCCGGTTGCAAAGAAATTGATCGAATTCTCACGTTTAAACTACGCGGTTTGATTCCATAGATTTTCGGTAATGTGCAGAGACATCTTCTGGATGTTTTGTGAAAGCTAATCAACCTTCCTGTGTCCGGTTCGTCCGGTTTGTGCAAGGCAACTAGGGTACTCAGGTAGGCCATTCCGGAGAGTCGCACTGCCATTGGCTAACGCGCATGACGTCATTGAGAATACAGTTCAACCGCGAGAGTTAAACACTAGCCCCTCAGTATGTGTTATTTAAGCACTGCTACGTGTAATATCGGAAGGAATAAACATCCACTTGTGTATTATAATGAAGGTTCTTTCTAGCAGTTGTATTAAGAGTTTAAAACATGTTACTGTTCATATGTACTTAATCAGTGCAGCTCAAGAAAATGACGAAGCAACCCATTGAAGATTTTTCTTTGCTGCAAATTTCCTGATCATTTCTGCCTTCGCTCTTTTGTTTAAGTGCCTAATTCTAATGAAGGTTCTTGTCCTCACATTAAGAGAGATCACTTTGTGATGAATTTCAGGAAACTTGGAACTTATTATAAAAATTAAGTTTTGTATCACTCCATTACACTTCGCAGCACTTTGTCCATGGAAGCTACAAAATATTACTTCTGTACCTTGTTCTGCCGTTTCAAAACACTGTTTTCTTTCTTCAGGGCTTGCATCTGAGTCTTTAGTCTAATTATTTCCTCTTCAGCAACAACAGAGTGGTCAGGAGCTACCTCCGTGCTGGTCGACGGGTCAAATTTTGTTTTTTTTGGGAGATAAAGATATAGTAGACAGCGCCTTCTTTCGCACGGTCCTAACTTCGCACCGGCGATCTCTTGCTGATATTGCCTATTAATAAAAACAGTTTTATTATTATTATTATTATTATTATTATTATTATTATTATTATTATTATTATTATTATTATTATTATTATTATTATTATTATTATTATTATTATTATTATTATTATTATTATTATTATTATTATTATTATTATTATTATTATTATTATTATTATTATTATTATTATTATTATTATTATTATTATTATTATTATTATTATTATTATTATTATTATTATTATTATTATTATTATTATTATTATTATTATTATTATTATTATTATTATTATTATTATTATTATTATTATTATTATTATTATTATTATTATTATTATTATTATTATTATTATTATTATTATTATTATTATTATTATTATTATTATTATTATTATTATTATTATTATTATTATTATTATTATTATTATTATTATTATTATTATTATTATTATTATTATTATTATTATTATTATTATTATTATTATTATTATTATTATTATTATTATTATTATTATTATTATTATTATTATTATTATTATTATTATTATTATTATTATTATTATTATTATTATTATTATTATTATTATTATTATTATTATTATTATTATTATTATTATTATTATTATTATTATTATTATTATTATTATTATTATTATTATTATTATTATTATTATTATTATTATTATTATTATTATTATTATTCCACGCATCAAATTTTTCTTATAAAAAAGGAGCGAATAAACTCAGTGTACACATAGAAACAAATACATAAGTGGAATGTGTATCTGATAATTACCTGCAAATTGGTTTTGCTGGTACTTGCTACTACCGCCTCAAATACATCCCAATGCCAATTAGGAATTTTCTATGACGGTACAGCGTCGCCCTTTAATTTTCTTTTCAGCGGCAAACCTAACAGCTCGTTTTTTAAATCCCGTTCATAGTTTTCGGGCAGGAAGTGATCGGAACAAATCCTTGCATTATTCACATTAACCGGATCAGCCCTTTTACAGCGTAAAACCCACTTGCGCTGTAGTTCTCGATCTTTAGGCAAACAATGGAAAATCACATTCGTAGTTTTATACGAAGCATGTTTGCTTTCAGCAACAGCGCAATGGTTTTCATAATGTTACGACAAAAAAACACAGCCAATAACTACAATAGCTGATAAGCAACTGCATCTCGTTTATTTCATCAGAAGGATTGTGGAATTTGCATGCATCAGCGCCTTATCTTATAATGTGCAATCATAATATTGCATTACGCACATTCACGTGTAAGCGATCTTGCGTTGTATTCTCAGTGACGTCACGCCCCTCAGTCAGCTGGTCAGCAGTGACAGTGTTTTGCGCGGGAAGGCGGGAATGGCCTGCCCTGGGTTTGTGTTGTTTTCTGATTTCAAAAGGAAGCGGTTACACGTGTTTTGTGTTTGTGATTGTGAAAGGTGGCCTTCATACAAGTGAGAGCCGTGGATACCAGCTGATTATTAAGATAAGTATTATTTAGGACTTCAAAGGAAGTAGGAAAAACTGGTGGGTTGAGGCAGAAAAAATTGTGGAAGAAATAGGAATGGGTAATTTATGGAGACTAGAAAATAGGAATGTAGAAGGTTTTTGGAAAATAGTCAGAAATATAGTGGAGGATATAGAAAGACAAGAAATATGGGGAGAGATAGAAAACAGAAGATCATTGAAATTTATAAGTTAATAAAGAGAGAATGGGGAAGAGAAAGATATATAGATCAATATAACAGACAGGAGAGGGAAGGAATGGTTTGGATTAGAACAGGATCAATGTTTTTAAGAGGACTAAGAAGTAACAATGTAGAAATATGTGAATTATGTGGAGAAACAGAAAGTGCAGTTCATATTTTTAGTGAAAAGAGTTAGCAGCATGGAGAAAGGAAGTATGAGAGAAGAAACAGGAAAAGATGCATAGTGAGTTATAGCTATAAAAATGGTTATGGGGAAAAATGAAAATAGAAATAGAAATTTTTAGGGAACATGTTTTGGAAAGCAAAAGAGAAATGGATGAGAAAAGTAAAGAGTAGGAAAGAAAATATGATGGGATAAGGGGAAATGGCAAGTGAGAGTAGAGGATAGAAGGGTGACTATGCTACTCAGTAAGGTGGAAAGACCTGGGAGCCAAGTAGGCTGAGCTAGCAAGGTTAATAATAGAAACGGCACCAAAATTTATACAACGAGATTAAGGAACATATATTTATTGTGGATAAAATGTTGTAAACAGCAAGTTGTATAAATAAATTCAAATTCAAGTCAAATTAATTTCTTGTCCTCTCTCTCTAAATATTGTTTTCCCTACTGATGTTTATTGGTTTTCTTTTACTTGTTTATCTTGCATCAGCTTTGGATTTTGCCAAATTTTTATCTTTCCTGTCTTATTATTCAGCTTTTGTTTCAATTTTTTCTTACCTTCTCTTCATTCAGCCTGTAATTACTTTTTAGTTCACTTATTCAAAAGTGTCTTATTATACATCTCCCCCCTTTCTTTATTTCCCCTTTTCCTATTACAATTGTTCTTTCAATCTATCTTCCAATTACCTATTTTGTCTTACTTGCTCATAACTTCTTTCAACATTAAGAAAATTGTACTATGAAGGATCAGAGCAAAATATAAAAATAAAAAAAAATAAAAAATATGGGAAAATCACCTGACTCTAGCAGTAGGAAATTGAGAAAAGTTGTGGTAGGATGCTACAGAATGATGAATTAGTTTCCAAATAGTGTTTTCTATTAGCATGTAGAGAAATATCAGCATCAAATCTTGTAAAATGGCTCACTTATTCAGTAAATCTCTGTAATTGTTATGGCCAGATAGGGTGAAATTTATGTGTTTTACTCTTTCTCACAGATGGTGCTCCGTATATGAAGGAGGCAGTCAAAGCCCTTTCTGTAAGCTTCCCACACATGATATACTTAACTGTATAATACATAGTTTACGCAGAATATGTGAGCAGATGTGTACAGTGTATCCTTAAGTGGACAAATTAATCTCCAACTTGAAAGCACCGTCAAGAATTAATTTTTAATTTATAGTAATAGTAAGAGTAATTTATTTCCTTTTACATCAACAAATGGAAATACAAAATCAAAATTACAATTATAAAATCCATACTGAAATATTCCATATATTCCTAAATCCTGAAAATCCTATCATGTTATCATGTTGCCCACCATTGAATAGTAATTCGGTCCCCATACACCTAACCCTAGGTTTTTGTGTATTGGAGGCCCTCTGCTCCTTTTCACACTTTCTGCCATTTCACCTATCCCACTCTACATTTTTCTCTTAATTGTTCTTAGCCATCTCTCTTTAACTTTCCCTAAATAATTCCCTATATTTCTCTTGTTCTTTTCTCCTTTTACTGACAACATTTTTCTAATTACTTCTTCACCCCCCCAAGTTGTCCCATTTACTTAGCCAAGCCTGCTCTCTCCATATCTTTGTTTGACTACAATTTAATATATAATGGAAATCTGCATTCTCTTCTCCACACAATGACATTTATCTAGCTCCCTCTCTTGACCTATACCTTTCAAGTTTCTCACTCCTGTTCTCGCCCAAGCAAAACCTTCTCGCCCTAACTTACTACATATATCTATATATCCTTCCCTCCCCCAGGTTGTTTTTATTTCTCTATATAATCTCAGTGAGCTTTTGTCACTTGTATTGGCAAAAATGTCTTGTCTGTCAATATCTTCTAATCTTAGCTTAACTTCTTTCCAGAAGCCTCTATACCCATACTCTGCATTTATCCAAGAATGACCCATACCTATCTGCTTCAACAAGTCATACATTTTATGTGCCCAAGACCCACCCCAGTTACTTCTCTTTTGAATATGAAAACATTCTTTAATTATATTGCCATCTTCCAAGTTAGTGATTCTGTATAAATATTTCATTGCCCTTGACAAGATTTTAATTTTAGTAGAATGCCTGCCTAGTTCTAATTGTGCTGCCCCATTAGGTGATGCTATTGGTAATCCCAATATATATTTACAAAAGCATCTATGCACTCTATCAGTCTCTCTCCAAGCCTCATCTACTCCCCAAACCTCTGATCCATGTAACATTCTATTTTCTACTACTGCCGTATAGATCCTCTCCAACCATTTGACATTTATATCTGGTAGTTTACTGTAGCATGATCTTATCACTTTCATGGCCATTTTACCTTTTGCTACAGACATATTTTTTTGTTCTTACCAGCTGCCATCTGAACTCAACCTTTTACCCAAATAATCAAATCTCCTTACTACCTCTATTTCTCTTCTATTAACCTCCCATTTCTCATCCTTACGCAACCTGTATCCTTTTTTGAAGACCATAATCTTGGTTTTGTTTTCATTCACTTTCAAACCCCATTTATTGCAATAAGAATTGGCTGCCCCGATTGCTCTTCTCAGCCCTCCACTTGATATGGACCCAACTACTAGGTCATCTGCAAACAGTAGCCCCGGTATTTCTTTATTATTAATAACTGGTGAATGTACCCTACAACTTGATATCTCCTCTAAAATTCCATCGATATAAAGATTAAATAATACTGGACTAAGTTTACATCCCTGCCGTACTCCTGCCTTACTCGATATAGATTTAGTTACTTTGTTGCCTGGTAGTTTTATACACAACTCATTCTCTTGGTATATCATCTTAATTACTTCTATAAATGCCTGACTTATCCCCTTACTGCTTAATTTTATCCACAATGCATCTCTGTTAATAGAATCAAATGCCTTTTCTAGATCAATAAATATCATATATACCCTTCCCCTTTTATTGCTCAGATATTTGTGTACAATTGTTTTAATAATAAAGATGTTGTCCGATGTTCTCCTGCCCGGTCTAAAACCTGCTTGGAACTTTGATAGTTTATTCTCCTTCTCAACCCAATTTTGCAACCTATTTGCTAGAATTCCAGTGAAAATCTTCCCTAGAATAGACAATAAACTAATCCCTCTGTAGTTAGCTGGGTTATTTTTATCTCCCTTTCCCTTGTAAATTGGCAATACCATGCTTGTCCTCCATTTCCTAGGAATTTTCTTTTCTTCCATTATTTTATTGAATAACTTTATAATAACTATAACTATAACTTTATCCTCCTAGTTTCATTGAGTGCCCAAGCCCTCCAGACTTCTCGTGGTATACCATCAATACCACTAGCTTTGTTAGCTTTTAACCTCCTTATTTGTTCACAAAATTCAGCATCCAAGATATATCTATCTAATTCATTAATTATTTGTGGACCCCCTAACAAACTTCTTTCCACTCTGATATAATTATCTTGTCCTAACAGTGATTCAAAGTATGCACACCATTGATCTACGCCTATATACTCATCTCTCCCCACATCTTTATATAGGCCTCTTATTATTGACCAAATTTTCTTAGTGTCATGTATTCTTGCTGCTTCATTTAGCATTCTGCCTATTTTCTCACCCCATTCCCTCTTTTTTGTTCCATTAGACACCTATATGCGCATCTCAAGATCAGGAAATTTTCCCTTTCCTCTTTTTCCCCTGATTGCCGCCAGTTCTTTAATTCCTGTGCTACTCTTACCTTTGCCACCTGGCAATCCTTGTCAAACCACTGCCTACTGATGCCTTTAGAAACCCCCATTTTCATACCGGCCCCTGCCCTTTTAACAATATATTCCAGTGCCTCTAAGGCTTGCTCTATTTTATTCTCAGTTAAGCTTTGTACCCTCACTTGTAAGATTTGACTACTCTCTGAATTCAATTCATTAACAAATGCTTTATGCAACTCTTCTTTCCACTTATACACTTCCACCACACTGAGACATTCTTCATCAAGCTTCTTCATATGCTTGTTGCCTTCCCCTAACTCTAATCTTAATGGAAAGTGACAGCTTGATGTTAAAACATTCATAACTTCAAAATCTAGGATCCATTCATCAATTCCTACAGAATACATTAAAATATCTACCACACTTTGGCCATTTTTATTAGCAAATGTGAATTCCCCATCTTTGCCACCCGCTTTCAGGCCATTACAGATCATAAGATTATTCTCCTCACAGAAGTCTAAAAGTTTCCTCCCTTCATTATTGGTAACCTTGTCTTTACTGTGGCTGATCTCTATTTCAAGTTCCTTCTTAGCTTCATCACTTGGATTAATCCACTTAACCTGGTGTTCCCCTATTCTTGCATTTAAATCACCTACAATTATTATTTCAACTTTCCCATACTTATTTTCCAACTCTTCTATACCCCAACCTAGTTTCCTAAACACATTTGGATCATAGAACTCTGATACAGTAGGTGGGTTATACACTGTAGCAGTACAGACAGTTCCCCCATTTTGATACATGTCCCCTATGGAGATCCATAACACTGATCTGCTTGACAGTTCTTTTTCTTCTTTCACCTTAAGACATTTATCTTTCTTTATAAAACAGCCTAAACCCCCGGAAGCTCTGCCTTTCCTTTGGTTCTTCATCCCACTTATGCTATAAAAGTCAAATCCTGGAATTATTACACTAGTTTTTTTCTCTATCCAGGTTTCCACAACCATTAATATATCACAAGTTTTTAGCACATTATAGATTTCCCCACTGCACACTTTCTCCCAAAGCCCGTCCACATTCCAACCTCCAATGGATAATACGAATCTCTAAGCTTCATGTTTTCTTTTGAACCTCCACCTTTCTAAGTTCATCTGGCTCCTGGTGCACACATGGTCTTTCACTTCCAGGATACTTCCTGATGGTGTTGACACCACTTGTAAGTCGCCTAAATTCTGCTCAATCTCAGCCATTCTCAAACTTCTTGATGCGGCATGAACTTCCCCCATCAGCTGATCTCCTTGCGTGTCATTTATCTGTTATGATTCGAGTCGCTCGGTCCTGTGTTCGGTCCATGCATGTGACGTCACAGGTGACGTATCTTCTCTTTCCCTCGTCAGCACCGCTGACTCTGGCTTCCTCGCAGGTGACGTATGCTCCGTTTCCGTAGTTCGACCACGTGCCAGTTGGACATTCCTGTCGTCTTTTGCCCTCAAAATGTAGTTGCCCTCCCATGTAACTTAGTGCTCACGAAGTTCCTGCTTCACACCATCGATCCACAAATCAACACCTTTTAAATATGTCCGTTTTCCTGCTGCTCTTAATTTATAGATGAGTCGTATTTATTACACATCGGCTTCACTTACGCACCTATTTTGAGGACATGTTTCGCAAACCATCATTTGCATCGTCGGCTCTTATGCGACTGAAGCTAGATCCAGTGGTGTGGGTAATTCTGGAGTTGCTGCTGCTATCTGTTGATTTAGTGATGAACTTAAATGTGGGATTCTCTTCTGGCAGGATTTCAAAGTTCTTTAGTTCTAAATTAATAATTATTTCGCTTCACTGTGGTGTTCCAATACAGTTACATCTCGAAGAATTAATTTGCTCTGAGCCAAAAATTTAGATCTTCCCCTTTCACCTAGACCCATATTCATTGGGGAACATGGTTGGAAGTAGGAGTGTATTATTCAAACAGTTTTCAAAATTTTAAATCAATGATCAATGAACTAAGTAAAGATGATGCTTTATCAATTGAAATTCTTCAGAACTTGTTCAGCAACAGCACCTCATTAAAAATGAATTATCTTACATATCTGCAAGTTTGAGTTCTCTGTGACACACTATAACAAAATTAGAAACTTATCCAGCTTGTTAGCTGAGACAGTTAATGAAGTGCATGACACTGAAAAAAGAATTTATTCTCTCAAAGGTCCCAAAGTAGATGCTACTAAATAGAATTGATGGAAATACATTTTCTTCCACACTACCCATGTGTAGGGCAAGGTTTGCATAGGTAGTCAGACTGAAAAATTAAAAAAATATTAAACATAAATTTAAAAGTGTGTATGAAAAAAAATAGGAGATATTACTGCATCTAGGGTTGTAAGGGCGGAGGAGAAGGGGGCTTTCCTTGCATCCCAAAATAACAGCGGGGAACATGGTTATAGATGGTAGGGAATATAAGGAGCAGTAGAGCGGCATGTGAAGTGCTAGGAATAATACTCAAAGCCAACTCAGATTAATTGCAATATTCCAAGACTCAAATTAAAGGTATAAGGCCCTTCCAAGGTTTTGAGGAGATCTGGGGGCAGTAAAATGAATCAGTACATAACTTGTGATACTATACCTTGGGGATGTGTTGACAGATGCCTGAGCGAATGGTGAGGTACCGAACAATCTTCTGGCATGGAGTCCTCCAGCGAAGCCCCAATGGCCCACTCACAATAAGCCCCCGCGCATGCTACCTTTAATAATTTAAATAACTGGCCTGCCAAAAGTGGCGACTACCTGTTTACTCAGCAGTCCCCACGTCAGCTGGTTCACCCCACCTTACTCATGCAGATTCAGCTCTCTGTCTTTAGAAATTGTCTTAACTTGCGCATTTCTGAATCATGCCACCTGTGATTATCTGACTTTTATTTAGCTGGAAAGGCGTATTTGGCAGTTCAAAGTACATATTCCGTCCAAAATATACCAGTCATTCAACACGTGTAAGAAATGAAATGTTAAATCCCAATAATTCTTAAATATCGCTTGGCCTATATATGAAACAATATTATACAGTGTAAAATTATTAAGACTTTGGAAGGACAAACAGGCATTGCTAAAATAGAAAATTTGTGGCAATAACTTGTATTTATATTATTAGTAATTATATTATTAGTATTATATTATTCGTATTTATATTATTAGTGTTATTGTTATTTTGTGTAATTATTGTTATTTTAAATTTTCTACTGTTGACGAGTCACCTGTTTACAGAGTTTTTAGTCACTATTTGTAAACGATTGTGACAATAAAGCATCTATTCTATTCCTTTATGAAATATGTAACATTCAACAGTCTTTTCAAGGAATCATGCATTGTTCCGAGAAAACTGGCATTGACTTGTGATTGAAAACTTGGAGAAAGTTTTCATACTTCACTGTAACAGCAAGTTGTTATAAGCCACCACCACCTTAACATGATTGTTGATTATCTTTGTAATATAAATTTTTACAATTTTATAATATTGAAACATATTTTTGCAGTTTATGTGTAGTTTTTTATTTTTACTTCATAAAAAATGTTTTCAAGTTTTTTAACACAAAAAATCCATTTCCTAATAATCAGTATTGTTAGGAGAAATTTTTACTTAATCATGACAGCTCTTTCAGTTGTAATAATGTCTTTGGGAAACAAACCTTGACGGTAATAACTTAACCTGTCTGGCACTCGCACTAATTCACATGTATTAAGGAACCTAAAAAATCTGTTATGATATGATCCACAGATAAAGCAATATTAAGTAAGCATAAACTTTTGTAAATACATAATTCAAACATAGCTAATGTTTCAAATTTTGAAACCTCCCATTTATATTACATACTAGCATGCAGGACATCCACTCAATTATAATTCCAGATAACAAAATTTAATTACAGGTGGTATCTACTACATGATCTCTAGGTCGTTGGGACCAGAATTTGGAGGAGCAATAGGGCTCATGTTTACTCTTGCCAATTCCATTGCGGTTTCCATGTACATTGTGGGATTTTGTGAGTCTCTTCAGGACCTGATTAGAACTTCATTTGGGACTACTATTATTGATGGTTCCATAAATGAGGTCCGTATCATTGGCAATGTCACCTTGGTTGGCATTTTAATACTGGCTATTGTCGGAATGGATTGGGTTACTAGAGTAAGTACATTTTTATTTTATATTTTATATTGCTTACCAATGTTGGAGTTCAAGTACAGATTTTAGTTTCATGAACATTTACTGGAATGGTACAGGTTGAACTGCAATTGAATTTAATTATCTTTTGTTTTTCAGACACAAATGTTCTTGTTGTTTGTGCTCATAGCATCACAAATTGACTTTGTAGTTGGAAGTTTTATCGGCCCTGTAGATGATGATGAAATTGCCAAAGGTTTTGTGGGTTACAATTGTAAGTATTTCTGTAATAACGGGTAAATAAGATATTTTGTATGCCTTCCTATTTATAGTAGATCCAATAAAAGTGTACTAAAAACTTTGTGTACTAGAAATGAGACAAACATTTGGATATCCTCTCCATAAGGCTTTGCACTCTTCTCCATTATAAATTGCTGTAGAACATTTAGTTGCACAGTACAATATTTAATCCCTTGTTTTGTCAAAAAATAGTGCAGTGCATTACTAAAAAATGAATGTATAAGACATGTATTCCTTCATAAAATTGTCCATACCATCCTAATTTCAGTATTAGTTAATGTTTATTTCACATCATTCTCCTTTTGAAGCAAGTACAAATAATTTGCATTTATTTTCAGATAACATTACAAAAGTATCATGGTCATTTTGAACATTTCCTTCCTTCCTTCCTTCCTTCCTTCCTTCCTTCCTTCCTTCCTTCCTTCCTTCCTTCCTTCCTTCCTTCCTTCCTTCCTTCCTTCCTTCCTTCCTTCCTTCCTTCCTTCCTTCCTTCCTTCCTTCCTTCCTTCCTTCCTTCCTTCCTTCCTTCCTTCCTTCCTTCCTTCCTTCCTTCCTTCCTTCCTTCCTTCCTTCCTTCCTTCCTTCCTTCCTTCCTTCCTTCCTTCCTTCCTTCCTTCCTTCCTTCCTTCCTTCCTTCCTTCCTTCCTTCCTTCCTTCCTTCCTTCCTTCCTTCCTTCCTTCCTTCCTTCCTTCCTTCCTTCCTTCCTTCCTTCCTTCCTTCCTTCCTTCCTTCCTTCCTTCCTTCCTTCCTTCCTTCCTTCCTTCCTTCCTTCCTTCCTTCCTTCCTTCCTTCCTTCCTTCCTTCCTTCCTTCCTTCCTTCCTTCCTTCCTTCCTTCCTTCCTTCCTTCCTTCCTTCCTTCCTTCCTTCCTTCCTTCCTTCCTTCCTTCCTTCCTTCCTTCCTTCCTTCCTTCCTTCCTTCCTTCCTTCCTTCCTTCCTTCCTTCCTTCCTTCCTTCCTTCCTTCCTTCCTTCCTTCCTTCCTTCCTTCCTTCCTTCCTTCCTTCCTTCCTTCCTTCCTTCCTTCCTTCCTTCCTTCCTTCCTTCCTTCCTTCCTTCCTTCCTTCCTTCCTTCCTTCCTTCCTTCCTTCCTTCCTTCCTTCCTTCCTTCCTTCCTTCCTTCCTTCCTTCCTTCCTTCCTTCCTTCCTTCCTTCCTTCCTTCCTTCCTTCCTTCCTTCCTTCCTTCCTTCCTTCCTTCCTTCCTTCCTTCCTTCCTTCCTTCCTTCCTTCCTTCCTTCCTTCCTTCCTTCCTTCCTTCCTTCCTTCCTTCCTTCCTTCCTTCCTTCCTTCCTGCCTGCCTGCCTGCCTGCCTGCCTGCCTGCCTGCCTGCCTTCGGGCCTGCCTGCCTGCCTGCCTTCGGGCCTGCCTGCCTGCCTGCCTTCGGGCCTGCCTGCCTGCCTGCCTTCCGGCCGGCCTGCCTGCCTGCCTTCGGGCCTGCCTGCCTGCCTGCCTTCCGGCCTGCCTGCCTTCCTGCCTGCCTGCCTGCCTTCCTGCCTGCCGGCCTGCCTTCCTTCCTGCCTGCCTGCCTTCCTGCCGGCCTGCCTGCCTTCCTGCCGGCCTGCCTGCCTGCCTTCCTTCCTGCCTGCCTGCCTTCCTGCCGGCCTGCCTGCCTTCCTTCCTGCCTGCCTGCCTTCCTGCCGGCCTGCCTGCCTTCCTTCCTGCCTGCCTGCCTTCCTGCCGGCCTGCCTGCCTTCCTTCCTGCCTGCCTGCCTTCCTGCCGGCCTGCCTGCCTTCCTTCCTGCCTGCCTGCCTGCCGGCCTGCCTGCCTTCCTTCCTGCCTGCCTGCCTTCCTGCCGGCCTGCCTGCCTTCCTTCCTGCCTGCCTGCCTTCCTGCCGGCCTGCCTGCCTTCCTTCCTGCCTGCCTGCCTTCCTTCCTTCCTTCCTTCCTTCCTTCCTTCCTTCCTTCCTGCCTGCCTGCCTGCCTGCCTTCGGGCCTGCCTGCCTGCCTGCCTGCCTTCGGGCCTGCCTGCCTGCCTGCCTTCGGGCCTGCCTGCCTGCCTGCCTGCCTTCCGGCCGGCCTGCCTGCCTTCCTTCCTGCCTGCCTTCCTGCCGGCCTGCCTGCCTTCCTTCCTGCCTGCCTGCCTTCCTGCCGGCCTGCCTGCCTTCCTTCCTGCCTGCCTGCCTTCCTGCCGGCCTGCCTGCCTGCCTTCCTGCCGGCCTGCCTGCCTTCCTTCCTGCCTGCCTGCCTTCCTGCCGGCCTGCCGGCCTGCCGGCCTGCCTTCCTTCCTGCCTGCCTTCCTGCCGGCCTGCCGGCCTGCCTTCCTTCCTGCCTGCCTGCCTTCCTGCCGGCCTGCCGGCCTGCCTTCCTTCCTGCCTGCCTGCCTTCCGTCCTGCCTGCCGGCCTGCCTTCCTTCCTGCCTGCCTGCCTTCCGTCCTGCCTGCCGGCCTGCCTTCCTTCCTGCCTGCCTGCCTTCCGTCCTGCCTGCCGGCCTGCCTTCCTTCCTGCCTGCCTGCCTTCCGTCCTGCCTGCCGGCCTGCCTTCCTTCCTGCCTGCCTGCCTTCCGTCCTGCCTGCCTTCCTTCCTGCCTGCCTGCCTTCCGTCCTGCCTGCCGGCCTGCCTTCCTTCCTGCCTGCCTGCCTTCCGTCCTGCCTGCCGGCCTGCCTTCCGTCCTGCCTGCCGGCCTGCCTTCCTTCCTGCCTGCCTGCCTTCCGTCCTGCCTGCCGGCCTGCCTTCCTTCCTGCCTGCCTGCCTTCCGTCCTGCCTGCCGGCCTGCCTTCCTTCCTGCCTGCCTTCCGTCCTGCCTGCCGGCCTGCCTTCCTTCCTGCCTGCCTGCCTTCCGTCCTGCCTGCCGGCCTGCCTTCCTTCCTGCCTGCCTGCCTTCCGTCCTGCCTGCCGGCCTGCCTTCCTTCCTGCCTGCCTGCCTTCCGTCCTGCCTGCCTTCCTGCCTGCCTGCCTTCCGTCCTGCCTGCCTTCCTGCCTGCCTGCCTTCCTGCCTGCCTGCCTTCCTTCCTGCCTGCCTTCCGTCCTGCCTGCCTTCCTGCCTGCCTGCCTTCCTGCCTGCCTGCCTTCCTTCCTGCCTGCCTTCCTGCCTGCCTGCCTTCCTTCCTGCCTGCCTGCCTGCCTGCCTTCCTGCCTGCCTGCCTTCCTCACTCCCTCACTCCCTCACTCCTTTCCTTCCTCCCAACTAGGATATATGAAAGGAACAGCTAAATATTATTTTTAATTTTATTTCACCCAAACAGAGGTACAATGTTTGACTTTCCAGTTCATTTATTTTTGTGTTAAAATGTTGGTTCATAAATTTAGTTTTGAATTACTTTCTTATTTACAAAATTTATTGTACATATTATGTACTTTTGTAATATAATTACTCATAACTTTTCATTATAATACATTTGAATATACAGTGTGGGAGGTGAATAAGATCAAATAATTTAATAATAGTACAGTACAATGCATATAACACATATGTGTATCTTGGTTTGTCCGCTTGCTAATAGCAATGTCACAAATGATTCGCAAAGTTAAGGATACCATGTTTTTTGAATGACCCTGCATTGTATGCTGTCTGTGTTTACACTGAGTGCGCACACGACACCACCTGTGTTTATATCATGTACAAGGCCGGCCGACATTCAAGCGACTAAGTGAGGGAATAAGAGCCGATATTCAGTAGCAGATACTCGTTTATAAAGTATGCTGTATGAATGGTTTTACGTATGCTGAATTAGCAGACTTTCATTTAATTTACAGTGCTGCTGGGGAATGTGCCAATCCTGTGAGGGACCTGTATCCACAACAATTTCCAAATTGTTTTCCTAACAGACAAATATTCACTGCATGCATCAAAGATTTCGTGATACAGGTTCTCTTCATCCCCATTATGAAGGGCCAACTCATAATGCTGAAGCACTACGGCAAGAAGATGAAATCTTACATATTGTAGAAGAGAGGCCTGGTGTGAGTACAAGGCGCTTGACAAGGGCTGTAGGTACAAGTCCTTGGAGTGTTCACCACACATTGCATGAACATCTGAAGCATCCATACCATTACCAAAAGGTCCATCATTTACAAGAAGCAGATTATGCAAGAAGAGCAGAGTTCTGTAACTGGTTCTTACAGCAGTGTGAAAATAAGGCGCAGTTTCCTCGCAACCTAATGGTTACAGATGAGGTAATGTTTACCTGTGATGGCATATTTAATTTCCACAATGTTCACATCTGGGTGGAAGAGAATCCGCACTCCATTCGCTATGGGATTTTCAACAGAGATTCGCGGTAAATCTTTGGGCTGGGATCCCCAGAGATCAGCTATTGGGGCCGATGGAACTGTTTAGAACACTAAAAGGTATTCATTATCTACAGTTTTTGCAACCGAAACTACCGGAAATTCTCGAGGAGGTGCCATTGCATATGTCAATAAATGTGCTTCATACACGACGGTGCACCTTCCCATATCAGTAGAAAAGTTACAATTTCTACATTGTCATTTCCCAAATCAATGGATTGCTCGATATGGTCCTTTCGTGTTAGCTACCAAGATCCTCCAATTTGAATCCTTTGGACTTTTATTTCTGGGGGAATCTCAAGGAACTAGTTTACACAGTCAAATCCATAATGAAGCATCTCTTAGGCAACGAATCTGGAATGCTGTGGCAAGTGTGAGATCTGATGCTAATGTTTTGGAAATGAAGCGACAATCATGGCATTGACGCAGGGAATGAATGAATGTGTAGTGTTTAACGCCCGCTTTTACTACATACGGCACCGCAGGCGATGACACTGATGATACATGAGATGAAGATGGAGCACCGGTGGAATGAGATGGCGGGGGAAACCGGAGATCCTGGAGAAAACCCGCCCCAGCGCTGTGTTGTCCACTACAAATCTCACTTTGCAGTCGCCTGGGATCGAACCCGGGCCACCTTTGTGAGAGCCAAGTGGTCTAACCACTGAGCCACGGCGCGGCCTCGATGCAGGGAAGCTAGTTGTAGAGCTAATGGTAGACATTTTGAGCACTTGTTGTAGCCGTAAAGAAGTTAGTCTTATCACATACACAGAGGCATTTTCATATATTTTATTTCAACATACAGGTTATTGTGTATTTGTTTTTGTGTTGTAATTTTTTTTTTCTGGAGTGTTTTTGTCTTGTGGCTTAAATTTAATTCTTCACCATGGTAAGAGCAATGTAAAGTTGTTTGTAGTTTAAGCAACTGGAGAACAAATGCATGTCTATTGATGTTAATGATGCCGTGTTTAATGCAAATAAAATAAATTTAAATAAATTACGGCTGGCCACGGCAACAGGTAGAGTGAGACCAGCAGTGTGGCCTCTTACGTAATCAGAAGCCTATCAACGGAAATACTAGCCATCCTAAAAATATCGCAGCATCTTCCTCAGAGTGTCACTATCAGAAGAAATCAGGGAAAAAGTGGACATAACAGGTTCATCACATCACCCTGAAACGTTGATACAAATATTTGGACTTATTCACCTCCCACCCTGTATAATTCCTAATAGCAATTACTTCAAATTATGCAAATACTCAGTGGTAGAACAGAAGATCCATGAGTCAAATGTTGGCTATGGCTTTGAACATTTTAGTTCTGATTCTAACATTCTAAAATATACACACAGTTTGTGTGTGTTAGAACAATCATCTATCAATGTTTGTCTTTATAAATGGAAAACTATATATAATAAAATGGCATTAAAAAGCCTGGAAATTAAGCACTTATGAATTTTAAGTCGCCATAGGGGTAAGTTATCTCAAATTGAAATTTCTATATTGTTCTGTTGCAAAGAAGTAAATCAGTTGGAGAATTTAATGTCATGTCAGTATGTTGCCATGGTAGGTCAGTGATAGAGCAGCAGAACATAGAGTGAAATATACGTGGTTCAAATCCCAGCTATGGCATTGAATATTTCAGTTCTGATTCTAACCTTCTAAAGTTTACCTACACATGGTTTGTGTATGTTAGAACAATCCTCTATTACTGATTGCCCTTAAATGAAATACTATATGTAATTCTATGTTAAAATCTTACAACAAATACTTTAAGCAAAAAACAGATAGTATGCAAACTGAGAATATAAAATTAAATTTAAATAGAGTTGGTTTGAAATTTCATGTTAAAAGTTTAAGTTAGGTATCTGAAAAACATTGTCATAGTTAATAAGTCATATTTTTGTTGTTTTCTTGTTGTAGTGGAGACATTTAAGACGAATCTTGGAGCTGACTACCGTTACTTTGAAGGCGTCCATCATTCATTCTTCTCAGTTTTTTCTGTTTTCTTCCCAGCTGTGACAGGAATAGTGGCTGGAGCAAATCTCTCTGGCGACTTAAAGGTAATATTAAACATACATAGTAAACTATTATGAACATCTGTCAAATACTTGTAATCCACAAGTGTACTACAATAAACAAGTTTATAGGACAAGCAATAGATACTTCTTAAATATATAGATGAATGAAAAAATGATCCATCCTTCCCTGTTGAAATTGTAGATATCTTTGTATTATAATATTATGGTTTTATTTTATGCACATCCAGGAGTATATAATATTTTTAGGAATTGATTATTATGAAGCATAAAGTCCTGCATACTTGCAATAAACTTCATCTCTATAGATAGCATAGCCAGAGAGGTGAGCCGATCCCGAGTCATGGTGTTCTTCAGAAAGGTCTTTATCCTTTTCAAAGACGAGAAACAGTGTTCTGATTCTGCAGTAGACATGGAAGTTGTCACAATAATTCTTGAAACCTTGGTCACTTCTCAAAGGTGTTTTGCAGATTGTTCTTCAGTATTAACTGCAATAGCTGAAGGGCACCTTCTATCTTCCTGAATTCTAAATTATAATACAAAATGCTGGGTTCAGTTTGAAGTTTGCTTTTCTCAAGTACTTTATAACGATCATGAACAATGCTCAATTTTGTTTCGGGAAACATTCGAGAAAATAATTTGTAGTTTTCGGCATTCAATAATTTTGCAGCATCCAGATGTTCCGTAGACTCGAAGTGGTTATGTACCTCTTATATAATTTGATCAAAGACTTCTTTAGCATTTGCTACTAAGTTTGTTTCCCTATGACATCTTTTTGCATCTTGAACATTACATGATTCAATCCGAGCTATATCGCCCATTCTACTATGCATGATGTTGACTGTTTTGAACAAAGATTGAATCACAGTTTTTGCCTTCACTACAGAAACCTATCGTGCCTGAAGCTGATTATATAACATCTCAATATGAGGCATAATTTTGTGAAAAAAATGTAAATCAGAGATTAATTTTTTCATCCTCCAAATTGTGAGACAGTCACAAGCTTCTTACACTGTCTTATTTGATAAAGCCTTTTCTAGCTCATCGAAACAGTCTCAAATATTCTGTGTGCTGGTGTAAGCGGTTCACAGATCTTGATTTTAAATTCCATCTCGTTGATGCACTCTCCGAGCAACAGTGGTTTCCAATGCTGCCAAATGTTGGGGAGATCTTGAAAAATATACTGGACATACCGATAGACTGCAGATGAGTATCCTATCTGAATTATTTTGTGAAGCTGCTTTCTTTATTATCAAATTTAACTGATGTGAGTAAGAATGCACATACTGCGTAAGAGGGTAGTGTTCTTTCACTTAGATTTGTACGCCCCTTGTGTTGCCGCTCATTACAGATGCACCATCATAAGTCTGAGAGATTACTTTAAGGCAATCTTCCCTAAAAATGGTAACAACTTCTTTCAAAAGACAACCTGCAATAGAACTGACAGCATGATCTGTAGGACTAAAAAGGCCCTAAAGCCGTTCATGTCTAAAACCATTTCTTTCATATCTATAAACTAAATCCAACTGAATTTTTCAGATGTGTCAGTAGTTTTATCTGCTATGATAGCAACATAAGCTACCTCCTTCAATTCTTTTTCAGTTTCTTCATGGCACACTTCCAACATGCAGTCTGATAATTCCTTTAAAATGGTCTTAGGTAACCCTTTGAATACTTTGTTGCTTTCAATATGTTCTTTTACCTCGTTGTCCAGAATACCAACGAGTTCTAAATGACTAAAAACATGCTAGGATTATCTGAGGTTTTGTATCCATGCAAAGCAAGCTCAAATGTTCCACAAACTTTGATGAAATCTATGATCCTTGACAAACATTTTTTTTCGACTTGCTCTTTATTTTTTGCATTGCTTCCTAATATGCTCTACTTAGTTGTGTTGCAATATTTATAGCTCCAAGCATTGAGACGTCAAATTAGTTTTTCATGTGCTTCTCACTATTTGAATGCTTTTTTATGTACTCATTAATGTCACCATAATCTTAAACATCCATCGTAGATCATGAATCAGTACTTTCGAATAGGAGACAAGGAAAGCAAAGGAGGGCAGTTCTAATTTCACACCCACGGGTTCACTCTTTATATATTGGTGTTAAATTTCCTGGTGTAAACAGAATTTCTACTTCCTTTTGCTTTCTGCTCAATTTTTAGTTTGGGTATAGGTCACCCTAACATTTTTATACTAGTATTTTCTTCTAACGCTCGCCTTGAAAAGAGGGTTTTCAGAAGTTCCATAACCGAGTTCATTATTTATTGGTTAAAGCTTTTGTAATATAAAAGTACTCATACAGTGAATTTATGTTTCACACTGATACAAAAAATAAACTGATATTGGCCACTGAATAACGTTACACAAAGGAATACTTTTATGGGGGATAGCTGTCAAGTTCGTAAATGAAATGAAATGTGTAGTGTTTAATGCCCGCTTTTACTACATATGGCATTGTAGGCGATGACACTGGTGATACATGAGATGAAGATGGAGCACCGGTGGAATGAGATGGCAGGGGAAACTGGAGATCCTGGAGAAAACCTGCCCCAGTGCCGTGTTGTTCACCACAAATCTCACTTTGCGGTCGCCTGGGATCGAACCCGGGCTGCCTTGGTGAGAGCTAAGCGGTCTAACCACTGAGCCACAGCGCGGCCGTTAAGTTTGTAGGAATGGAATATCGTGCCAACATGAACTTAAAGCTGCTACACAAGCAATCTGCCCTGAAATTTAATAACCATTAGGTTATTTCTAGAACTAAAGTATAAAGCAATGATAAACTACTTAATGCATATTAAAGTTCTAGAGCTATAATTATCAGTGTTGGTGGCCCTGCTTGCCGGCTCCAGTATGTGCAGTAGTGCAGCGAATGAATACTGTGCTACCTGATATGCAGCACACATTTATGTGAAAATCTAGGAAACTTAGGACATCAGGAAGGCAAGATGGAAAGGTTGTAGGCATGTACATTACTGATTAGTGAGCTGGTTGGCTCCCAGCACATCGGATACGTTCCATTAGCTACAGATATGTAGGTGTCTTCCATGCATCAAGTGTTCATTATTGGGCGTGCTCAATATCTGAGACCTACAATAATGCATTGTTATTTACATGATCATTCAAAATGTATACATAATGATTTACAAAACAAAAAATAGCACGCTGCAGCACCAGCCACCCCTGGTACCATCATATAACCCTCTCGCATTTAAAGAAAATTTGTATTAACACTCATTAATTCTTCATGGCCATGTTAATAAAACTATGCTTTGTCCAAGAAGAAAGCATAAATAATTGCTGAAATTAACTTTACCTATATTATTGCATGCTTACAATTCCTGAACTAGTTTATCTTGTAGAGCTTAATTTTAAAAGTTTAGTGGTATTCCAACCTTAGATTTGCAAAATTCCTGATTCTTGTGTAAGATTTCTTTGGACTTGGTTCTAAATTTCCTCCAAACTTATGAAGTTTTTCCCTCACAGTCATTTAACCCTTTCACTGATATGGACATCATATGACGTCCAAGTTAAAATGCCGGAAACCGATATGGCTGTCTGTAGACATCCTGTGCATATGTACACTTAATGCTTATTTAATGCTAATTATTTTGAACTTTTGTTTTTCAGTAAATTTAAATAAATTCTATAAGAGTTAAAAGCTTACCTTTTAAAAATTTCTTCTTGAATGGTACACCTTAAAATGTAGATAATGTACACCATTTCTATAAGTGTCAGTATAAGCTGCTAAGAGCAACCCTGTAGCATCGGTCCTCCCCACAAGGGCACACACAAGGGCACATCTCCACTTTCATGGCAAATCATACTAGTTTCCTTTCGAACACCTTTCTTACGGCACACCAAAAATTTTCTAAAAGGAGGTGACCTTTTTGATGTGGGTAGTATCCTTTTAGGAAAATGTTTCCCTTCAATTCTAAGGGGTGCTGGGGTGGTCGAATTCTTACCTCCAGAATGGAAAGGTCTCTGAATTTTATAGTGTTCAATTAGGTTGTGAGCTATTGATATGTGGAAGTCCAGGTAGGTCATTGTTTTGCGTGGGTTTAGAACTCTCCAAATTACTAAACAATTGTATCAACTGGTGTAAAAATACTTTTTTATACCATTTGATTATTTTTTGCAAAGAGGGATATGCCTCTAATACCTGATCTACTAGATCCACACCACATATATGCACATTGTATTCCTTGATGGTATCAGGCTTGAAAATTGACATTTTCTTACGAACATCTATTTTTCTAGTATCAAATCATCAAAATCTTAGAGATGCAATTGGATAATGCCTTAACTATCCTCCTGTCCTGCCAAGCAACATAGGTCAAGGGTAGGAGCTGATACAACCACAATTCTCCTCTCCTTAGAGCCTTCATACTCACATCTATTGGCAAACCAATACGATTTGAATGTACTTTTCCAATTGCATTTGTTTTTCTTTTGTGTAAGACCATGGATAATTTAGGGGAGCTGTATTAATTATCTAAATACACAGTCCTACCCTGATCAAGAACAGGTTCCATCAGGTGCCTTACTGTGGAACTGGATAACCCCCAAATTTTTATCTCCAGTGTTATCACTCCCTTGGTCTGTGTGTATGCAGCTATTGTAGATATCTCACTTTGCTTTTGCGTAGATCAAAACTCTTTATGCCAAATCCAGCCCTCTTTATTCTGATATATTGTTTCCAACCTAAGTTGCCCTTCCAAAGCATCAGGCTTTCACCAAGTGATCTTTTCACCAGGCATGTAATTTTCTTTGAATTTTGAAATAATGTAATAAAAAACTGGCCTGATTTTGTGTAGTTTATCATTTACATTTTCTGTGCAGGTGAAATGAAGGAACTGCAAAATAGAAGTAAACCTGTTATTTGATGTGCATTTCCCAAAAAATGGAGTATCTAACATGTCGTCTGTAGACCAATACATGCCTAGCATATAACACCCATGAGCATAATTAGACCAAGTAGTCTGTAGATCTCATTCAGTGTTATTTCTGTCTGCTTCTGAATTCTAATCTTAGTCCCTAAATTGCCTTTAGAGATCAGGACTTCCTTCACCCTCTTCACATATACATTTGTTTCTGAAACAATGAGACACACTAAGTCAGTAGTAAACAATTTTGTGAAAATGTCAATTGGTTGGCTGTTAGAAGTTAGCTGAGTCTGTGGTAGTACACCAGAGGCTGTGCTCTTGAAGATATGTCTATTTGTGTTAGTTATTTTGACAACTCCATAATGTTGAATCTTCATGAACATCTGAATAAAGTGGGTCATTCTCTTCCTCACTGCTATCTCAACACCCCCCTCAAAATTTGAAAACTTGCCATCATTATCCAAATAACTGTCCAGCAACAAAGAGTCCTCCACATTTTCAGAAGTAGTTTCAGAAGCCCATACAGTACCTACACAAGCTAATTTATTTGCTACATTACTAGTTGAAGCCATGATTAGCACTGAGGTTCAACTGTGATTTAGCTAAAAGAAATCGCTTGGAATTCTGACACAGTCAAAATTATTATATGAGTGAGTGAAGAAGACAGCTGTATAAGTCTACCATAAACCTCACTTGTGAAATACTGTAATAAGAGATACATACAGATGACGGAGTGGTTCCTCTCTTTCCAGCGAGCGAGTGCCCGTGTGTGTGTGTGTGTGTGTGTGTGTGTGTGTGTGGGTGTGGGTGTGTGGGTGTGGGGGTGGGGGTGAGGGTGGGTGTGCGTGTGTGGGGGGTGGGTGTGCGTGAGCGTGCGCGTGTGCGTGCATGCGCTCGTGTGTGTGTGTGTCTGTGTGTTTTCTTTTGTTTCCCCCTTCCTTTATTCATCCACATGTTCCATTACATTTGTAATATTATATGTTCTGGTTTACTTTGCTTTCAGATTGATTGTTCATATTAACTGAGGTATTGAAATTATTGTGTTTTCAGATTGTGTTCACACAGTCACTATAGTCTTTTAGAATTAATTTACTTATTTAGTTATTCAGCACTTTCTAGATTGATTGTGTTGACATATTCACTAAAGTCCCTTAGATATTGTCCCACATGTGCTGGTTTATGTACTGGCCACTTGCCTCCTTTCATGTTTATTTGCATCCTTAGTTTTTTCCTTTAGACCTTCCATTTGATGCAGTCATACAGGATGTGATCTGTGGTTTCGTCTCCTCTGTTGCAGGTGCATGTAGCATCATCATTTATGTTGAATCTCTTGTAATAGGCTTTAAGCCTTCCATGTCCTGTTAAAATGGTAGTGAGATTTGTTGATATGTTAAGTCTTTGTTCTAATCGTTTTGCTACTGTGGGAAAATATTGTTTTGTCTCTTGTCCTTTTGATGTGTTTTGCCATTCTGTTTCCCATTTTTTGAGTGTTTGTTCTCATATTTTTTTTTTCCTGATGGCACCTTTTGGGATTCGGTTGTAGCTTTCTATGTTATCATTTATTGTTGCTCGTTTCGCAAGTTTATCTGCAACTTCATTTCCTTCTATTCCTATGTGGGCTTTTACCCATCCTATTCTTAATCATCCATTCTTTTTTAGTTAATTGTTGTAGTTTTTCTCTTACAGCTTCTATCAGTTGGTTATGGTTTTTAGTATTGTGTAATGATAGTAGTGTAATTTTGCTGTCTGTATATATTGCTGCTGTTTTCAAATCAGTTTGTGTTATTCCCATATTATCTATTTCTTCAAGTGCCTTTTAGATTGCAGGTTGTTCTGCTTGATTATTTGAGCAGTTTTTGTTTAGTTTATACTGCAGTTGTTTAGTTAATTCTTTGCTTTCGTAAATTACCACTCCAGAACCTACCCCTTGATCTGTTTTGCTTCCGTCAATGTAAACTTCAATGTTATAGTTTTCATTTTCATTCGCTTCTTTTATTTCTGGAATGTCTGACAGATGTGGTCATTTCTTGTAACTTAATGCCGTGTCTATTTCCCAGTCTGTGTTCTGTTTTGCTTGTTTATACTCTTGAGCGATCTCCTGGATTTTCAGTATAATAGGTGTCAGTCCTGTTATAATACAGAGGTCTTCCATGGATGTTGTTCGGAAAGCTTTAGCTATTTTGATGTTTGCTAGCCTTTGTATTCTAATGTACTTGACACAATTATATTTCCTATTTAATGCATTTATCCAAACTGGTGCTGCATAGGATAATAAAGGTAATATTACACCCTTGTACATAGTTCTTAGGGCTTCGTGTGTGAGTCCCCAGTTAAGTTTCGCTGCTTTAGATAGCGCATGTATCAGTTTTGTGGTTCTCTCTGTAACATATTGGATATCTTGATCGAAGTTAAAGTTTCTGTTGAATATTATTCCCAGGTACTTAAGGGATGCAACTTGTCCTATTTCCTCATTATTTAAGAAGATGCTTATATTTTTCTCTTCTCTTTTCTTTTGCGTTATTAAAAGAGCTTTTGAGTTTTGTTGATTGAACTTTAGTTTATTGTCTCTAGCCCAAGCTTCAACCTTTTTTAATTCTATGTTGGCATAATCTTCTGCTTCTAAGGTGCTTCTTCCTTTCACTATTAGTATCAGATCGTCAGCAAATGCAGTAACTTTTGTGTGTATTGCAAGTTCCAGAATCCTGGCCCACATGATCCTTGAGGGCACCCTTTGCTTACTGGTTTCTCTATTCTGATGTTATTGACAGTCAGGGATGCAGTTCTCTGGCTGAAGTAACTCTTTTAAAGGTTATACAGGTTGCTGGGACATTTGTATTCTTTGAGACTCTTGAGTATACTTGGCCACCAAGCTGCATCAAATGCTCCTTGAACGTCTAGACTAGTTAGTATAGTACTCTCACCTCTCTCCAAGTTTTCCTGTATATATTCTTTAACTTTAAGCGCAGCATCTACTGTACTTCTTTGTGGTGTGAAGCCATATTGGTGTTCGTTCATGTATTGGTGTGAATTGACATGATGCATGATTTGATCGATGATAAGTTTTTCCAGAATTTTCCCTCCTGTATTGAGCAGACTGATGGGATGAAATTTTGTGACCTCGGCACTTCCATCTTTTCCTGGTTTGACAATAGGTATAAGCATAGCTTTCTTCCATTGTTTTGGGAAGCAGCTTGTTGTTAAGCAGCTGTTATACATTGCTGTAATATATTTTCGGAACATTTCAAATACTTTTAATAGGATTGAACTCGTTATTCCATCTTCCCCTGGTGTTTTATTTGGGTCCATCCTCTTTAGATGATTTTCTACTTCCCTTTGAGTGAATAGTCGATCATTGTGTCTGTGGGGGTGTTGTTTTCAATTCTTATAGATCTATGGTACTCAGTGTCCTCACTTTCTTTGTCTTCTGATATGAAGTGGTCTAGCATGTAACTCAACGTTTCTTTGAGGTCTTGCGTAACTGTTCCATCAGCTTTTGTTAGGGTTGTGAGTTGTGGGGAGTTTCTTATTCTCCCAGTTGCTAGACAATAAACTGCATTCCAGGGATTGTTGGATGGAGTTAAGGTACAGTATTGTTTCCAAGATGCCAACTTCTCCTTTCTAATAGTCTTTTCATACTCCCTTTTACCTTCCATGTATAGGTTCTTCTGCTGATCTCTTAGGGCTTGGTCGTGCTTTGTTTTTTGGTATCTCTTCCTTAATGCATTTGTCCTTTTATGCATTATTGTTAGTTTGTCAGTCCACCAAGGGACAGATTTTCTTTGGGCTATTTTATTTGTAGTAGGAAACTTATCTATAAGTTCCCTGTCATTTCAATACAATGTTTATTAGCCACAGGAATTCATACAGAATTGTAGGCATTGTCAATATAGTTAAGAGTATTTAACAATATTTACAGTTCATCTATGAGGTATTTACAATCTAAAGTTTACAGATAATTTACACAATTACACTTTAATTACACTTAATTTTAATGCTTTAGCCAGCTAAAATTCTTCATTGATGAGTCTTCCAATCTCGGACACATGAAACAAAAATAGAAATGGAATACATTAGTATAATTATGCACAACAAACTGATTAGTTTATGCTTTACCTGATTTGTATTCTAAGTATTCATTTACTCAGTAAAACTGATTTTCTTTAAAGAAATTGTGTAGCTCTGCTTTAAACTTATTTATAGAGGATATGTTTTTTAATTGATTTGGCAAGTGGTTGTATAGCTATAAACCCATGTATTTGACTGAAGTCTCAAATAGTTTTGTTTTATGAATATAGGTGTGTAATTTGTCTTTATTACGTGTGTTGACGTAGTGCACCGTATTAATCTTCATGTAAATCAATAATTGTTTCATATAATTAAGCTTAGTGTTTACTACAAATGTATCCTTTAAACGTAAAAAGAAGGTTGCCGAGGTAAAATGAGACGAAATTGACATTGTGACGTGATAAAACGAACTTATAAACATGGTAGGGTCAGGATATTCAAATCTCTGAAATGATTTCTGCAGCTTTCCATTTTTGGAATACCAATGATAATTTGTAATGCTTTCTTTTGTAGCTTAAATTTCAACTTACTATTTATAGTATTTCCCCACAATGGTAGTCCATATGATAGTAGTGAATAAAAGTAAGCAAAGTAACAGGTTCTGAGTGCAGTAAATGCTACTCGAGGCTTCAGCTGATGTACAACAAAACAAACACGGCTCAGCTTCTCTGCTAACTTTTCTATATGTTTGTCCCAACTTAAATTTTTGTCTACCCATAGTCCTAAGAATTTAATTTGCTGTTCAAAATTTATCAATCTGGAGCCAATTCTGATGCAAGGGTTTTCCATTTTCCTACGAGCCTTATGCTGAAAATTTAGTGCTATTGTTTTTTCTTCATTTACAAGCAACTTATTGACTTTAAACCAATTTAAATCATTTACTATAGCTTGTGTTGTATTTTGCTGAAGGCTATCATCATCCTTTCCTGCAATGAAAATACTTGTATCATCTGCAAAGAGTGTGATTTTAGCATCTAAGTTGTTCATAAGACATAATGGGAGGTCATTTATATACAGTAAAAGTAACAGGCGGCCCAGAATAAATCCTTGCGGAACCCCTGATACTAGTGGTCTTTTTTGTGATAACTCGTTTTTTATTTCTTTTTTGGCCTCTTTCTGGAAAGTGATCTCAACAACCTGCTCTCTCATTTCAAGGTAGGATTTAAACCAATTGAAGGTCACCCCTCTTACATCATATTTGTGTAGCTTATTTAACAGAATATTGTGATCTACTTTTTCTAATATTTTTGAAAGTAGAGCTATTGGTCTATAGTTGTTTAGGTTCTTTTCTCTCCTTTTTTGAATATTGGTTTTATTTTGCTACCTTTAGATCCTGGGGGAATGTGCCGCTTGGAAGAGATTTATTTACTATATGACACAGTGGTTTTAGGATATTCTTGCTACACTTTTTAATTAAGTAGGTTGAGCTTCCATCAAGGGCATCTGATTTTTTGTTTTTTAGCTCCCTAATTACATCAACTAATTCATCATTGCAGACTGGTGCCAGGAATAATGATTTATCATTGCAATGAATGTGGGCTTTATTTTCTGGACCATCTGTTATGCTACTTTTCGTTTGCACACTTTTTGAGACATCTACAAAGAAATCGTTAAATATGTTGGCTATTTCTCTTGGATTTGTTACGGTTTTGCCTTTGTGTTTCAATGTAATATTTGCTTGCAACGGTGTGTTTGAGTTAGTTTCCTTTTTTATTATGTCCCACATGGTCTTCTGTTTAGTTTTGGATGAGTTTATCTTTCTAGTGTTCTCTAATATTTTTGCTGCCTTTATAACCTTTTTACAGATTGATTTATATTTCTTATAATAGTTTACCAATTCTTTGGTACCATTACCATTTCTAATTAAGTTGGTAAAGAATTTTAGTTTCTCACTAAAGGTTCTAATGCCCTTGGTTACCCATGAGGAATACCTTTCTATGACACTGACTTTAACCAGTGGGAATGCTATATTGTAGTAGTATTTAAAGGTGTTTAAAATTTCAGTGAATGTAGTATATACTGAAGTTTCCTCATAAATGTCTTCCCAAGTTTCTTGCCCCAGCAAATGGTTGAAGTAATTAATATTTTCTGTCTTCTGTAATCTGACCTTTTTGAATGTTGTGCCAGATTTTTGAGAGCTCTTTCTACTTGGCCAATTGATGGTTATAGATTGTGCAAAATGGTCAGAGAAACAAGTATCAAAAACGTCTTTATTTTTAACAAAAGTAATTAGATCTTTGCTTATGGCTATTTGATCTATGGCAGTTTTTTGAACTTTCAGTCACCCTTGTTGGTACATCAATTGTTGGCAGGATGCCATAAATATTTAAATATGAACTTCAGTTTATCACTACTTTGTTGTAAAAAATTTATGTTAATATCTCCCACTAGAATTATAGTTTTCTTTTGTTTTAGAAAATAGCTCAGAATAGTATCCAGCCTTGCGATTAGAATGATTATGTCATTTGATGGATTTCTATAAATACATAGGATTATCAACTTATTGTCTACTTCTATGATGCTGGTTTCAAAATGCTCTTCCATGTTTAGTTCCAGAAATATGAATATAGATTTAGCTTTTACAGAATTTTTTACTAGAATTAATGAGCCTCCATTTCTTTTGAATGTTCTACTGTAACCCTGTATTAGTGTGAACCCTGGTATTGCGAGTTGATTTAATTCAGAATTAGTTAGCCAGTGTTTAGTTAGGCATAATATATCTACTAGTTTTAAACTGCCACTGCTAAATCAAACGGACACCGATCACGACGTCCAGGCCGGGACGGAGTTGGGAACGTGCAACCCCGTGGTAAGCGTAACAGCAATCGAAAAGATGCAGGAGCCGGTGCCGACGCAAAACCTGGGGCCCCGGCTAGAAGGCTTACTGGAGAGGGCTGCCGACCACCTGACCGCAGAACAGCTGGAGAAGGTTCGACAACTGCTAAGATGGTATCAGTGCGTCTTCAGCAAAGGTGATAGTGACTACGGCCGCACGGACAAAGTGCTTCACCGCATCGACACCGGGGACGCCTGGCCTATTCGGCAACCACATAGACGCATTCCGCTGGCAAAGCAAGGGGTGGTACGAGACATGCTGGAGGACATGAGATTCAGGGGAGTGATTGAAGAGTCTGACAGCTCTTGTTGTTCCCCTGTAGTCTTGGTGATGAAGAAGAACGCCGAGCTGCGCTTCTGCGTAGACTACAGAAAGCTGAACGCTGTCACCCGGAAGGACTGTTTTCCCTACTCCGGATTGACGACACCCTGGATACGCTAGCTGGTGCACAGTGGTTCTCGACCCTGGACCTGAAGTCGGGCTACTGGCAGGTAGCTCTAGACCCGAGAGACAAGGAGAAGACCGCATACTCGACAGGCCAAGGGCTCTGGCAGTTCACAGTTATGCCCTTTGGCCTCTGCAATTGCACCAGCTACCTTCCAACGCCTCATGCAGTCAGTGATGAGAGGGCTGACTTACGATGCCTGCCTGCTATACCTGGACGACATCATCATCGTCGGGAAGACTTTTGAAGATCACCTCGAAAATCTGAGTAAGGTGCTACAGAGACTGCAGGCGACCAACTTGAAGCTGAACGCGAAGAAGTGCCAGCTCTTCCGCAAGGAAGTGAACTACTTAGGCCACATAGTCTCAGCAACCGGAGTGGACACAGACCCGGAGAAGACACAGGCTGTGAGAGATTGGCCTCGCCCAAAGGATAAGAAAGAGTTGCGCAGTTTCCTGGGGCTGTGCAGTTATTACCAACGCTTCATAAAGGGGTTCTCCAACATCGCAAAACCCCTCACTTGCCTGACAGAGGAACACCGGCCTTATGTGTGGACAGAGGATGCCGAAGACGCTTTCCAGCACCTAAAGGAGACCCTGTGCAGTGCTTCAATTTTGGGTTTCCCACAACCGGGTGGCGCCTTCATTGTGGACACCGACGCTAGCGACCATTGCATTGGAGGTGTCCTATCGCAGATCCAGGACGGCCATGAGCGGGTGATAGCCTACTATGGCAAGATGCTATCCAAGGCATAGAAGAACTACTGCGTCACCCGACGAGAATTATTGGCAGTAGTAAAGACCTTGGAGCACTTCCACAAGTACCTGTACGGTCAGCCATTCCACCTGAGGACTGACCATTCCGCCCTAACCTGGCTACTGAGCTTCAAGAACCTGGAAGGCCAGACAGCACGTTGGGTCCAGAGGCTGCAGGAGTACGACTTCACCTCGGAACATCGTAGAGGGAAGAGCCACGGTAACGCTGATGCCATGTCCCGAGGACCCTGTCCAGAAGAGTGCGGCCAGTGCACAAGAGTGGAGGAGAAGGAGCGTGCCGCAGCAGTCCGAGTAGTCACGGCAGTGCCTGAGGATGGCTGGGATAGCGCAGGCCTGAGGAGGGAGCAGCTGGCGGACGCAGACTTGGGGCCACTCTTGAGGGAAGTGGAGGCAGGGACGAGACCAACCTGGGAGGAAATCGCACCGAGGAGCGCCACCTACAAGTCGTACTGGGCCCAATGGGACTCGTTGAAGACCAGAGAGGGCGTGCTGTTCCGGGTATGGGAGTCACCCGATGGGAAGACGCAGAGAGAACAGTTGGTACTTCCCCGGAGTAAGGTCCCGGAAATTTTGGAGGAGGTGCACGCCGGTATTTCGGGAGGACACCTGGGAGCGAACCGAACGATTGACAAACTACGGCAGCGCTACTACTGGCTGAGACTCCGAGCAGATGCTGAGAGATGGTGCCGTTAGTGTCACGTGTGCGCGGCGAGTCGTGGCCCCCAGACTAGGAGCCGGGGTCTCATGCAGCAGTACAATGTCGGAGCGCCATTTGAACGGATCGCCGTTGTCATTGCGGGACCGTTTCCAGTTTCCGACCGTGGCAACAAGTACCTAATGGTGGTCGTGGACTACTTCACCAAGTGGCCGGAGGTGTATGCCATCCCAAACCAAGAGGCAAAGACAATCACGGACTGCCTCGTGGAGCAAGTGTTCTGTCGATTTGGGGTGCCGTTGGAGCTACACAGTGACCAGGGCACCAACTTTGAGTCCAACCTAATGAAGGAGGCTCTACAAAGGCTTGTGGTGAACAAGACCCGTACGACGCCTCTACATCCCCAGTTGTATGGCATGGTCGAAAGATACATCAAGACCTTAGAGGAACACCTGAGGAATGTCGTGGCCAGCCATCAGCGAGACTGGGACGTCAAGGTACCACTGTTCTTGCTGGCCTACCGCTCGTCTACACACGACACAACTGGGATGATGCCAGCCAGCTTAATGTTCGGCCGAGAGTTATGCCTCCCTTGTGACCTGGCTTTTGGAAGCCCTCCGGAAGCGAAACAGCCAGTGACCGAGTATATGGAGATCTTGGTGGACCATCTCCACGACATTCACGAGATGGCTAGAAGATTCCCCGAGGGAAGATGCTGGTGGTACACCTGGATCGTCTAGCCCGCTACTGTCGCTGGCCGCCTCATTCCCCCCTCCCACTGCCATCTGGAACTTTTGTGGTAATTCACTGAAACCAGAGACTTCTAGAAGACGGTGATATTCCTATAAAAAGGGCTGCAGTGAGTGAATTGAGTCAGTCAGTCAGTGAGTGCTTGACGAGCTAGCGAACGGACGAGTTGACTGTGTACGTGCATCGGAACGGTAACGAACGAACTGGTGAATCTTAATTGTGTGCATTACGTGATTCCGTGTAATTGGCAAGTGTTTAACTGTAAGTCGGTGGAAATAAAGAGCATTTTTGAGTGGGGCAATTGGACTTTTCATTTCACGAACCCACAAAGTCACAATATTCATATTCTCGAAATAACATTCATTACGATTGCAATGTTCAGCGTCATCATCGTTGCTTTCTAGAACCGCGTTTATAATTATATCTTCATTTGTTTCCTCCATTAACCCATCTTGGCGCTTAAAATCTTGCTCAGTTCCTTTCACGTGTCTGCATACTTCTACCCAATCATTTTGTGTAATTTGACCTATGCAGCTTGTTGTCATAGTCTTCAGATTACTCAAAGTAATCTATGATACATCTTTTGTTGAATTAAATTCCAGATAACTCTATAGGACTAAGGAGGAGGAAACGGAGGAAAGTGTAAGACTGTAAAGTCCCTTTGTTCCATTATTCTATCAATCCAATAAACAGGCTTTTTTAAAATTAATTTTCTCTATCTCTAGCTCATTTTTTGTCATTTGCGGATCGTGTTTAATTTTCTTTTGCATTAGCCAATGAATAACTTGTGCTTTATGAGATGAAGTGTTAGGGGCTTTATTTTCCTGTATGGTATGGCACAACAATGATTTCAGGTAGAATATTTTATATTAATTTCTCTTCTGCCCACTTTTTATAATTTTGAATGTTCATTGCATCATGGTAATTCGTTGATTTGCATTTTCAATCGGAAATCAATTCTGCTCCGTCAATAAATCCCATGGACCACCCAGCGTGTACAACAATTGTTCTTTGACCAGCACTAATATTAGTCAACACACCTGGTACTTCGTAATATTGCCAGCACTTTTTGACGGCATAGTGAGTATGGACTCAAGACTCGTTCGTATAAACTCCTGGTTTACGTGTACCATTTACATTTTCACTAATAGCCCTTAAGTTCTCTGCAAGTTTTGCAACAATTTGTGGTTTCTCCATTAGCAAAAATGATGTTTTTTTTTGTTTTTTTTTTACCTCATTTCTTACATTGAAATCCCATTTTTCTTAATATTTTCTAAATGTTTCTTTGCCACCTGAATATGTATTATTTAGCGAAGTTCAGGAGTTTAAGTAGGAATTTCCTTTTTCTGTTCATAGTACTCCAAAAATGTCCTACGCACAACGCACTTATCAAATTCATCAAGAAATATTATTGTGCCTGATTTTCGATTTTTCCTCGAAGTTCTAACCTTAACCCCAGTTGTTGAAGCATTTTCTGTTCATGATGGCTCTCCCAAACTTTCCCACTAATTTTGTTGCCCTAACTGTTGCTTTCTCAAGGAGTAGGAAGGAGTAGGAGTAACCTTTTCTCCTTTATTTCTTGTCTACAGAACTATATATATATTCTTTTCATCAGAATGGGAAACTTTTCTTGTTTTTAACTTTGTAGATGCCTCCGTAATTAAACTCTTCACAAGCGCACGTCAGAGCGAGCACTGCAACTCCCACTATACTATTAGAACTTAAGCCGCACAAGGAAATGTTCAAAGAAACACCGTGTTGAACTGCCCTACATCTGCGCGTCCGTCACATTGGAAGTATCTCGGTATTGTTGATGTTTGCGTTATCCGCACTGTACCTGAGGTACTCCGCCCACTTGTGACGTAACTGTTTAATAACGCTTCTCGCCGAATGCATTCATATCGTGGCCGACTAGTATTTTAAAACAGGCAGCACAACAAATGGATAGAGAAGCTCTGGTACAAATTTACTATGCAGTCATACACTCCCATTTATGCTATGGTATGGTATTGTGGGGAAATGCGCAGAAAAAAGCAATGGTAAGAATATCAAGACTCCAGAAATATGCCATCAGAATAATTTGTAAACTAAAAAAGATGGATTCGTGTAGTATGTTTATAAAACATTAAATGTATTAACATTTACAGCATTGTATATATATATATATATATATATATATATATATATATATATATGAGTGCATTAAATACGTAACAAAAAATTGTAGCAACCAAAATAAAAATATGTACATACATAAACATAACACAAGAACAAAACAAAATTAATTTTTAAACAGATTAAGAGGAACATTAAGTAACAAAAATATAGAAAATAAATCTAAAGAACTGTGCAATCATTTACCGAATCAGATAAAACAGATAACTTTTTTTTCGAGTGGAGGAAAAATCCATTTACGGAGCCCCACTGTGTTGGAGGGCACAATGGGGACTGTGGGGCTCGCCAGTCCTTGGCAATACCCACTAAGGAACCTCCACCGGATAATGAAGGGATAATGATCTGTGAATGGCGTGGCGTATGCGGTCCCGCATAGCACCCGCGTTAGTATGTGAGAGATGGGATGAGCGCTTGGAAGGTATTACTAGGCTACAGACATGGAACCTGACTGCAGCCTAGGAGTTAAAAGGTGGTAATGGGTAAGGATAGGTACCGGATTATTGGTGTCTTGCTTTCCACCATACGTGGCGTGACTTGATGTCCTCCACGTATAAGTGGCTGATGGTCTTGCGCTGTTCTGTGATGTGCTGGATCTCTGAAGGTGGTTCACTCGGAAGGAGGGTTGAGCTCACAGAGTTCCTGAGGAGCCCTCTGACGCTCGTAGTGAGCTCGTCCAGCTCCGGTGTATGAGTTAGTGCTCTGTTGTGATGTGAGTTGTCTGCGAAGTCTGGAGCTCTCTTAGGAGGTCCTCCAGGGCGGTCAGTTTGGCCGCTATGACCAGGAGCTCCAAATGAAGATCCTGAACGGCCTCCCCTATGCCCCAGAATTGCTCCCTGATCTGCTCCTGGCTGGTGATGTAGTTTGGTGTTGCCGGCTGTTGATGATGTTGTTGATGATGCTGAGCGTTCAGCTGCTGCTGAGTGGTTGGCGGCGCTGGAAGGAGAGGTGATGCTTTCCTGTAGGGATGCAGGGGACATAGCGCCTCTCCGGTGAAATGGCTGTGCCCTCCACAGGAGGCACAGTAGCGGCAGTGTCGTCGGAGGTCGTGTTCTGTGCAGACCGAGGTGAGGCTGGAAGCACCACAGTAGTGGCACTTTGGCTCGGCTGCACAGGACTCGGCTGTGTGCCCTTAGGTGCAGCAGCGGCGGCATGGAGCTTGACGGTCCTGTCGGCTGACTTCGGTGTGCAGCACCCGCCCTAATAAGGGCAGGCCATTAGCTAAAGCAGCTTCTAGTTCCACGTGGCTGGCTAGCTCCACCCGGACGAGTGGTGTCGGACCTTGGGCTGATGTGATGCGTGTGGCCCCCATTGCTGATGGCCACTGCTGCTGCTCGTGCGGCGGTGCAGTGGTTGAGGTGGCGTTGGCTGGCTGGCTAACGCTGGCGACTAGCCTGCTCCCGGCTGGGTAGCAGGGCCGGGTTCTGGCTGCGGTGTTGTAGGACTTTCCTTCTCGGCTGGCTGTGCGGTGGCGATGACTGCTGGTTTCTTCGTTACTCTCTTGGCATGACCCATGTTGCTGCTCTGAAGGTTCGAGGAAAACCCCTGCAGATGAAAAATTTAAACTTAAAGCAATTAAAAAGTACCTCCTAGAAAACCCAGTCTACTCTACAGATGAGTGTAAAAGGTTAAATGAAGCCTAAGTAGTATATGTACCCTCTGCTTATTTTATTATTTTTATATTGTGTACACATTGTATTTGTTAAACCTGTTGACGTATCCTATGTATTTTGGATCATATGGATGAAATAAAAATGAAATGAAATTATTTTAAATGCCACAAATACCTTCAGACCCAGAATTTTGCTTGACAACCATTTTAGAAGATTTGATTTCCATAATTTTAAATTATTCAATGCTTTAGATTAGTCTTTCCTAATATTGTGACCAATTAATTTTGCAAAATGTTAAAATAAAATGTGTTTTACTTATAGGATCCTAGCAGTGCCATTCCTCTTGGAACTTTGCTGGCCATCCTTGTCACTTTTGTGTCATATGTAGGCTATGGTTTCATGATGGGTGGATGTGTTCTTCGTACTGCTTCTGGTAATACCACAGAATATCTCCTGGGAAAAGAGGAGGATCCAGAAAATCCTTGGGCAGTGTTTAGTAACTGCACTGACCGACCCTGCAGTTATGGTCTTCACTATGATTACCAGGTTAGTATCAAACAGGTGTAGTGGCAAATGGATCAAAAGAGTGCTTAAATGGTTAATATAATATCATTTCAAGCAAAAGGTTAGAAAAAGTGATGTATTTAACATTTGGAAGTAATGAGTCGGTAATTCAAACACAAACATCACTTAAATTATCCTTACTTGGACATGTTTCGGAGAACAGTTTGTCCCCATCATCAGTAGTTATCTGACTGGTTGGATCCGTGGTTTCCAGAAGTGAGCTGGTTGTCTGTGGTGGCATCTGTTGACTGTGAGATGAACTTCCAAAGAGAGTTTCCAGGCGGCAATTCGAAATTTAAAGTATACTGTTTGTTTTTTATAATTAGCAACTTTTCTCAAACATTGAATGCAGCAGAACGCAATGTTTGGGAAATGTAAATGGATGAACTGTAAATTTGCCATATCTGGTGTTTGGGTTTTCTAGTTTTTTTAACGTAGTAATGTCCACTGTACACAGGATTACAGTCACATACACCAGGTTGCCGAATTGAACAACTATAACAAAAATTTCATCAAAAACTTTATCTACAGACACAAAAGAAACAAAAACTTAAAGGACATTACTATGTTAAAAAAAACTAGAAAACCCAAACACCAGATATGGCAAATTTACATTTCATCCAAAATACTTCAAAAAATTTGAAAAGATATTTAAGAGCTTCAACATAAAATTAGCCCTTCAGAACAAACACAACATCCAGAACTTACTAAACCACCCTCTAAAAAATAGCACACCGAAAACTCAATTATCAGGCATTTACCAAATGAGCTGCCAGGATTGTGACAAGATATACATTGGTAAGACCAAAAGGAATCTAGGAACAAGAATGAAAGAACACTTCAGAAATATTAAATTCAAACACATGGACAAGTCGGCTGTGGCACATCACTTTTGGTCTGAGAATCACAACATAAAACAAGAAATAGAACTGATCAAACAGGCAAAGACACCTCTGGAACTACAGATTTGGAAAAACATATTTATTGAAAAGAAACGGGACCTCTTGATGAATTTTGAAATTCCCGCTGTAGATGACATCATCAAACTTACTAGGACATTAGATGGCAGCACAACACCAAGCCAGATGCAGACACCGGATGCATTATCAGTCACCCATAGAACTGACGATAGGGAAGAGGATCCCAGAAACTAGTCTTCATCAAAAAACTTGTAAGTGGAGAAAAGTATATACAAGGTTGACTCATTTGCCTAATTTTAGTAATGATACCTTCCTTTAATTTAGATTCAGTGATTTTGGGAAAGATACCTCTTAATTTCTCAAATGCTTGTCCAAACCTTTAATAAAATTTTTCATTAACCTGAGCTTTATGTGAAGTGGCGGAAGAATAACTCTGTTTGGGTCTACTAGAGACACATACTTAACACTGTTTGCTCCAGGTGTATGGTTTTCCCTTTTCCCCTATTCTTTCACTATAAAAAGCTTGTCAGTTTCCCTTCTGTCCTATAAGCACAAAATACAGACATATTTTATGAAACCTCCCTGCAACTACTTTGAGGTCACTACAAATTTTCCAGCCATGGTTTTGATAACAAATAGCATTTAAAGTCATGGACATGGAACCATATGCCTCCTTCATCCCTATGACATGAAATAAAGGTATTGAGGGTAATAGGTTGTCACTATGTTGCAACACTGCCTTTAGACTGTATAGTAGAAGAAACAATAAAGAGGCGTCAATCTTTGACATAATGCTCTATGCCTAATTCCTTCATTAAGCCACTAATATTAATGCAGAAACACATTTGAAAAAACTATTTGTAGTCGGTTTTAACATTTTGTCACTTACATTTGTAGAAGAAAATGGATAAATGTCTGGTGTTTAAGAAAATTGAAAAGGTTAAACTAAAGAAAACCATTAAGGAAGCAACCACATTTTCAAAAGAAAAAGAAAGCGACAGCATATTCAGTGCATTCGCATACCACCCAAAAACATTTAATAAATTCAAAAAGATCTTTAAGGAACAAAATATCATCTTGGCACCTACAAATATATACTCAATTTCAAAATTGCTAAATTCAAAAATAAAAGATGAAATCCCACTAATTAACAGACTGGAATATACCAAATAAGTTGTAAGAATCAGGAAAAATACTACATAGGTAAAACTAAAAGAAACCTAAAAATCAGAGTCAAAGAGCACTTTAGAAACGTCAGATTGAAACAAGAAGATAAGTCAGTAGTAGCATTTCATTTTTGGAATGAAAACCATGACACTGACCCAAATTAAAAATTACTAAAAGGAGTGATAAACCAAAATAAACTGACAACATGGGAGAACATATTCATATGGAAAAATGACTAAGTAATGAGCTTTGAAATTCTACCAGTAGATAATTTGACAAAGAAGATCATACATAGTTCCACCACCAGAGAGAAGAGAGGAGACAACAACAAATGAATGTTGGACCCTTGACGTTGATTATGGCTTCACTGGCTTCCGAAATTAGTCCCTCTGTAATATAAAAATGTAAGTGACAAAGTGTTAAAAACCAACTACAAATAGCTTTTTCAATTCAATTTGACATTATGGTAATAAATTCCTCCAATCATGCATACTTTTAAATTTCCCAGAATATGCTTCAGAGACTATTTTCTCCATTGTCAACTGGACATCGATGTCCAGTTATTTAGTGTCATTAATTGACTCACCTTTAAATTTAATTTATTACAACACTGTTTACAATATTTCCATGAAAGGAAATTATATGTTGTTCTTTGTTGTGAAATCTGTGACAACTGTTTTTTGAGATCAGTAAAATGTTATTTTAGTCTCTCTTACCAGGAAATTCCACCCCTGTAGCCTAGAATGCAGTATTTCTGATGCTGTTACCTAGTTTCAAAACACAAATAAGATCACTTAGTACTTTTTGAGAAACAAAATTTCTTTCTTTGTTCACATTGATATGTAGGGTCATGGGATGTTGAGGGCATGCTTTTGGAGCATCAGGCACTGTAAGATGTTCACATTGAGGAACTGGTCTTATTCCTAATGGAACATTAGGATATTTGACATTCAACTTACTCTATTCTAGAAATACCTGTAATCTTGGTATTATAAAAGTTATTTAAATGGTTAGATTGTTCTCTCTACACTATAGACAATCATATGGCGAAGATTTGTATTTACCATGTGCTATTGCTTAAGACCAGTTTTGCACGATATGCAGAACACAAGGGGAGCAAAATCCTTATCTTGATCTCCTAGGGCACAACCAAAGTCTAATGAATATGCTGCTTTAACTTCGATTTAGGGGTGAATTGTCCACACCCATAACAAAAGTTATTCGGATTATTAGTATGCTTCCCTATGCTTGCTCCTATCCATATCTGTAACCTTTCTTTAGCACTACAAATTAACTACATTACACTTTTGCAGCTACATATGAACTGAAAGAAGAATCCAAAATCCAATACAAAATAATACAGATGATAAACAGACCACCCATTGGGGTACTCAAGATAAATGCATTGGTTTATTTACTCAGTGAAATGAAGAATAGATGGAGAGGAGCATGATAACGTAGCATTAGCTAAGAAGCTGAGGGCCATAAATTGATAAATGCTTAAGATAGAAATCTTTTCCATTATAGAAAACAAAGTAAGACACATTTAGGTCTTTCTGATAGGATATGAAGTTCTGTATTAGTAATTTTATGTCAACATAATTTTAATTTACGTTGGGCACACCCATTTAAATACGATTTTTATAGTAGACTCTAAAATTAAATTTACTGATAAATCTTATGTGATTGAAAATTACATTCTACTTATTGTTCTACTTATTTCGAATAACATGCCTTTTCTTTACAAGTATACAAATATTATTTAATAATAAAATAGCTATTATTTTAAATTAATTGAAAAAAAAAAAGCTATTTGTCACTTTGTTTTCAACACTTTGTCACTTACATTTTTATATTACACATTTATATAATTTTATATTATTGTTAGTGATGAAGTGTTAAAAGCCAACTACAAATAGTTTCTTCAATTAATTTTGGTGTCACTGTTACTAAATTCCTCAAATCATGCATAATTTTAAATTAAGTTAATGAGTTGGTATCATCATACTCCATTTCTGTAAGTTTTATAAAAGAGTAAGAATAGGAAGATCTCAAAAATGGTACATGATACAGCACTTTAAGGGGCATTTTTGAAATAGTAATTTTGCATAAGAATTGGCCTATTTTGTTTTGGGTGCAAAAACCATATTCTCTAGTGTAACTACTCTTATGTACTAAGTTATTTATCTGTAATTTATTTCTGATTTTACTGCATCTGTTCAATGTTATGTAAAACAATATTTTATGGATCTTTTAATTTCTTTATTATTGCCAATGTAGCTAATACAGGAATCTTACATTGTCAGTTATACTACAGTTAGTTGCTAAATTATATTTATACATTTACAGAATTACAAAATTATGGATGAACAATTACAATATTATAAGTCATAATTAATAGATTTTCAATCAATCAATTTTATTAACTTTGTTTTATGCACAAGAATAGCAACAACAACAAAATAAAGAAGTTAATTATATAAATATAATAATTATTAGTTAAATTTCTTTTAGCTTGTATAGGCATTTGTGAATTAGAAATTCCTTAGTCATTTTGCTAAAGACATTGTTGGCAGTAACTTTAATTTTTAGTAATTTTCTGTACAGGATATAGCAGTCATTATCTATATGGTTTTATTAGTTGATGTTCTGTGCTTGTCTTGTTTTGTGTAGACGAAAGTGCAAATTTTTCTGCTATTACATCTGTATTGTAGTTTCTCTATCACTTGTGAGATAACTTTGTATCCAAAGAGAGAATAGATAATGAATATGTAATGCCTTTAGAATGAAAGATTTCTTTATATAAGTCAGTCTGTTCATTTTATACATTTTTCCAGCAGCTTTCTTTTACAGATTAATTTATTCAGATGTGTGTGTTGACAGCATTACCCTGGACCTTGATACCATAGTTTAGTAATGGGAAGATCAATCTACAATAAACTTGTAACAATCCCTTTTATAATATTAACCCATATATGGTGTGAATTTGGGAGTCTTATCTTTTATTTCATTTGATTAATGCAGTTTTCAATTCAGTGTAATGTGTAGTTTGCCTGTAGTTCTTGCATATAGTGTTAAAATATACAGAAAATCTAAACAAATTAGCCCCATCTTCTAGATCATTCAAAACTATTGTCACGGCGACGGGCATAAAAGGTTCGACGCAAATAGACAACAGACGGGTAGTGTTTCAAGGAGATAATGAGCTTGCATAAGCAGATAAACAAAAGACTTACCGACGCAGATAAGTGAGGTAAATGGAAATTTCTAGTGAATACTTGACTGATAGAGATTATTCGGTTTCTGGTTTGTTTTAGAACAGTCTAGAAATTATCAGTGAGGTATTTAAGGGAGCGACGACTCACCAAGAGTCAGTCGTAAGAAGTAAACAGCTGAGCTGATGTTGTAAACAGATGTAATCAGAACGCTGTTTGTTATTGTCTTCGACCTTGGTAGATTGTGTTGTGTATGTGACGTAATGTTGTTAAGTGAGAATTGAACAGTGTATTTCTACGGAAATAAAGAACATTTAGAACATCTGCAACTCGGACTTCTAATTCTACGAACCCACAAAGTCACAACTGGTGTCAGGAGTGAGACATACCACTATGGAGGCAACATTGGAAAAGATTTTAGCGGAACTGAAAGAAATGAAGACGGCTAACGACAACATCACCGAGAAGATGGAAGAAATGAAGGCCGAATTAACAGCGAAGACGGAAACGGCAAACAACAACTTGGCCGCGGAACTGAAGGAAGTGAGAACGGCGAACCATAGCCTGGCCGAGAAGATGACCGAATTGACCACGGAGATGAAACCGGAAACGAGGCCCTCGCCGCAAAGTTTGAAGAGCAGTTCATCAGCGTGAGGGATCACGTCACGGAGCTGGGCAAGCGGATGGGTCAAGTGGACGAGCGCGTCGAAGACCTGGCGAGCCGCGTTAGCGAGCTGGAGGGAAAGACCGACAGCAGCACTAAGCCCCTGAATGCCATGGTGGAGGACGTCGTCGGCAGGAGGCTAAAGGATTTAAAGATCGACGCACCGGGACGCCACACATCTGCGTGCGTTAAACCTCCTAAATACGTCAGCGCGACAACTTTCGAAGTCTTACGCCGTCAATTTGACACGGTGGCCAAATACAAGTGGTCACCAGAGGAAGAGGCCGCACAGCTACTAGCCAGTCTCCAGGGACGGGCCGCAGAAGTCCTGAATGCGGCGGCACACAAGGACATCTGGGAGGCCATGAAGAATCGCCTTGGAAACCACCGCTTAGCCGCAGCGTACCGCAGACAGCTGAAGGCAAGGTCACAGCAGCCAGGGGAGACGCTGCAGGAGTTCGCCCTGGCAATTGAGCAACTGGCTAGCAAAGCCTTAGTCGACCTCCCAACAGAGTTCGTATCCCGGGAAGCCTCCTAAGCATTCGTTGACGGGGTACGAGCCACGGAGATTCGTCAGCGTCTAATGCTCGGTGGCTACAAAACCATCCACGAGGCGCTAACGGCAGCATTGAGGATGGAGGTGGCCAAGGTGACAGCTACCCCAACTTTCAGAACGAGTATCCGCTATAATGGAGACCGAAGGCCAGTCGAGGGACGCCGGCGAAGACCTAGTGGCCTGTGTTGGGGGGGGGGCGGACATTAACGCCAGAGGTTCTACTCCCATTAGTCCTAGACCCGTAGGACACGGACCCGGCCCTCCTTGGACCAGGGAGTTACCGAGCTGTCCCAAAAGGGCGCTCGGGGCCTGCGTGGGGCTTTCCATAGGGCAAGACCTAAAGATTTACCAAGCCCCCCTATCTGGTCCTGTGGAATCGAGACGGGATGGAAGTGGATACGCCACTTAGGCGCGCCAGCACCAACATGGCAAGGCCAGCGCTTACGCGCGCCAACGCCAAAATAGGAAGGCTACCGAACAACATCGGTAGGGCCGCCTGGTGATCTAGCACACCTTCTACTAGCTATGCTGTCTAGTACGCGGGAACATTAATGGCTTCCTTCAACCCCGTCCGGAGACGTACCCGATCTCCCATGGGTATCGGGAACCACTGCCCCCACGAGTCCAACCCAATCCGAACAACTCCCCAGCAGGGAGGAGCTCGAATGCTAGACCCGAGATTCCTCTAGTAACGTCAAAGGTACCACGAGTGCTAGGTGTCCGCAGCGCCTGCACCACGGCAGCTGAAGTGGACGGATCTCCCCCTACGGCAGGGTGTGGACAGCAGGGACACCAGGAGAGAGACTGCTCACACCAGGAAGAGCAGCCGGAAAACGAGTAAGGGCCTTCGTGGAGAGGGGCACGTCGGCGTCATCACCACCAGCCCTCTCGAGTGACACTGCGTGCCGTCAGCCGGCGGATGGATGACAGCCTTTTCGCGGACGGTTGGGTGAGAGGGAAGCCGTGCCGCGTGCTCGTAGACACCGGGGCAGCCGTGACCATCATCAGACCTGACGGGGCCAAGGGTTTGCCGGCGAGGAAACCGGGCCGACCATACCAACTTGTGACGATATCGGGTAACACCTTGCCTGTGGAGAAGGAGGCCCTACTGAAGTTGACCTTGGGACGGAGTGCCTTGCGTCTGTGGGTGTTCATCGCGAAGCTGGCTGAGTAGGTGATACTGGGATTGGAAGTCCTCAGGAGCCACGAGGCGACGGTTGACGTCGACAAGAAGGTGCTGCGGCTCAATGGAGAAGAGGTCATACTCCGGCAGCCCGAAGAGCACCATGGAATCTGCAGGGTCATCTTGAAGGAAGACGTGGTTGTTCCCGCAAGAAGCGAGGTGGAGGTGGTGGTGACGAAGCGACTGGAAGGCCAGCGGGCGAAGAACGTGATGCTGGACCAAAAGACGTCTGTGCACTGACTATGTGTAGCCAGGATATTGTTGCCATGTCGAGAGGTGGTGCCAGTGAGGCTGCTCATCCTGACAGACACCGATCACGACGTCCAGACCGGGACGGAGTTGGGGACTTACGAGTCCGTGGTCAGCGTGACAGCAATCGAGAAGACACAGGAGCCGGTGCCGACGCAACACCTGGAGCCCCGGCTGGAAGGCTTATTGGAGAGGGCGGCCGACCACCTGACCGCAGAACAGCTGGAGAAAGTTCGACAACTGCTGAGGCGGTACCAGCGCGTCTTCAGCCAAGGCGACGGCGATTACGGTGGCACGTACCGCGTGCTCCACCGCATCGACACAGGAGACGCCCAGCCTATTCGGCAACCACCAAGACGCGATCCGCTGGCAAAACAAACAGCGGTACGGGATATGCCAGATGACATGAAATCCAGGGGAGTGATTGAAGAGTCTGACAGCCCTTGGTGTTCCCCTGTAGTCTTGGTGACGAAGAACAACGGTGAGCTACGCTTCTGCGAATGCTGTCACCAGGAACAACTGTTTCCCCTTACCTCGAATTGACGACACCCTGGACACGCTTGCCAGTGCGCAGTGGTTCTCGACCCTAGATTTTAAGTCAGGTTACTGGAAGGCAGATCTGGACCCGAGAGACAAGGAGAAAACCGCATTCTTGACAGGCCAAGCACTTTGATAGTTCACAGTTATTCCCCTTTGGCTTCAGCAATGCCTCTCCAATGCTTAATGGAGTCAGTGATGAGAGCGTTGACATATGACGCCTGCCTGCTATACCTGAACGACATCATCATTGTCGGCAAGACCTTCAAAGACCATCTCGAAAACCTGAGTAAGGTGCTACAGAGACTGCAGGCGACCAACCTGAAGCTGAACGCGAAGAAGTGCCAGCTCTTCCGCAAGGAAGACAAATACTTGGGCCACACAGTTTCAGCAACCAGAGTGGCCACAGATCCCGAGAAGACACAGGCCGTGAGAGATTGGCCTCGGCAAAAGGATAAGAGAGAATTGCGCAGTTTCCTAGGGCTGTGCAGTTATTACCGCTGTTTCATAAAGGTGTTCCCCAACATTGCCAAACCCCTCACCCGCCTGACAGAGGAAAACTGACCTTATGCGTGGACAGATGACGCCGAAGGCACTTTCCAGCACCTGAAGGAGACACTCTGCAGTGCTCCTATTTTGGGATTCCCACAATCCGGCGGCGCCTTCATTGTGTACACCGACGCCAAGGACCATTGTATTGGAGGCGTCCTATCCCAAGTCCAGGACGGCCATGAGCGAGTGATAGCCTACTACAGCAAGACGCTATCCAGGGCAGAGAAGAACTACTGCGTCACCCGGTGAGAGTTACTGGCGGTGGTAAAGACCTTGGAACACTCCCACAAATACCTTTACGGTCAGCCATTCCACATGAGGACTGACCACTCCGCCCTAACCTGGGTACTGTGCTTTAGAAACCTGGAAGGTCAGAGAGCACGTTGGGTCCAGTGGCTGCAGGAGTAAGACTTCACCTCTGAAAATCGTAGAGGGAAGAGCCACGGCAACGCAGACGCCATGTCTCGAAGTCCCTGCCCAGAAGAGTACGGTCAATTCACAAGAGTGGAAGAGAAGGAGCGTGCCACAGCTGTTAGAGTGTTCACAGAGTGGCTGTGGATGGCTGAGGTAGCGTAGGCCTGAGGAGGGAGCAGCAGGTGGACGCGGAATCGGAACACTCTTGAGAGAAGTAGAGGCAGGGACCGGACCTATCTGGGAGGACATCGCACCAATGAGCGCCACATACAAGTCCTACTGGGTCCAATGGGACTCACTGAAGACAAGAGATAGTGTGCTGTTCCGGGTATGGGAATCGCCTGATGGGAAGACGCAGAGGGAACAGTTGTTACTTCCTCGAAGTAAGGTGCCGGAGGTCTTGGAAGAAGTGCACGCTGGTACTTCAGGAGGACACTTGGGAGCAAACCGAATGATCGACAAACTCCGACAGCGCTATTACTGGCTGAGGCTACGTGCAGACGCTGAGAGATGGTGCCGTCAATGTCACGTGTGCGCAGCGAATCACGGCCCCCAGACTGCAGCAGTACGATGTCGGAGCGCCATTCGAAAGGATCGCCATATACATAGCTGGACCATTCCCAGTGTCCGACTGAGGCAACAGGTAGCTGAAGGTGGTCGTGGACTACTTCACCAAGTGACCGAAGGTATATGCCATCCCGAACCAGGAGGCGAAGACAATCAGACTGCCTTGTGGAGCAAATGTTCTGCTGATTTGGGGTGCCGTTAGAACTCCACAGCGACCAGGGCACCTATTTGAGTCTAACCTGATGAAGGAGGCACTGCAAGACTTGGGGTGAACAAGACCCTCACAACACCTCTACATTCCCAGTCGGATGGCATGGTCGAAAGGTACATCAAGACCTTAGAAGAACACCTGAGGAAGGTCGTGGCCAGCCATCAGCAAGATTGGGACGTCAAGGCGCCACTGTTCTTGCTGGCCTACCGCTGGTCAACACACGACACCATGGCGATGATGCCAGCCAGCTTAATGTTCGGCCGAGAGATACGCCTCCCCTGTGATCTAGCTTTTGGAAGCCTCCCGGAGGCAAAGCAGCCAGCAACCGAGTATGTGGAGAATCTGGTGGACCATCTCAAAGACATGCATGAGCTGGCTCGTCAGAACATCCAGAAGGCGAGCGACCGCATGAAGACCTGATACAGCAGGCAAGCCAACAGCCAAGGGTTCCAGCAGGGTGACCTAATCTTGTTGTACCGCCCTACCTGGACCAAGGGACGCTGCCCGAAGCTTCAGCAACTATGGCAAGAACTGTACCGTGTGGTGAAGAGGATTAACGAGGTGGTCTACCGCATCCAGAAGGTGCCCCGAGGGAATATGTTGGCGGTACACCTGGACCGCCTGGCCTGCTACGATGGTGCTGTTCGGGACGACCAGCCTTGAGGAGGAAGCATTGTCTTGGCGACGGGCATAAAAAGTTTGACACAAATAGACAACAGACGGATAGTGTTTCACGGAGATAGAGAGCTTGCATAAGCAGATAAATGTAGCGCCAGCGACAAAAGACTTACCGATGCAGATAAGTGAGGTAAATGGAAATTTCTAGTGACTTCTTGACTGATAGAGATTAATCGGTTTCTGGTTTGTTTTATAAAGTCTAGAAATTATCAGTGAGGTATTTAAGGGAGCGACGTCTCGTGAAGAGTCAGTCGTAAGCAGTAAACAGCTGAGCTGATGTTGTAAACAGATGTAATCAGAACGCTGTTTGTTATTGTCATCGACCTTGGTAGATTGTGTTGTATATGTGGCGTAATGTTGTTACGTGAGAATTGAACAGTATATTTCTACAGAAATAAAGAACATTTGGAAGATCTGCAACTTGGACTTTTAATTCTATGAACCCACAAAGTCACAATATAAATTGATGAACAGCTGCTGTTCTTCATGATCTGTTGGAATACACACATTTTGCAGTATTGTTTCTGGCTGCTGGTCAGAGTACATTCAGCTTGTGTTCATTCCTCACAAATCAATTGATCACAGCATGGGTTTCCAGCTCTTCCAAACATTGCAGATATAGCTTTAGACATCTTGGTATATTATGGCATTGTTGAAGGTTACGAATAGGTTCACCAATGTTCACATAGCATACAGAAAAGGGGTTTGTTTTCATGCATGCATAGTGCTTTTGTATTAAATAAAATGAAAGCATTTAAGAGAAAAACGTTCTGCTTCTGAAAAAGTTGAATCATTTGGAAGGTTGAGGAGCGTCCAAAATTAAACTGACAAAAATAAGTAATTTAAAAAATTACTAAAGGCAGTGATAAACCAAAAATACTGACAATGTGGAAGAACATTAATATGGAAAAATAAAGACAAGTAATAAACTTGAAATCCCACCATATTTCGACCACCAGAGGGAAGAGAACCGGTGACAGCAAGAGATGATAGTAGGACCTTCAAGGTTGAAAATGGATGCAATAGCTTCTGAATCTGGTCTCTGAATAGTATAAAAATGTAAGTGACGAAGTGTTAAAAACCGACTACAAATAGTTTTTAATTAATTTTGACTTTACTGTTACTAAATTCCTCCAATCACGTATAATACAAATTTTTGTTGATGACTTCAGAATTAGTATTCCTTTTCTGACTGGTTAGTGATTATATGGTCTATTATTGTTGAAGAATTTAGAATGGGCTTGGTGTGCTTTTGAGTAATATCTTTGAGATTATTGGCATTAAATACATCAAGCAGTTTTCTGTAATCACTGCTTCTAGAGTCAAGATTAATATTAAAATTGACAATTAGTACTAGGTCTATGCTATTTTCATTATGGTTTTCAGTTATAGTTTCTGAGTGTAATAGCAAATTAGTAACTGAAGCACTAGGTGAGCAATATGTTCCAAATATTTATAAAAATCTTTCATCATATTTATTTTAATGCCTATTCCTTCAAATATTTTGTCAATGTAATTTATCTGCATATTATGTCCGAGTTAGAGTTTGCTGCTAACAAATATGACTACTCTGCTACCCTTAGTTTTTTTCTAGAATAATAATATTTAGAAAATACTCAGAGCCTAATATATTCAATATTATAATTGCTAGCTCCAATCACAATAATACTTACAGTATGTAATTGAATATCATTGAGTATTTGGTTGAATATCTAAAGCTACTGTTCTATTTCACAGTCGTTATTGCAGATTAGATGAAGTATACTTAAATTTGAAATTTTATTTTTGTCAAGTCCTTAAACAACAGAATTTATTTTTGTCTTTTACTCAGTGTGTCATTAATACAAGCAGTGCGACCATTTATTTATCAACGTAGGTTGACTGGAATTTGGAGCATCTGCACAGGAATTGCTTTACTTGCATGGTTGTGCTAGCTTTTGCAATTTTATTTTCTAATGTGTAGTGTTTAATGCCTGCTGTCCCTACATACGGCACTGCAGGTAGTGACACTGATGATACATGAAATGAAGATGGAGCACCGGTGGAATGAGATGGCAGGGAAACCGGAGATCTTGGAGAAAGCCTGCCCCAGCTCCGTGTTGTCCACCACAAATCTCACTTTGCGGTCACCTGGGATGATTATTTGCTAACAACTCTATTACCTGATCAATTGAGATGTAGGGCATGTTGGGTATGATAGTCTCTGGGTAAAACACACACATCTAATAATCTAACATTAAACCTGTTACAGACATTCTGATGCCTGCATTGCACTGAACTATGTCTTTATGTTCATGAGTATGTTCACTTGGACTAGTGTTCACAGGTTTTGGTTAGCTTGAAGTTCTTTGTTACCCTTGCAACACTTCCTAAGGATGTTATTAGTTGCTCCCATTATTATTACATGATTGTTTAGAGTAAAGTTTTCACTTGAAATAGAAAATTCCTTAACTGCCTCTTTCATAGGTGTTCCTGATTTCATAATTACATCCACTCCTGTTGCACTCCCGCTAACATCACTCTAAGTCCCTTGCCGTGACTCTTTATTTTTGTTTGCTTGTTCGTTAGGTGCTAATATTGAGCAGCGCTGTAGGACATTACGCACGTGATAAAGAAAACAACCCTCATCAAAGCAACATACAACGTTTTACCTACCACCATACATTAAAACTTGCCTATATATATTGTGACTTTGTGGGTTTGTGAAATTAAAAGTCCAGGTTACAAACACCAAAGATCGCACTTTATTTCCGTAAAAACGCACTTCATACAGAGCAGTCCAGAATTACATCACATACACAATACAACTTGCAAGGACATCGAACCACAAACAAACAGCTGTTCACGCAGGCGAGTTAAGTTAACAAGGTAGGTGGGCTGGCACTCTTTTTTACAGATTACTCACATTCCAGAATGTTCTCCAACAATCAAGACGGCTTGAACAAAGAACTAGAACTCTCGAGATATCCGTCCCTTTTCGCCCGCCATTTTGGCGAGCCTTCATCTACACACTGCACGCCTGGCTCTTTGAACTAGTCACCGACGCCGCCTCGTTCAACAATGTGCTCGCGACACTGCTCCCTCCTCAAGGCTGGTCGTCTCGAACAGCACCATCGTAGCGGACACGACGATCCAGGTGTACCACCAACATCTTTCCTCGGGGCACATTCTGGATGCGGAAGACCACGTTGTTAATCCTCTTCACCACCCGGTACGGTCCTTGCCATGGCTGCTGGAGCTTCAGGCAGCGTCCCTTGGTCCGGGTAGGGCGGTGAAACCAGACCAGGTCACCCTGCTGGAACCCTTGGCTGTTGGCTTGCCTGTCCTATCGGATCTTCATGAGGTCACTCGCCATTCGGATGTTCTGACGAGCCATCTCGTGCATGTCGTGGAGACAGTCCACCAGGTTCTCCACATACTCGGTTGATAGCTGCTTCGCCTCCGGGGGACTCCTAAATGCCAGGTCACAAGGGAGGCATAACTCTCGGCCGAACATTAAGCAGGCTGGCGTCATCCCAGTGGTGTCATGAGTCGATGAGCGGTTTGCCAGGAGGAACAGTGGGGCCTTGACGTCCCAGTCTCGCTGATGGCTGGCCATGACCTTCCTCAGATGTTCTTCTAGGGTCTTACCATGCCATCCGACTGCAGGTGTAGGGGCGTTGTGCGGGTCTTGTTCACCCCAAGTCTTTCCAGCACCTCCTTCATCAGGTTGGACTTAAAATTGGTGCCCTGGTCACTGTGGAGCTCCAACGGCATCCCAAAACGGCAGAACAGTTGCTCCACAAGGCAGTCTGTGATTGTCTTCGCCTCTTGGTTCGGGATGGCGTACACCTCCGGCCACTTGGTGAAATAGTCCACGACCACCATCAGGTACTTATTGCCTCGGTCGGACACTGGAAATGGTCCAGCTATGTCGACAGCGATCCGTTCGAACGGCGCTCCGACGTTGCACTGCTGCATGCGACCCCGGCTCCTAGTCTGGGGGTCGCGACTCGCCGCTCTGTGACATTGACGGCACAATCTCTCAGCATCTGCTCGTTGCCTCAGCCAGTAGTAGCGCTGCCGTACTTTGTCAATCGTTCGGTTCGCTCCCAGGTGTCCTCGTAAAGTACTGGCGTCCACTTCCTCCAAGACTTCCGGCACAATACTCCGGGGAAGTACCAGCTGCTCCCTCTTCGTCTTTCCATCGGGTGATTCCCATACCCGGAACAGCCTCCTTCGGGAGTTGTTCGGATTGGGATGGACTCGAGGGGGCAGTGTGTTCCCGAAACCCATGGGAATCGGGTACGTCTTCGGACGGGGTTGAGGGAAGCCATTAATTCTCCCGGGTACTAGCCTGCAAAGCTAGTAGAAGGTGTGCTAGATCACCAGGCGGCCCCACCGAGGTTTTTCGGTAGTCTTCACATTGAGTGTTGACGCGCGTAAGTGGCGTATCCACTTCCATCCCGTCTTGAGTCCATAAGACCAGATGGGGGGGCTTGTTAGTCTCTAGGTCTTGTCCCATGGAAAGCCCCACGGAGAACGCCGAGCGCCCTTTGGGACAGCTCGGATAACTCCCTGGTCGAAGGAGGCCCGGGTCCAGTTCCTACGGGTTCAGGACTAATGGGAGTAGAACCTCTGGGCTAAACTAAACCCGGAACAGCACAGCCTCTTGTGTCTTCAACGACTCCCATTGGGCCCATTACGACTTGTACGCAGCGTTTCTGGGTGCGATGTCCTCCCAGGTCGGTCTCATTCCTGCCTCTACTTCCCTCAAGAGTGGCCCCAAGTTGGCGTCCGCCAGCTTCTCCATCCTCAGACCTGCGCTATCCCAGCCATCCGCAGGCACTGCCGTGACCACTCTAACAGCTGCGGCACGCTCCTTCTCTTCCACTCTTTTGCCGCACTCTTCCGGGCAGGGTCTTGGGGACATGGCGTCTGCGTTGCCGCAGCTCTTCCCTCTACGATGTTCAGAGGTGAAGTCGTACTCCTGCAGCCTCTGGACCAAAGTGCTGTCTGGCCTTCCAGGTTTCTAAAGCTAAGTAGCCAGGTGAGGGCGGACTGGTCAGTCCTCAGGTGGAATGGCTGACTGTACATGTACTTGTGGAAGTGCTCCAAGGTCTTTACTACCGCCAATAACTCTCACCGTGTGACACAGTAGTTCTTTGCCTTGGACAGCGTCTTGCTGTGGTAAGCTATCACCGGCTCGTTGCCGTCCTGCACTTGCGATAGGACGTCTCCAATGCAATGGTCGCTGGCGTCGGTGTCCACAATGAAGGCGCCACCTCGTTGTGAAAATTCCCAAAATGGGAGCTCTGTACAGTGTCTTCTTCAGCTGCTGGAAAGCTTCTTCGGCTTCCTCCGTCCACACATACGGCCGGTGTTCTTCCGTCAGGCAGGTGAGCGGTTTGGTGATGTTGGAGTAGCCCTTTATGAAACGGTGGTAGTAACTGCACAGCCCCAGGAAACTGCGCAATTCTCTCTTATCCTTCGGCCGAGTCCAATCTCTCACGGCCTGTGTCTTTTCCGGGTCTGTGGCCACTCCGGTTGGTGAGATTATGTGGCCCAAGTACTTGACTTCCCTGCTGGCACTTCTTTGCGTTTAGCCTCAGGTTAATCGCCTGCAGTCTCTGTAGCACCTTACTCAGGTTTTCGAGATGGTCTTTGAATGTATTGCCGACGATTATGATGTGTAGAGCAGGCAGGCGTCATAAGTCACTCCTCTCATCACTGAATCCATGAGGCGTTGGAAGGTAGCTGGTGCGTTGCAGAGGCCAAAGGGCATAACTGCGAACTGCCAAAGCCCTTGGTCTGTCGAGAATGCGGTCTTCTCCTTTTCTCTCGGGTCCAGAGCTACCTGCAGGTAACCAGACCTCAGGTCCAGGTTCGAGAACCACTGCATACCAGCTAGCGTGTTCAGGGCGTCGTCAATCCTGGATAAGGGGAAACAGGGGAAACCTGGTGAAAGCGTTCAGCTTCCTGTTGTCCACACAGAAGCGTAGCTCGCCGTTCTTCTTCGCCACCAGAACTACAGGGGAACTCCAAGGGCTGTCAGACTCTTCAGTCACTCCCCTGGATCTCATGTCCTCCAGTATGTCACGTACCGCCGCTTGTTTCGCTAACGGAACGCGTCTAGGTTGTTGCCGAATAGGCCGGGCGTCTCCAGTGTGTATGTGGTGGAGCACTTGGTCCGTGCGGCCGTAGTCGCTGTCGCCTTGGCTGAAGACGCGCTGGTACCGTCTCAGCAGTTGCCGAACATTCTTGAGTTGTTCTGCGGTCAGATGGTCGGCCGCCCTCTCCAATAAGCCTTCCAGCCGGGGCCCCAGGTGTTGCGTCGGCACCGGCTCATGGGTCTGGTCGATTGGTGTTACGCCGACCACGAGCTCGCACGTCCCCAACTCCGTCCAGGCCTGGACGTTGTAATCGGCGTCTTTTGGGTTGAGAAGCCTTACCGGCACCTCCTCTCTACACGGCAACAATGTCCTGGCTACACAAGGTCCGTGCACAGGCGTCTTCTGGTCCAGCATCAAGTTCCTTGTTCGCTGGCTTTTCAGTCGCGCCGTCACCACTACCTCGCTTCTCACGGGGACAACCACGTCTCCCTCAGGACGACCCTGCAAATTCCTAGGGGTTCTTCGGGTTGCCGGAGTATGTCCTCTTCTCCATTGAGCCGCAGGACCTTCCTGCCGACCTCGACCGTCGCCTCGTGGCACCTAAGGGCATCCAATCCCAGTATCAGCTCTTCAGCCACCTTCACGACGAACACCCACAGACGTACGGCACTCCTTCCCAAGGTCAACTGTAACAGGGCCTCTCTCTCCACATGCAAGGTGTCGCCCGATGCCGTCAGGAGCTGGTATGTTTGGCTTAGTTTCCTCCACAGCAAACCCCTGGCTACGTCGGGTCTGATTACGGTCACGGCTGCCCTCCTGTCTACGAGCACGCGGCACGGCTTCCCTCTCACCCAACCGACCGCGATGAGGTTGCCATCCATACGCCGGCTGACGGCGCGTTGTGTCAGTCGAGGGGATGATGGTGATGGCACTGACCTGCCCTTCGCCACGACGGCCCTTACTCGTTTTCCGACTGCTCTCCCTGGTGTAGGCAGTCCTTCTCCAGGTGTCCCGGCTGGCCACATCCCTAACACACGCCACTTGGTCTTCGCCGGGTTCCCTCAGGCTGGTCTTCGGTCTCCAGTGTAGCGGATTCTCCTTGTTCTCGACGTCGGAGTAGCCGTCACTTTGGCCGCCTCCATCCTCAATGCTGCCGTTAGCACCTCATGGATGTTTTTGTTGTTGCCGAGCATTAGGCGCTGACGTATCTCGACCTGTCGTACCCCGTCAGCGAACGTGTAGGCGGCTCCCCGGGATACGAATTCAGGGGGGAGGTCGACCAAAGCTTTGCTGGCCAGCTGTTCATTAGCCAGGGCGAACTCCTGCAGCGTCTCCCCTTGCTGCTGCGTTCTTGACTTCAGTTGGCTGCGGTAGGCTGCGGCAAAGCGGTGGTTCCCGAAGTGGTTCTCCAGGGCCTCCCAGACGTCTTTGGGAGCCCCCGCTGTCTGCACCGCGTTAAGGATTTCAGTGGCCCATCCCTGGAGGCTGGCTATTAGCTGTGTGGCCTCATCTGGTGACCACTCGTTGTGCTTGGCCACCGTGTCCTCAAATTTGGCGGCGAGGGCTTCGTTCGCTGCCTTCAATTCCGTGGCCAGGCTTTTGTTTGCTTCTCTCATTTCCGTGGTCAGTTCGCCCAACTTCGAGGTCATCGTCGCGGTCAAGTTTTTATTTGCCGTCTACAACTTCTCTTCCATTTTCTCTATATGATGTTATCGTTAGCCGCCTTCATTTCTTTCATCTCGGTGGTGAGGTTGGCGTTAGCCACCTTCATTTCTTTCATCTCGGTGGTGAGGTTGTCGTTCACCGTCTTCATTGCAGTCACATTGTGATTTGTCATCTCCAACTTTGCTAGAAACTGCGCCAATGCAACCTTCATCTTCGAAATATCCCACTCCTGACACCAATTGTGAATTTATGGGTTTGTGAAATTAAAAGTCCAGATTACAAACACCAAAGATTGCACTTTATTTCCGTAGAAACACACTTCGTACACAGCAGTCCAGAATTACGTCACGTACACAATACAACTTGCAAGGTCATTGACCACAAACAAACAGCTGTTCACGCACGCAAGTTCAATTAACAACTGACTCCTTTGGCAGGCGGGCACCCGTTTTTATAGATTACTCACATTACAGAATGTTCTCCAACAATCAAGATGGCTAAAACAAATAACTAAAACTCTTGAGAAATTCGTCTCCTTCTCCCTGCCGTTTTGGCAAGCTTTCATTTACACACCTCACTCCTCTCTGTTTGAACTAGTCACCAGCGCTGCTCGCGACAATAGTTTTTATTTTATCACCACCAAACATATAACATATGTAACATTTTAAGAACTATTACTACTAAACATTATATTACACAATTACTCATTCAAGAGAAATTGGTCAACCATTCGTTTATGGAGATAACAGTACATTAAACCAAATACAATGATACATTACATTCCCTTTATAGCACAGGACACTTAAACAATTATCCATAAATTCCTGTATGAGTAATAGGCCTTGCTGCATAGTTTTTAAGAGCAGACTTGCACTATCTATTTTCTCTTAAGATACTAATTTTAAGTCTTTTGGAAGTGCATTGAATATTCTGGCGCATTCATAATATACTCCTTTCTGGAAGTCAATCTAGTACTGATTTTATGTAAATTCATTCTTTGTCTAGTATTTATGCTGTGTATATTCACATTTTGTGTAAAGTAGTAGTGACTTTTGGATATGGAAACACATATGCATAAGGATAGGAATGTGTTAAAATATTAACAAGGAAGTGTTAATATATTCAGCCATTGAAAGGATCCTTACATGGAGCTGTAACGTTGATGCCACACATCGCTCTGATGGCTCTCTTCTGTAATATAAATACTCACTTACTCTCCGAGTTACCCCATAATATCAAACCATATTTCATTATAGAATAAAAATAAGCATAGTATACCTGTTTTAATGTCTGAATTAGACAAAGAGTTCAACGACCTAAATGCAAAACTAGACTATCTCAACTTGTGTATGATACTCTCTGTGTGAGATTTCCAATTAAGAGTCGCATCAACCTGCAAAACCAAGAATTTAATGATTGAAGTCTGGTCGAGCATAGCCTTATCAGGGCCTATGCGCAGAGAAGGATTTAACAAACTGTATGTCTCAAACCTCAAGACCTTAGTTTTGTCAATATTTAATGTGAGTTTATTCATCTTAAACCAACTGCATATAGTGCTGAACACATTCAATTTTTGTGCAAAATCATGTAAATTGCTGCTAGTCACTCTTATGCTAGTATCATCAGCAAACAAGACGGTAGTTGTAATGCTTTTCATTTCTTGGGGGGATTGTTGATATAAATTAAGAAGAGTGTATCTCAACCCTATGCCTACTGTTCTCCAAATACAACTTAAACAAACTAAGGCACACACTATTAATTCCATAAAACTTTAAGCTTTTCTACCAGAATTTCATAATTAATAATCAAAAGCCTTAGCTAGATCGCAAATTATACCTCCAATAAGCATATTCTTATTGAGCGCTGGTAAGCATGTATGCTGAAGTTTCTGTGGATACACTTCTCCTGAAACCAAACTGTTCTTTTACTAGAATATTATTATGTTCAAAAAAATTGTACAACCTATCAAACATTATCTTCTCAAAATTTTTTGAGAAAGTTGTCAGTAATGATATAGGTCTATAGTTGGATGGAGCCTGTTTATCCCCTTTTTTAAATAAAGGTTTGACAGTAGCATACTGAAATCTTTCTGGAAAAATTCCAGATACTAATGATTGATTACACGGTTTACTTATTACCAAAACACAAGCTTTCAGCACCTTACTAGATATTTTATCATGCCCTGCTGAGTTTTTTTATTTTAATGCTCAAATAATTTTTATCATCTCTGCTGGTGTAATACACTCTGGCTTAAATTGCAGAAATTCATTTTGGTAGCTGCTCTTCAAAACACTTACTTAAATTCCTGACTAATGTTGAACTTTGAAGTAACATTTAAGAAAAAATTAAACATGCTGGTTATTACCTTGGAACTCTTAATTTGCGCATTACCTACTTTCAGAGTAATGTTGTCATGAGTTTGGAGGTTTCTCCCCATTTCTCTTTTTACAAAATCCCAAGTGGTTTCCACTTTATTACCTGAATTTTGGATAGCCTTTTGGCAATATCTAGCTTTAGCTTGTCTATTTACACTTGTTAGGATTTTACAATATTTTTTGTAGTGACAGATAAAGTTAGCATCACTGCTACGCCTAATCATATAGTAGAGCTTTCTCTTCTGAATGCATGATGTCCTAATTAATACCTACTGTAATCCACTCCAGTGATCAGTTAAGCATATCGCATAATTTGTGCCGGAAACATGATTCAAAATGAACCGTGACAGTTTTCAGAAAGCTAATAAATCCCCCATTTACATTATTAGAGGGGTACACATCACTCCATTCCTGTTGCAGTGACTGGGAGAAGTTTGCAAGTTTTTCTATATTTAGATGTGGGACAGGAATTCTTTATTCGTAGTTAATTTCTCTCCAACTTAATCAGCCACATGTTCGGGTGCAATTTGATGCGGGATTTCTAAGTTTGAGATGGGATGCACGTTGACTTTTCGAAGATCCATGTCGAGAAGCCAGATATAACAGGGTTAATTTGTTGTATTTTGATTTGTCTCTTGATGATTGTGCTTGATTAAATAAGAGTCATGAGAATCTTGGTTTCAGGCGTGGTTCGGAATAAAGTTTCGGAGAAGTCTAATTTTGTAACTATTTAATTGTATTATTTAGATTGCATTTTTTTTTAACTTCCTTTCCCAGTCACTTCCAACATATCGATAAAGTCTTACTTTGTTATTTTTAAATAGTTCCAACTATTACATAAAAGTTCTTGATCCTGCTCCACTATTCATCACACTCTCCATTACAAAACATCTCTACCAACATTATTGATTTTTCGTAACTATCGTTACTCCTTTCTTAATTTTGTGATTGGCTGATTTAATTCCACATCACAACATTACGTCATACAATTATTACTACGGCCAATCCCAAAATTACATATATTTTTGCTTATTTAAATGACTAAATAGATTTACATAATCATGTTTTTTATAAATTTATAAACTTTTCATACCTCCTCCAAACATAACCTAAAACTACTATTACAGATGTCTGAAACTTCTATATACCTCCCTTACCTCAGGTTTAACGAAAAGGCTATTTATAATGATCAATTTAGCATCGTGCTCTGAAATCCCATTAAGTAGTGGAGATACTGTTGCATCACCAAGTATACTTTCATTCACAAAAATATTATCAGTTGCTGTTTTTGATATGCGGGTTACTCTTGTGGGGAAGTTTACAGTGTGCACTATATTAAAGGTACATTAACAAACGTAGGCTTTCACGGCCAGCATCTTGTTCGTAAAAGATTCCAGGCTCTAAGGCCGTGGTCCACTGGGCTTCCTCATCTCTCTCCCAGACATTTTGCTTGCAGCTGCTGCAAGCATCATTGGTGGTGTAAAAAAGTTCTCCTTGTACTCTTCATAGCTACTGAAAGTAGCTACTAAAGTAGCTATGAAGAGTACAAGGAGAACGTTTCTATGCCACTGAAGATGCTTGCCGCAGCTTCAGGCAAAATGTCTAGGAGAGAGAGGAGGAAGCCCAGTGGACAACCGCCTTACAGCCCGGAATCTTCTACTGAACATATTAAAGGTACTCTTGTGGGGAAGTTAACAGTGAGCACTATATTTATCATATCCAGGATATCAATAAGCTGACTTCTTTGAGAGCTGGGCACTAGAAAATCTATATCTACATCGTCACATATTATTATGTCTTTCTTTGGTCTATATAATTTATGCAACCACTTTTCAAGCTGTACCAAAAATTTATCAAAGTTACCAGCTGGAGATCAATATAAACTTATAACCATTGCATCAGTCCTTAGAATTTAAAGTTGTACAGCACATATTTCGATGTCCTGTTAGTAAATTAGTTAAGTTTTCTACTTTATCTTTTTGCTATTAATGAACCTTTGCTATGGTTCAGTCTTTTGTCTTCTCCTTCATCTGGTGGACTGAGACAGGAGAATCTATTGCAAGTTTTAATATGATTTCTTTGCTGTACTTCATTAGTAGATAACCTCTTGGCAGTGTGATTTCAACTATTGCTTTCTTTTATCATCTGTCATTTGTTGACAAACATATGCAGAGGTTCATCCAATGACCACCAGGGACAAGGATAACCACCATGATAAATGATGCTGGAACTGAGAATGGAAGCAAATAGCATCTGAAACATATTTTCCGTTTTAAATAGGTGTGTAATATCAAAGTTGGTTCCATAATTGATTTCAGTTACTGAACAGGATGGCTCAGGTAGTTTAATATGTGGCCCAAATTTGGGAGGTCCAGGTTTGATTCTTGTGGCTGGCCTACCTGACCCATGGTTTCTTTGGGAGATTTTCCCTTGTCGCCAGGCGAATGTTGGGTAGGTTAATTACATCCCCCGAATTTCCTGTCCCTCCATTTCATCTCCATTATTGTTTCACATCATCTCTTATCTGGTGGTCTCTTTTAGGGTAAAAGTGTCAGTAGGTGTCTCAGTGCTGCATGGGAGGACATGCTCCTGGTAAACATTTTCTCCTTCAGTAGGATGGGCTGGCCTGGTGGGCCACAGTGGGTGTTTTTTTTGGGGGAGGGGACATGTGGATTATATTAAAACAAAGGCTGAGAATGTAACGATGAAATTATCAAGAATTTTACAGATGAAATTTAATATTCCCCTCAAAACAGTAATAAACTATCATTATACCATTTGTGTATCCATAATAACATATAGATCAGCTATTTGGGCATTTAGGATAAACAATTTTTAATGAAGAAACAACTGCAAAGTTTGCAGCATAGAATTTTGCTGAGGCATACAAGTGCACAATGTCAACAATGACTGTCGGTCAACACAGGAATATGGTCAATAGATTTTTTGATTAAGTTAAGGGGTGCAACGTTTTGGTTGAAAAGGAATAATTAATAAGAAAAATGCAAGAAATTTTGGGGGAAAGATGTACTACAGTACGGAATATTAGAAGAAAGCTTTTAGGTGATTGGCAGCAAGAATGGGGACAATATAGATGAAGGAAGAAGAACATGACATTTTTCCTGATATAAGTGAAAGATTAAATTTAGCATATATTAAATCAATAAAAGGAGTGTCACATTTTTATGGGGCTTGGGCTGTATGGAACTTATTGAAAGCGGATATGCAAGATTAACAATGAAAATTTGTGATGTTATAGATACTTCAGCCCATGTACTTTTTAAATGAGGAAAATACACCCAAGAAATTGCAAATGAGCATCACTGATTGGGAGGTTTACATATAAATAGTAATTTAAGGGACAAGGAACTTTATATCCACTTCACCTCTTTGGATTTAAGAGTTAGTGAAATAGCAGAGAAGAAAAAAAAATACCAGAAGTGAGATTGGTATTTGATCAACCAAAAGAATTTGAGTATAGGAAATCAGTTAGGATACAACAATGACAACAACAGCACCAAGATTTTTAATTATTAACCAACCAGTTTGAGACAGTAAAGGTATACCAAGGAGGGAAGCAGAAGATTTGTATGATATTAATAACAGTCGACTAGAAGAACGTGTAAGGAGGAGAGAAGAAGAGAACATGGAGAAGTTCCTGCAAAATGGTGGACGGTGGCCAGGTGCAACAGCACTGGACGGAGAAGTGGATGGTGAGAATGAAGGAGGTGAAGCAATTGGTGAAAGGGAACAGTTGGGGGTATGATTGGTTGTGTTTGTGTATAGAAGATATTGCTTGAGAAGGAGAGTAGGAGAAAAGGTGATAAGTGTAGGGATAATCTTAAGATAGTGTTAGGAGGAGTGTGGAAAGGTGGAAGAGGTGAAAAGATGGTTGGTGGAAATGGTATTTGTTTTAAGCTATGATTTTATGTTTAATGGAAAAGAAATTTACTAGGTGTTGTAACAATAAATTGCTACTTATATAATTTGAGTTAAGTTAAATAAAGTAATAATTTATTAATGATGAATGATTATTGTTTTAGAGGTGTTAACATAATGTGTTTTTATAGCAGTAAGCTATCGAGTACAGTGTTTATAGAGAAGTACTAGATTTTTGTGATTTATAGTAGTTATTAATGAATATTGGGAATGTGCATGTATAGACATTTTTTATTTTTTTAAACAGTGAACATTTAATTATATATTTTATTTACAGTAAAAAGTATTTAGTATAGGTAATTTTTATATTAAGGGTTATGGTGAGTACTGGTTACCAGTGCTTTAAATGCTGGATACCAGTATCGGGTAAATGGATAGTAAGAGTAATAAACAGGATTCCAGTTTGTAGTGCTGGATACCAGTATTAACTAAATTATAGATATAAGAATTTGGGAACTTGTAAAAAATTAAAGTTTTTGTTTTACATGTATGAAATTGAATTTAACAGTTTTAAGATTGGTATATGTTTAATTGTTGAATATATTTAATGAGAAGTGAATTATAAAAGGAATTATTTAAATATGTTTTGGTTGAAATATGTTAAAAGAAATTGTAGTTTAATTTTGAATTGTTAACTGGAAAATTTTTTGATGTAGAAAAGGTTGATGAACAATAATTAAGTTATTATATTTTGTTTTATTATTGCCTAGTTTTTGGATACTCGAATATGGTAGTGGAGTAGGCTTGTTTTATTTAATTTCATTTTATTATATTGTGTTTTATGTTATTTTTTATATATTAGTTAATGGTTAATTAATCTAAGGAATTGATTTAATTTAAGTTTCTGACATGAAGTTAATAAATGTAAAATTTGGAATAAACATTCTGGTGTAAGAAATTAGGAACCAGTACAGAGTATTTCAGATTTTTATTTATTTATTTATTTGTTAATGGTTGGGATGCTGGCTGTACTTGCCTGCTGGGGAGATTCCAATTGGTAAAACGTAGTGACTCTGCCCTCTGCACTATTGTGACTCCTTGGGATGTTTGCCATCTGTCTCCTCTCGCCTCATCCTTCCTTCCAGTGATGCCTCACTTGGGTCATAGGTACAATAGACCAAGACTTGAACTCTGTGCCAAATCTCCTCTGTAGCATAATGCAATCCAATCCAATTTTAATTGATCCATATGCCAAGTAACGTTTTTGCTTTTAAAATATTTTTGATCACTTAAAATTACTACATGGTTCTTCTCTACTTTGTTTAGTGTGAGATAAAAGGACTTTATGAATTGTCTTTAGGTGATATTGATTGAACTTCTAGAAGGTTGTAGCAGTAGTTTAAATCATTAATGACTGCAAATTTTCTATAGACCTACTTTTTATTCTGATGCTACTATCATCTGCATACTGAATTATGTTTGTTTCAAAATCATTTACACATAAGAACAACAGAGAACACAAGATGACACCTTATAGAACTCAATGTTAACCATAGCTTAAGAAAACTAACCATTGTTGTTTCATAAAGTTGCTTGGTTTCCTCGATTTGACTTCACATTTACAGAAAGAGTAAATAAATGAACTTAATAAAAAAATGTTTCCTAAACATATTAGTGCTTATTAAAGCTCTTCATAACTAACTGCAGTGCAAATATCACTTACATAAACAATTATCAAAATAATGTTTTGTTTAATATGACATTTATAATGACAAATATTTAGGACTTAGTACACTGTGAAATAATTTTTCTGAAAATATTGATAGCATTAAGATACATTGACATAAAATAATTTTTTAATAAATAATTTCAATTCCACTTACAGCAACAGTTTTACACTTTGTTTTCCGCATTTTTTTGGAGGGGGAAGTTAATTAATATTTCATTTGTCACTATTTCTGTAAACATCTTTGTGCCCATACTTCTTTCAATAAACACAACTGTGTTTCTGTATTTAAACATTACCCATTTCTTCCTCCAAACAGTCAAATTCTTCTTTTTCTGCTTCTTGCTACAGAAGACAGATTCTTCCTCTACAACCTTCACATAAAACTACTACTCAGCCCCAGGTCTCTTAACTTCTGAACCTATTCAGAAGTATGGGTCACCAGTCTTCTTTGTTGACTATTTTGGAGTGTTAAAATAGCGAACCTTTGGCACACACTTAAATGTAATTCCCCATTTCGATGGAAATATGAATGATTTAAACTTTGAGGGATAGCACAAAATTCATTAGGTTTGGATCTAACTGCTATATCTGAAGGATAATACAGTATAACTTTGTCTTACAGCAAGGCCACTGACTACATGTATATATGGTTCATCAACACTGCTGCACATAATCACATCATGAAATGAAGGTACTATATGAGAAAGCATTGAGATGTATTTACCTTCATGATAGAGCACTGCATTCACTTAAATTAATTGGGAGTCGATTAATAACACAAAACAACACTCACTTTTAAATTTTCCCGGAACCGGTTTCTGAGGCCTTCCCTCTATCTTCAGCCGGACATCGACTTGTTCTCATTGGTGTAGCTGGCAATATTTTGTCATCGGTTTTCTCTGGTGGCGGTTCAAGGAACTTGCTGAACAGAGGAGACCGATGACAAAATATTGCCAGCTACACCAATGAGAACAAGTCGATGTCCGGCTGAAGATAGAGGGAAGGCCTCAGAAACCGGTTCCGGGAAAATTTAAAAGTGAGTGTTGTTTTGTGTTATTAATCGACTCCCAATTAATTTAATTTATTCAACAACACTGTTTTCAACACTTCCATGAAAGGATTTACTGCATTCACTTCTTATCTTATTTACTAGAAGAGTGAAGTATTAGTAACTTGGCATACAGTAAGTGATGAAACACGAATAGAGCACTTAGGAGCTGTGTGTCTAATTTGAAATGTCAGGCAATTATTATACTCAAAGGTAAATTAACATTGCAGCTGCCCCTTTTGTCGCTTGACACAAAGGGACTTTGATTCCCTCTTCTTTCTCCTTGTTACAATATTCAATCTCATTACATAAGATTTCTCACTCCTGCCGATGTGTGACATATTGCTGTCCACATGACATGATTGCATCTGCTGTGAATGTGCAATAAGCTGACATAAACAACTCTGTTGTTTTACGTTCTTTTCAGTATGCTTCAATGTTTTGCCAAATAGTGCAGTACAAGAAAGAGACCTGATATTTCTCATCAATTTTTTTAAATCAGACATGAAAGACAAAACAACACTTCATCTCAGTATACTTTTCAGGCATTCCATTGCATTTATTTTCAGGGAAGTATGGATAAATATTACATAAAATATAATTGTCACAAACCAGGAGTGGTTCTCCCTTAATGCGTTTGAATCGCCAAGTCACCTACTTGTTTTTTGAATAACTTAGATGGTTGTTTTATTTTCTAGCATTTAACTCTCATTTATAAAAATTCTCAAAATTATATTTTGTAATAGAACAGCATGCTTGATGCCTGCACATTAATAATGCAGCTAGCTTACTTCCCCACTAGTGATTTGTTATTAAAAGGCCAAGGTGACTGTAACACATACGGCGGATGAGGAGTGGTTGGAGGGGCAGAATGTATTGCTGGTTACCATGGCTACAGATTCAATTCATAGAAGCTGTATATTCCGCACCAACGCGCATTGCCAATACAACACAGGATTTTCTTCTTACTTTTTCGTTTATTTGAAAAGAAATATGTTAGTAGAAGTGGTAACCCGCTTGAAGTGAGCTCTGTGTGTTGTACTAGTGTGTTCATGTGCTACTGTTTATTATTGGTTTGCATCCTGTGTAAAAACATAATTGCTTTATGTGACCAGTGATGTAAAGTATTTAATTTATTCCTATTTAAGGAATTTACAATGAATCCAACACTCGACTTGGTGTGTTCCATTCTCCAAACATTGTTTTCTTTATGGAAAAATGATGACAAACGCGACGTGGTAAATGTCGGTAGGCCAACACCAGTGCTATGTTTAGAAACACTTTGCAGCGGAGAATCTTCAAAATACACCAGGAAATTTAAGGCTCATTGGTATGAGGAACATAAATGGTTGTGTGGAAGTAGCTGTTATCAAAAACTGTACTATTGGCTATGTTTGTTTATCAGCATTACAATGGGTGTGTGAAACAACAATAGCATGGCAGATTTGATTAATATTATCCAAGCATTCTGAAAACATTAAGCTTCTTTAGAACATTAGGGAATTGTGTCGGATTAAAGGAGCTGGGGAAAAAACACTAACAAAATTGCAGATGCTCTTCGGGTAAGCTCACGTCTATATATTGTAAAATGCAATGACAAATGAGAATGTTAAGTTTAACAGACTTTTCATGCAGTATTCCATTAGGGCTGCTTTATTTTTAAGTAGACAAGAAATGGCATTTCATGGACATTATATAAGTGAGGACTCTTTAAATAAAGGTAATTTTAAGGAACTTTTGGATTCATATATAGAAGGAAGCCCCATTGAAATTCAAAACCACTATTCCAGCATAAAATTATTTCTGCAGGGCATTCAAAATGATTAAAATGATAGAGTCAACATGGAAAAATTCAATGCCATGGTCGGGATTTGAACCACGGATCTCCTTCATGGATCTTCAAATCTTCAAATCCCAGCCATGGCATTGAATTTTTCATGTTGACTCTATCTATCAAAAACCTTAGCCTATAGACGGCTAGTGTGAAGAAATGATTAATTTCCATCAATTAATTAAGATACAAAATGAAATTTCTGAGTGTTTTCCGGTTATATAAAGAGCTCTATTTGGACACACAGTTTTTCTCGGTACAGGTAAGATGATACTACTGACATATCACAAAAACATAACACTCTTTAATTCTGTGATATATCAACTTATGTGGAAATGCAGTTGAAAGATTTCTGGGCTTCCATGATTTTAGTGAAGGCCGTACTTTAGATGCACTTTTTCATCTACTTGATGATTCATTATCAGAGTTTCATTACAAATCTAAATTTGTGGAACAGTGCTATGATGGAGTTGCTGTTATGACCGAACATTTAAATGGTCTCCAAAAGAAGGTGAAAGACATAGCATCCGAAGCTGTCTTTGTTGACTGTTTTGCTGATGGACTTAACCTAGTTTTGCGACAAAGCTGTGATTGAATACAGAAATATTGCCATTTGTTTGTTTGCAAACGTGAGTGGGATAGTAGGTTTCTTCCACCATTGTAGCCAATGTTATGTTCTTGGTACTCAGATTGGAAGGTGTATACCTACAGGAAGAGATCCTAGGTGGTCCTCAGTTTCTCAGACTTTAAATGGGATGGAATGATATTTGCGCATATAATAAAAAATGGCGATTCAACAAGTATTAGTTAGGCTGAGGGATTCACAAATAAGTTTAGTAGCTTTGAATTTGCTTTTCTGTCTCCAGTTTTTAAAGACATTTTTGATATGACTGATATTTTATTCAGTGTATTGCAGAAGAAATCATTAGATGTAGGATTTTGTGCAAAAATGATTCACAATACAACAGATGCTTTAAACAGAAAGAGAAACAATGAATCTTTCTACCAATTGATTGAATCAACATCATATAAAGTAAAATCCCCTTCTGAAATATATAAAAAAAAAAAAAAAATCTGTCCTTAGATCAGTACAAACAAAACCTTAGGTCCCTATTTTATGAAATACTGGATAGTGTATTGACCAAAATTAATGAACTATTTGAAGATGTGCAAAATTTAACATTTCTAAACCTTGCTGACAGTTCAAAATGTCAACACTACTCCAAAGTATTCCCCTTTGAAGCTTTGAATAATTTAAAGCTGTACTATCGAAAAGAGTTTACGAATACGGGAAGTTAAGAAACAAGATAAGGCTACTGAAGATGCTAATCTTCAAGCGTAATTGAAGTCTTTAAAAGATAATAATATAGATGACATCTTTACTGATACATACAAACTGTTTAGCCTGGTTCTTACGATACTGTCCACTAGTTGTCCTGTAGAAGGAAGTTTTTCATGCTTAAAGAGAATAAAAACTTATCTCCGAAACAGTTTAGGCAATAGCGGATTAACATCATTGACTACTATTTCCATTCGCAAGGACGTACCCAGTTAGCTGATGGAAATTCATCCCTTTTTGAAGACACCATAGATGCTCTCGCGAGGATGAAAAACTAAAAAAATTGACTTGACATATAATCAGTAAGGTCAGCCATATTTGAATTAACTAATGAGTGAAGGAGTAGCAGCTTCTTTTGTTTTTTATTGTGGTATTGTAAATAATTTTAATTGTTTTCTGTTTTCCCTCCTACTCGAAGATTATCAGCCACTTAATATCATCCCTATTCCAAATTCGTTCATGATCATTAGCATACTTTAAACTGTTGTATTGATCATATGGCAGCAATAATGACTTTGTGAATTTAGGTTAGCCAATTTTTGAGTCACTTAATCAGTTCACCGAGAACCATGCCTGTCACAAACTTCACTTATCTTTTAAGAAATTGATGAAAATTTCTTAAAAGATAAGTTAAGTTTTGGACTAATTATATTTTATGTAGTATTTATTGCTTCACTGTAGCTAGCTTCTGTTTTTTTACATATTAATGGATAAATATGCTTTAATGTCATGACAGAAACTATTTACCTTATTTTTACTTCTTTGCTTCTCTTCTTTTCCTATATTTTCATTCTCTTTCTGGTAATTCTACTGTTGCCTGCAACAATGATTTCCTTTTCATGCTGTAATACTCAAGCAAATCTAATATTAGTACTTTTTTGGCACAGCTCCCTATACTTTCAAGTGATTCGTTTACTCACTCACTCACTCACTCACTCACTCACTCACTCACTCACTCACTCACTCACTCACTCACTCACTCACTCACTCACTCACTCACTCACTCACTCACTCACTCACTCACTCACTCACTCACTCACTCACTCACTCACTCACTCACTCACTCACTCACTCACTCACTCACTCGCTTGCTTGTTCAGTATGACATAATATTGCTAACAAATCCCAAGAAATTGATACTTGATAGTGTTTGGCAACAACACATGCATTCCTAGTTCCACAGAACACAAACACAGCAATCAAAATAAGTACATACTTAGTGTCATGCAAGAAACTCTTTGCTTCTGTAAATGATGCACTTCCTTCCAAATGTTTCTGCAATTTTGGAACCAAACATTGTATTTTGAAACCATTTTACAATAGGCAGGAGTCCTATATGAAACAAATGGATTACACAGATCAATTGAGTGAAATTGAAATAGGAGGAATTCATATCAAAATATATTTCATCTGCAGGTGGACTTAGTGTATGCTGTTCCAAAGTTCTTAATTTCTGCTGGAGCAACATTTTATTTCTGACATAAAAGTGTTCAAGTTTTCAAAATGTTCACATTTCATGATACTTTTTCAAAGTCATGAAGAGAGCAGTCACTACTATTTTGACACTCTAAGCCATTTTCTACTAGCATAATGAAATGCAGGTGATCTTGTATACAACTATTTTGATTGTAAAGCCCAAAACTCGGGAGCAGTATGTATATCTACCTTAAGTTGGGAACAGTTTCATTTTACTATATAAAACACTTTTAACAAATGTTACAATAGCATGGTTAGGTTATCTCTTTAAATCTGTCCAAATTAAAACTTAAGGAGTCTTGTTTTAGTACTACATTGGATAGTAAGTTTTATATCCAAACATTAAGCTAAACACATTACTTCCAGCAGTATCTAATTGTATGTTGCAGGCCATGGAGCTGGCATCTTCATGGGGTCCACTCATCTACTTTGGATGTTTTGCAGCAACATTATCTTCTGCAATTGCCAGTCTTGTTGGTGCTCCTAGAGTGCTCCAGGTTAGTTGTAATATTAGTTTAATTGTTAATGATTTTAAGGTTTGAAAGATTGAAAAGTGAAACAGAATTGTAATAACATGCAGAGCAATACCCAAACATTAAAAAACTGAAATGATTACATTTACTGCTATTATTATTAAATGCTTTTAAGGTAAAAGAAACAAAATGTAATTAATTTTGAGATATTATATAAATGGGAAACAATTGCAATATATTGTTAGTACATTGAGTATAAAGAAATCTAGGCAGAAAGTAAATATAATCAGGATAAAACAGAGGAGAGAGTACAATTTGGTTGCTGAATCAAAGAAATAAATAATGTTTGAAATTATGAAGAAGAGACTTCCACTAAACCTCCATAGAATTAAGAGGCTTTTAGATCATCACCGAAGAAGAAAAATGCAAAGAACTCATTAAAAAATACAAAAGGTAGATAGTAACATAATGCATAGAACGGGTTATTAATATTATAAGTACTCTAAGCACTACAACTGTATAAAGAGATGTCTTTGAGAAAGTATTGATACTTTACTGAGGAAAGCATCAAAGGTAGTTTAGCTTTCATTGAAGTGTACCTACAACATTCAAAATACAAAGAAATATTTATTCTATTCTCTGGTAAAGTAATTCTGTGTCAAAAGCAGTAAAGATTAGTGGAATTCTTAAATCATAGTATCCTCTAACATTAGCATCTAAACACAAGTTAATAATGCACATGTTATTTAATTATTAAAAATTTTCATGCCAATTGTTGAAACCAATAAAAAGAAATAGCAGAGGTTGCTATTGAATTTGCTAATAATTACTTTATAATTACTATTTAAATTTTCTCTTTCCTCTTCCTAAGAGGTAGTGAAGGAAAATTCGCTTTGAGAGTTACATTTTTGCAAAGTGAAATATACAGTGCTTTCTCCAAACTCTAACCAGTGATCGACAGCTTGTGTTCAGTCTACTTCCAAATGAGGTATAATATTCCCTTAACTACTTATGGCCATGCTGTGGCCAAGTTTATTCTCACTAAGGCAGCCTAAGTTCAATCCCAGCCAACCTCATGTGAGATTTGTAGTGAACAATATGCCACAGGGACAGGTTTTCTCCAGAATCTCTGGTTTCCGTCACCATCATTCCACCAGTTGCTCCATTATCATCTTTCCTATTACTTATTTCATCCTCATTCTAGTTATCTACTTCCTCTCTCTCATACCAGGCACTGGGTTGATCACTCATTCTGGGTTCTCTATCTGATCCGAGTCTCTGCTCTTCAACACGCCTCCCCTCAAGCACTCACTTGTGAGTCCTGGAGGTGTACGTCCTCCATATGAGTAGGGTAAATAGTTAAAGGAAAAAATATGAAAGACTTCTGTTCTAATATTGCTGAAATTACAATGATAATAAGCACACACCATATAATAAGAAATGTTGTAAATGTCCTGTATCCACACATTTTTGTATCTTTTCAGGAAATTTGCATTCATACTTGAAAGTTAATATCTGAAATTGAGTGAATTTCTCATCGGATGTTTTCTTTCAGTTCTTCTAATGTATGGGAATTTGTTGCATATACCCTTATCTTTCAAGTTTCTGCATATATAAATTACCTACAGTTAAATTAGGGGATCGCAAGATCTATATGTTAAAATTTTTCAGAATTAAATTTGATACTTATTAGTAACATGTGCTACAGCAAAGTCTTGTTTAAAAAATACAGTATAACAATCAGTATCAGTCATCTGTTCAAAAAATTGTATTGGTATGACATTACTGTACCTCTGTGCACTTACTGTTTGCTCAAAAAATGTATAATCCAAGAGCCCACGAATATCAGACCATTATTAACTTTAAAGAGAGTCGATTAATGACACTAAACAACACTTACTTTTAAATTTTTCCGGAACATGTTTCTGAGGCTTTGCCTCTATCATGAGCCGGCCCTCGACTGGCTGATGATAGAGGCAAAGCCTCAGAAACATGTTCCGGAAAAATTTAAAAGTAAGTGTTGTTTAGTGTCATTAATCGACTCTCTTTAAACTTAATTTATCATAACAACACTGTTTTCAATCACTTCCAAGAAAGGAATCAGACCATTATTTTATAAAACTGAAACTTTCTCTTTGTAATATCCCTAATACAGATAAAAACGATCCCCAACTATGGAGTTTGGATCACAGTGGCTTTGAAAGGTAACAGTTGTTATAGATTTATTTGAAATAATTTCAGAAGTCGTGTCGTCCATGGTCAGACACTTAGTATAGTTGCAACCCCCTGTCAGACACCCTTAAATTATATTGAGTTATAATTATACTTAGGTATAATTATAATTGTAGGTTATAGCGTTCACAAATGCAATTACACATTCTGTAATTTATAGTACCTCTTTTGTTTTGTTGATTATTGAAAAATATATGTGCTTCATCGTATCAAAATATAAAGGGTCTTTATTAAATGTGGTTTTAATCCATCCTGTAACATTTGGCGACCGTGACAGGACAAGATGGATAATTTAAAGAAAGAAAGATGGAGCATGAGAAGATTGTTTATGCGAGTGGCGAACGCATTTGAAGAGAAATTAAGGGACAAGAATTCCACAGTGCATGATCTTGCCGCAAGCTTTAAAATACTGAAGGATAAAGTTGAGCGACTTTTTAGAAGTGATGAGTTACTGCAAGAGGAATATTGTACGATTAAGAGAAGTGAAGAAGAAGAAACAGGATTTGGACGAGACCGAAAGTTACCACGAACAATGGCTGATTCTAAGGAGAAATTACAAAGAAATGTTGAAAAGGGACGTGGACATGGTGAGCAGCGAATCTAAATAGTGTGAACATAGTTGCTAGGAGAAGCCTAAAATTGCCAAAGTTAGAACTTAAAAATTTGATGGCAATGTCAAGAACTGGATAGCATTTTGGGCACAGTTTAAACGTATACACGAAGACGAAGGTATAGAACCTGAAGATAAGTTTCAGTATTTGTGCCAAGCTACCACAGAGGGTTCTTCTGCGAAAGAGCTGGTTTATAGCAGAAAACTATCCCAAGACCATTGAGCAGCTGAGGATGAGATTTGCACATGACGAGCTTTTAATTGACATTTACATGAGAGAGCTATTAAAATTAGTACTCCAAAAGGTTTCAACGCCTAAAGTAAACCTACGTAGCCTTTATCATAAGCTTGAAAACAGCTGAGAGCACTGGAAACGTTAGGGGTAACAGCTATCAGATGAAACTTTAAAGGCATGGGGAAGATTACAACCTCAAGAAAAAAGAGACCATTCTGACAATCTGGAAGCATTGTTGACATTTTTATGCCAGGAAGTCGAGCAAGAAGAATGACTACTTATATCACATGCTAGTTTTTCTTATGGTGAGTCTCGCAATACTATGAATCAAAATCAACAGCAGTTTTGCATGCAACAGGAAGCAAGAATTTGGTGAAAAGTGTATTTGGTGCACAAAAGGTTCTCATGCTTCTCAAGATTGCTTTAAGGCAAAGGAAATGGATCACAGTAAAAAGGTAGACTTTTTAGAGAAATAAGGTGCTTGTTTTAACTTTCTTAAGATGGGGCATAGGTCAAAGGACTGCAGAACTGTTGTGAAATGTTTATTATGCTGCAAGAAGCATCAAGTCATAATGTGTCCTAGGTTAGACCAGTCCAGAGAACATGAAGAGGAAGCAAATAAGGTGGAGAAAACTCAAACATTGCTGTCATATCAGCAACACCAGACACTACTGCAGACCTTAATCGTGAAAATCAATGGTGATGAAACAAAGTGTTTAGCTAGGGTTCATTTAGACTCAGGTTCCCAGAGATTCTACATTATCAACAACTTAGACATGCTATGCACCCTAATTTGCAAATAAATATTGCTGGCTCTACTAAGAGAATGCTATTGGATTATTGGTGCAAGGAAAGTGGTGAAGCAAGTGATTAATGAATGTTTTATCTGCAAGAGGCATAGAATTACTGCACTACAAGTATCCTTTGCACCACTACCAAAGGAGAGAATTGGACCTTCCAAGCCATATGAAGTTACTGGAATAGACTATGTTGGACCATTATTTTTAAAATCAAGAGAAAAGGCATGGATTGTCTTATTTACTTGTGCAGTGTACCATGCCGTACATCTCGAACTAGTTCAGTCTATGACCACAGGAGCATTCATCCAAGCTCTAAGGACATTTATAGCTTGCAGAGGGAGAGTCTCGACTATCTGGTCAGATAACAATACCAACTTCATTGGTACTAACCAAGCACTGTAAGAGCTGGATTGGAAGGAAATTGTGAATAACGCCTCTATCAAGAAAATCTCATGGAAGTTCAATCCACCTACTGCTGCATGGTGGGGCAGATGGTGGGAGAGAACGGTCAGAATGATAAAGGAACTCCTGCATTGAAATCTCAGTCAAGGTTACTTGCAGTATGAGGAATTATATACAGTTTTATGTGATTGTGAAGCCATTATAAACTCTTGACCACTTACCTATGTATTGGAAAATTCAGATGAGCTGATTCCACTGACTCCAGCAGTTTTCCTTCAGGAAATTCCCTGTGGTGAAACCCCAGTCCTGGATGCTATTGACAGCTCAGCTCTGCAGTACCGGTGGGGATATATCCAGAAATTAAGGGAAGATTTAAGAAATAGATTCAAAAGGTAATACCTAGCTCTACTGATCCACAGAGACCCAAGGAAAGAACATGCTGTCAGCATAGGGGATGTTGTGTTGATTGGAGATGACTCTACGAAACGTATCAACTGGTCCCTAGGAATTATTTTGGACTTACACCCAGGGGTGGATGGAGTATCAAGAATGGCTTGAGTGAAGACATCCAGCAGAGAATGAGTCCGATTCCTTCAAAGGTTGCATCCTTTGGAGATTTCCTCCAGAGAAACAAAGGAATTGAGTAAGTGTGGTGCCACACCAACAACAGTACCAGACTTGGTGAGTGGCAAGGATGTGCAAACAAGTCAACTGGGTAGAAAGTTCCCTGATGAAAGGTGAAAGTTTGGACCTATAATGGCAAATTTGTGTTGTGAAAGTTTGGAATTGTAACGCACATTAATTTTAGTCATGTATTTAAAGTTGTGTTGCAATTCAAATGTCAATGTTTTAAATTGCAAGGTGGGAGGATGTTGACAAATGCAATTACATATTCTGTAATTTATAGTACTTCTTTTTGAAAAAATGTGCTTCGTCATAACAAAATATAAAGGGTCTTCCTTAAATGTGGTTTTAATTCATTCCGTAACATATAGTATAAAAGTTGAATTTTATATGTTACTTGAGGAAATACCAAAAGATGTTTTCTCATTAGTTGGACAGTTTTGATGGTTCTTACACCTTGTCAGACACATTAACATTCTACCATAGGCACAAGCACGAAGTATATACATGCAAGTGGGTGTGAGTGAAATAGTGTGTTCAGTCTATTGTGATCTTTCACAGCGCATCATGTCATTTTTTCTATATTGTTTATCATGTAGATGTGATTCAGTTTTTATAAAGTGTTATAAAAAAAGAAAAGAAAGAGAGAAAGTGATGCAAAATACTATTGTTTTCTGAGCAAATATTAAAAAAATTTCAAACTGTTTTGAAAGTCAGAAGAAAACATAAGCTTAAATATAAAAACATTATTTTGCCTATTGAATATAGAGATGGTGGCTATTACCGGGAATGCTATAATGTATTCACAGTACTTCTGGACAAATATTTTATTTAAAACCTTCAAGTTCTGAATATGGTGAAAATCAACCTCCATACCTACAGAAAATTTTTCTCCAGTCACGCCGTTGATACCTGCGTTGACCATAGACCCAGCTTATTGTAAATAAGACTTGATAAGTGTCTTCAACAGAATCTTCAACATCATAACCAACTTTAATTTTTCAATCAGTAGAAATGCAATCTTTAACTTCTCAAGCAAACTCTCATTTACAGTCTTTATCTATAGAATCTTTGACAATATCAACTACCAACTTTAATTTCTGAACCATTAGAATAACAATCTATAAGATGGTTCAGAAAATGTTGATATTTTTTAGCTAGATGTTAGTGAAAATAATGATTCAACTCAGGACGTGAATATTCGGACCAAAAGTAATGCTAGTATTAATGACTATCAAATAATTTGTGTTTTCTGTAATTAAAAAAAGAAAAATATGATCAAAAATGCTTTCACTTCATGAAGCTGATATAAAGCAACTTAAATCAATTATATTACCATAAATTGAAGATCAAGAAGAATATAATGAATTGTTAAATAAGTTGAGGAACTTTTTTGGTCCAAAAATACATTATTGTACTGAATGTCGAGTCAGTTTTAATAATATATTATTTTTATCGAAACAAACATTCAATAATAAAAGTGAGTGGCATTGTCATCAAGAATATCACCAAATAGTTTTTAATGAAATTAGTAGCATCATCGAGGAAGACGTAATCAAGAAAGTGTGCTGTTATATTGGTATATTTACATGAATTATATATTAACTCATCAGATGAAATTTTTTAAGAAAATTCCATAGAAATGAAAGCCACTTTTACAGCACATCACCTTAAAGAAAAAATTATGAAAATATTTTTTAAAGATATTAAATTTTTCACTATTCATAATAAAAAAGAAATAGTAACACCCATTATTTGCAAGTAATAGATGATACAGTATTTGACAATTTACACATAGAAAATATTACAGCACAGCATTTATTATCAGGAGAAGTTTTGATACCTTAGAATTATATTTTTACTTTGCCCATCTTGGTGGGTGTAATCAAAAACATGAAAATAGCTTCAGATGTGCTCGTCAAGTTCTTTCCTATTGTCAGGATGTAATTTTTGGAATCCATAATGGTCACATCAAAGCATATCATGTTAGGTATGACTTTAAAGAGCTTAACAAGCAGTAGAAAAATTAACCTTATTAAGAGATATGGACCCTGCATTAGTTCTAAAGGCATTGAAGAATAGAAAGAGAAACAGCTATACTTCTAGAAAAGTCTAGCTTATGCTCAGAAAAGATTAAAAACAAGAACCTGAATTTTGCTGGTGTGGTATATGATAATTTTGAAAGCTTTTTGGAAACTACAAGAGGAAAAGATACTCTACACGACACAGTAGAAATTATTTACCAAAACATTGGGTTAACCGAAGAATCAGTAAATTGCTAAATACAACCGAGTTTCTGACTCCAAATAATGAAAACAATTTGCCAAATGATGATGGTGATGGTGATTGTTATGGTGATGTTCATGGCGATTTTTTATTTTTTGCTTTATTGATATCAACAGCATGCCCCATTACATAGTAATACTACATGCTTTATAGTTACATGTTCACTTTTGAATTAATAATTGTAAACATTATAGCAATTTTTCATTGAATTATTTTCTTTTCTAGACACTATATACAATAAATTGAGTCCATTCTTCTATCTGATTGTTTAGAGCTCACAATCTCTAACTATTTCACTCTAAATACTTGTGATATTTTGGGAAATGATGCTTTATAGTTTGAATTAATTGTAAAATTATAATGAAACCAGAGTAAGTTGATTGTATAGAGTTCACAAGTTGTAATTATTACACTCCAAAAACGTCAGTCCACGTCCATGATTTTTATAGAAGTTACAAATTTTACAAACGACTTCAGGTGATTATTCGCAATCTTCTCATTGGTAGTAGGCCATTTCCCTCCATTGTTTGTTACTTTTTGCCAATTCTAGTCTTTGTTAATCAGGTCTTCTACAATTAAATATGTGGTTAACAATCTGTTCTTCTTCTCTGCAGGGCACAATGGGTTTTAGTTAATTGATGGAAATTAATAATTTCCATCAATTAACTAAAGTAATAAAAGTTAAATGATGAAGCCTGGGACTCAAGTACTTACGACAGTAAGTTGCCACAAACGGTGTATCTCGGATGTGAGAGCCCCTAGTGGTATACCGGGGAAATATATGAGTCAACTGGAGAATTTAATGTCAGGACGGTACGTTGGCCATGGTAGCTCAAAGGTTAAGAGCGACTGGACGGAAACCAGTAGATCCGTGGTTCAAATCCCGGCCATGGCATTGAATTTTTCATGTTGACTCTATCCATAAAAAATCTTAGCCCATATACGGCTAGTGTGGAGAAATGATTAATTTCCATCAATTAACTAAAATAATAAAAGTTAAATGATGAAGCCTGGGATTCAAGTACTTACGACAGTAAGTCGCCACAAACGGTGTATCTCGGATGCGAGAGCCCCTAGTGGTATACCGGGGAAATATATGAGTCAACTGGAGAATTTAATGTCAGGACGGTACGTTGGCCATGGTAGCTCAAAGGTTAAGAGCGACTGGACGGAAACCAGTAGATCCGTGGTTCAAATCCCGGCCATGGCATTGAATTTTTCATGTTGACTCTATCCATCCAAAACAATGGGTTATTTATGATTCTGAATCGGTGGAGGTACACATTTAATTTTCCATGGGCAGTTAACATTGTAGTGAGTTCTGGGATATTGGAATCTTTTGACACAGTCTGATTTTCACTAACGGGAAGAACGCTTTAGTCACTGCACCTTTTGTTGTGTTCGTCCAGACTTGTTGCTACCTGTTGGGTCAATTTTCCTTCACTCTCATTACTATTACGTCATGATGATCTTGATGATGACAACTATAACGATTGATGATGATGATGATGATGATGATGATGATGATGATGATGATGATGATGATGATGATGAATGACGATGTTTCGAAGCCATATGTGCAGAAGAAATTCCATATCCTAAGAAACCAGCAGTTGATGATGTGGAAACTGTAGACTATGAAATAGATATTGAAATAGACAATAATTGGATGGTTAGTCATGCTTTGGAATTATCTAAAGCACCTATATGGGTAGGTTTCAATAGTCAGATTTATAATAATGATACGCCGCAACAGATTTTACTTGATTCCAATCAATGCATCAGAAACCAGTATGTCCGCCTCATTAGCATAGATGGTAGAGTGTGTGCCTCACATTCAAGAGGTCCCAAGTTCTAATCTCGGTCAGGGTGAGTTACCTGGAAAAGGTTTTTTTTTTTTTTCCCGTGGGTTTCCCTTATCCTGAAAGACGAATGTCGGGTAACTCTAAGCTCCATGGACCCCGGACTCATTTGAGCATCATTTCACCCATTTCATTCATCGTCCGATATGACTTAACGTTGGAGGATGCAAATTAAAAAAAAACAGTACCTCTATAGTTCTAGAAACTATGGGACAAAGTAAAAAAATAGCTGAAGGTTTATAGCAATCTTACAACAGGTTACAAACGATCTTGCGATAGTAAAAGTAGCCTTTCAAATACAGACTATGGAAAAACCTAAATTTGATAATTTATTCACACATTTAGGACTGTTTCACAAAATGATGACTTGTTTTAAAGCCATTGGCAAAGTGATAGGTGATGGTGGGTTAACAAATAGTTAAGTAGTTTGCTGGCAAATGGTTCTGTAAATGGATTTCTTGATAGAAAACATTTCAACCGCAGCATAATATCACATCCAATGATAGCATTAAAACTGAAAATACTCCATTTTAAATCATTCCCACAAAATAACATAATTTGAAAGATATTGTCGCCGAGGCATTATGCTGCTGCCGGTCCGCGCATAGGCAAGCACTAGGGGCTTGCCGAGAGAGAGACAGCAGCGGAGAGGGGAAGAGACAGAGATAGTCTGAAATTTCCCACTTCATCGTGATTGTTACCGAGCGATCCACTGAGTTCTAGAACACTGGTACAGGTATAAAAGCCACGGTGTGGGAGTTGCCAGTCAGTTGTTAATGGAATTCCTATTTGAGAACTGTTAAGTGTGTGTGTGGGTGGGTGGGTGTGTGGGAGGGTGGGTGGGTGGGCGTGGGGGTGGGTGTCGGGGTGGTTGTGGGGGTGGCGTGGGTGGGGGTGGGTGGGGGTGGGTGTGCTTGCGTGCGCGTGTGTGCGTTTCATTCGTTTGTTTACGTGTGGCAGACAACCTTGAAGATTGCGTTTGTGTATGTTATGTAATTTCGCTGCTGTCAGGGTTGTACAAAGTGTTTTTACTGGAATGAGGAGCATTTTTAATTTCATCAAACAAGGCTTTTAATTCTACGAACCCATAAAGTCAAATTTGGTGTCAGGAGTGGAACACGACGATGGAAGCTGCATTGGCAAAGATTTTAAAGAAGATAGAAGAAATGAAGACAACCTCACCACTGAGCTGAAAGAAATGAAGACAGCGAATGACACCCTCGCTGCGAAGATGGAAACGGCAAATAACAACCTGCCGCGAAGATGACCGAAATGAAGGCCGAATTAGCCACAGAAATGAAAGCTGCGAACGAGGCTCTCGTAGCCAAATTTGAGAACCAGCTGGCCGGCGTGAAGGAGGACATCACAGAGTTGGGCGAGCGCATCGAAGTCCTGGCGAACTGCGTTAACGACTTAGAGGGAAAGGCCAACAGCAACACCAAGTCCCTGAACGCCATAGTGGAGAATATCGTCGGCAGAAAGTTAAAGGATTTGAAGGCCGACGCGCCGGTAAGCGACACATCTGTGCGCGTCAAACCACCTAAGTACGACGGCGCGTCAACTTTCGAAGTGTTGTGACACAGTGGCCAAGCACAAGTGGTCGCCAGAAGAAGAGGCCACACAGCTAATAGCCAGCCTCCAGGGACGGGCCGCAGAGATTCTAATCGCGGTCCAGATAGCGGCGGCACCCAGGGATATCTGGGAGGCCCTGCAAAACTGGTTTGGAAACCACCGCTTAGCCGCAGCTTACCGCAGCCAACTGAAGTCAAGGACGCAGCAGCCAGGAGAGACGCTGCAGGAGTTCGCCCTGGCAATTGAACAGCTGGACAGCAAAGCCTTGGTTGACCTCCCACCCCGGTTCGTATCCTGGGAAGCCGCCTAAAACTTCGTCGACGTGGTACGACACGCCCAGATACGTCAGTACCTAATACTCGGCAACTACAAGACTATTCACGAGGTGCTAACGGCCGCACTAAAGATGGAGGTGGCCAAGGCTACGGCTATCCCGACTTCAAGAACAAGGAGTATCCGACACAATAATGACCGAAGACCAGCCGAGAGACGCTGGCGAAGACCAAGTGCCGATCATACCAAATAGTGACGGCATCGGGTGACACACTGCCCGTGGAGAGGGAGGCCCTGCTGCAGTTGACCTTGGGGGAGTGCCGTGCGTCTGTGGGTGTTCGCCGCGGAGGTGGCTGAATAGGTAATACTGGGGTTGGATGACCTCAGGAGACACGAGGCGACGGTCGACGTCGGCAGGAAGGTCCCGCGGCTCAATGGAGAAGAGGTGATACTCAGGCACCCCGAAGAAGGCCTTGCAATCTGCAGGTTCATTCTGAGGGAAGACGTGGTTGTCTCCGCGAAGAGCGAGGAGGTGGTGACAGCGCTACTGGAAGGCCAGCACACGAAGAACATGATGCTGGATCGGAAGATGCCTGTGCACGGACCTTGTGTAGCCAGGTCACTTTTGCCCTGCCGAGAGTAGGTGCCAGTGAGGCTGCTTAACCCAGCAGACACAGATCATGACATCCAGGTCGGGATGGAGTTGGGGACGTGTGAGCCCATAAGTCAGCATAAAGCCAATCAACCAGGCCCAGGAGCCAGTGCCGACGCAACACCTGGAGCCCCGGCTGGAAGGTTTACTGGAGAGGGTGGCCGACCACCTGACCGCAGACTAGCTAGAGAAGGTTCGACAACTACTCGAACGATACCAGCGCGTCTTCAGGCAAGGCAACAGCGACTACGGCTGCATGGACCGAGTGCTTCACCTTATGGACACCGGAGATACTCGGTCAATTTGGCAACAACCCAGAAGTGTTCCGCTGGCAAAACAAGCGGAGGTACGGGACATGCTGGAGGACATGAGACCCAGGGGAGTGATTGAAGAGTCTGACAGCCCTTGGTGTTTCCCTGTAGTCTTGGTGACGAAGAAGAACGGCGAGCTACGCTTCTGCATGGACTACAGGAAGCTCTATGTTGTCACCAGGAAGGGCTGCTTTCCCTTACCCTGGAATGACGACACCCTGGACACGCTTGCTGGTGCGTAGTGGTTCTTGACCCGGACCTGAAGTCAGGTTACTGGCAGGTGGCTCTAGATCCGAGAGATAAAGAGAAAACCGCATTTTCAATAGGCCAAGGGGCTTTGGCAGTTCGCAGTTATGCCCTTTGATCTCTGCAACGCACCAGCTATCTTCCAACGCCTCATGGAACCAGTGATGAGAGGATTGACTTATGAAGCTTGCCTGGATGACATCATCGTCAGTAAGACCTTTGAAGACCATCTCGACAACCTGAGCAAGGTTTTAGAGAGACTGCAGGTGACCAACCTGAAGCTGATCGCGAAGAAGTGCCAGCTCTTCTGCAAGGAAGTCAACTACTTGGGCCACATAGTTTCACCAACTGGAGTGGCCACAGAACCGGGGAAGACACAGGCCATGAGAGATTGGCCTCGCCCAAAGATAAGCAAGAATTATGCCATTTCCTGTGGCTGTGCAGTTATTACCTCCGCTTTATAAAGGGCTTCTCCAACATCGCCAAGCCCCTCACCCGCCTAAAGGAAGAACACCGGCCTTATGTGTGGATGGAGGACACCAAAGGCGCTTTCCAGCAGCTGAAGCAGACACTTTGTAGTGCTCCTATTTTGGGATTTCCACAACCAGCCGACGCCTTCATTGTGGACACCGGCACCAACGATCATTGCATTGGAGGCGTCCTATCCCAAATTCAGGACGGCCACGAGCGGATGATAGCCTATTAAACCAAGACGTTGTCCAAAGCAGAGAAGAACTACTGCGTTACCCAGCGAGAACTACTGACGATAGTGAAGACCTTGGAGCACTTCCACAAGTACCTGTATGGTCAGCCATTCCACCCGAGGGTTGACCACTACACCCTAACCTGGCTACTTAGTTTTAGAAACCTGAAGGGCCAGACAGCCCATTTGGTCCAGAGGCTGCAGGAGTACGAATTCATCTCCAAACATTGTGGAGGGAAGAGCGTGCCGCAGCTGTCAGAGTGGTCACGGCAGTGCCTTTGGACGGTTGGGATAGCGCAGGCCTGAGGAGGTAGCAGCTGGCGGATGCCGACTTGGGGCCACTCTTGAGAGAAATGGAGGCGGGGACAAGAATCGCACCCAGAACAGCTACGTATAAATCGTACTGGGCCCAATGGGTCTCGCTGAAGACCAAAGAGAGCATGCTGTTCGGGTATGGGAGTCATCAGATGGGAAGACACAGTTGGTACTTTCCCGGAGCAAGGTCCCGGAAGTCTTGGAGGAAGTGCATGCCGGTACTTCAGGAGGACACCTGGGAGCAAACCGAACAGTAGACAAACTCCGACAGTGCTACTACTGGCTCAGGATCCGAGCAAACGCTGAGAGATGGTTCCATCAGTGCCATGTATGCACGGCGAGTCTCGGTCCCCAGACTAGGAGCCGGGATCGCATGCAGCAATACAACGTCAGAGCGCTTTTCGAACACATTGCTGTCGACATAGCTGGACCACTCCCAGTGTCCGACCAAGGCAACAAGTACCTGATGGTGACCGTGGACTACTTCACCAAGTGGCCGGAGGTAGGTATATGCCATTCTGAACCAGGAGGCGAAGACGACCACCGACTGCCTCGTGGAGCAACTTTTCTGCCATTTTGGGGTGCCATTAGAGCTTCACAGCAACTAGGGCACTAATTTTGAGTCCGATCTGATGAAGGAGGCACTGGAAAGACTTGGGGTGAATAAGACCCACACGACACCTTTACATCTGCAGTCAGACGGCATGGTCGAGAGATACATCAAGACCTTAGAAGAACACCTGAGAAAGATCGTGGCCAGCCATCGGCGAGACTGGGACATCAAGGTGCCATTGTTCTTGCTGGCCTACTGCTTGTCAACACACGACACCACTGGGATGGCACCAGCAAGCTTAATGTCCAGCCAAGAGTTATGCCTCCCTTTGACCTGGCTTTTGGGAGCCTCCCAGAAGCGAAACAGCCAGCAACCAAGTATGTGGAGAACCTGGTGGACCATCTCCACGACATGCATGAGATGGCTAGTCAGAACATCCAGAAGGTGAGCAACTGCATGAAGATCCAGTACGACAGACAAGCCAGCAGCCAAGTATGCCAGCAAGGTGACCTGGTCTGGTTGTACCGCCTTGCGTTTGTGTATGTAATGTAATTTTGCTGCTGTCAGAGCTGTAGAAAGTCTGTTTTTACTGAAATAAAGAGCAGTTTAAATTTCACGAAACAAGGCTTTTAATTCTACAAACCCACAATATCACAATATGATAGAGGAAGTAAAAGGACTACAAAACTACAAAATATCATCATTTTACATAGAAAATGAAGACCTGAAAAAATTGATGAATTATTGTGTTATTTATAAGCAACTTCACAATTTTACATTATTTACATCAATCTTCTACATCATTACTTGAATTTATCACAAAGCATTCAGACTGGAAATTTTTGACCTTTTAAATCCATATTGCCTAAAGTCGCAAATATATTTTTCACATGCCACCAACAAAACTATGTACGGTGGACTTAATTATTATGATAATTTCCTGAAAGTTGGAGAAACTCTTCCTGATTTATATGAAGAATTCAAACAAGATTGCTTTGTTATTAAAAGAACCACCAAGCTGTTTTCAAGACAACCTATTAACCCTGTATTAGAGCAAACTATAATTAAAAATGCTGCTAGAAGGCTGACAGGTTTTATACACTTCACAAATTCAATTTTGGTCCAACAATGGTGGACTAGAAATCCACGAAGTAGTGGAATTTATTGGTAACAAAACCATACAGGTAAATCTCAAAGTGTCATTCTTGCACTGTTAATGATTCTAACAATGTAATATCAAGTGTTATTGAAGAGTTGTCATGTCTGGAACATCAGGAAGCACATACCAAGATTGTATTCCATGTGTGTAACATCATCAAGCAAATATAGTAATCAGAAGTGTTGATGCTAATATTGCTTCTATAATGCTTGGTCATATGCACCACCTAAAAATGATTTGTTCATTTGGATGCCTATGGGTACCGGAAATAACTTGAGTTATGTGTACCTAATGAAGATATATGCAATGCACCAGGGGTTTCTTGCATTCCCTGTGAGTGCAGGTCTCATGCCTAAGGACAAACTGGCAAAGTTGAAATGGACCAACTTGAGAAGCACAAAAATAGGCCACTAAGCAGCAGTTGGAATAGTCTAATTTTCTATGAGGTTCACCACAGCAAGCTTGTAAACACCTCATATTTTCTGCCAGGTTCATAGTCACAGCAGTGAACATAACTGAATATAACTGCATTAAGCATTCAACATCCTGAAGATGGGAGAGATGCATGCTTCCAAAACATTGATGTTTCATAAACTTAGCTGACTGTAAGCTTGAGAACATTTAGTGTATATTGTTAAATTTTACAAATATTTTAAATGAAAAGGAGCTAAAAATTATATATTTTGAGATTACATATCCCCTGGGGTTACATACCCAATTTAATATATGGGATCGAAATTTGGGGCTATGCTGTGGTAACTCATATGGGAGAGGTATTTAGGAAATCGCAAGAATCATCTAGGACAATGTTCAAGGTAAAAGAGATATTAACAATTTACTCCTGTGATAAATTTCGCAGTATGGAAACAAAATCTAAAAAATTTTAACATTCGTAGTGTAATACAGGATATAATTACTATTTTTGGCATGGTTTCAATAAAGATGCAAATGGTAAGGGTTTGGATAGGTAGAGTCAGACTGAAAAATTCAATGCTATAGCCAGGATTTGAACCACGGATCTCCCAGTCTCCAGTAAATCCTGGCTATGGCATTGAATTTTTCAGTCTCACTCTATCCAAATCTTAGGCTATATATGGCTAGTGTAAAAGAACGATTCATTTCCATCTGGGAAGGGTTTATTGCTGCATAAAAATACATATTACCCACATATTTAAGCTCTGAAAAAATATTTGACTATAGAGACTGTATAGTATAGCTGAACTGTAATACTGACTTGGAATTGCTTTGTAATAATATACCAGGTGAGTCAGCTGCCCCTATTTATTATCTATGTAACCCACAGTTTATAGTCTAATGTGAAAACATTGACCCTTTTAACACAAAAGCTGCTATTGCAGTTCTGTCCTTCTAGTTGGTAATATACGCACACAGTATTAATACTTGCAACCATGAATGAGGACCAAGAAGCTGTAAAGAGCTTCAATAAGGGATGGTTTTTCATGCATATAACACTAGCAAGGTCATAAATGAATGCTTTCCCAAAGAACAACATAGAATACGTGGCAGCTGGTCGACTGGGTTAATTGCTGGAATATGATGCAAAGGTTCAGTTCTAAACAACATCACATTGTTTTGATCTTTTTTCTTTCTCCTAGTCTCCATCTGTATTTTAGTTACTAATTTATTTATTGTTTCTATTGGTTCTCTTGAGAGCCAACGACACAAGAATGACAATCTGATAATTAGGGATCATGCTAAGCTTTGCGACCCTTTGCAATCTGTACCGTATCTGATGTAAACCATATTATGCAGCCTTTACAATCTGTACCATATCTGATGTTGTAAACCATATTATGCAGTTAGCCTTCATTTCTAGGAGCATGTCAATGACATTAAATCTAATAGTTTTTGTTTCATACTTAAATCTCAGGTTTCACTTCTACTGACAAAGGAGTTGTGAACATGTTAAGTTCTTGGTTAAACAGAAAAAAAAAAAATGTCAAAGAGTGTGGATTTCATCAATGCATTAAATGTTAAAAATGACGACCCCTGACAGTATTTGAAAGGTTTCAAATACTGAATACCTAGATAATGGAGTGCTCATTCATGCCAAGCATTGATGCAGGCACAAATAGCTAAACCCACTTTGCATTTGTGAAGTGCTTGAAACTTGGTGAATAGGTCAGGCACAGTACCGACCATAGTAAACTATCTACTATGAACTATAAATTTATATCTATCTGCCAGATGTAAAAATGGCAATTATTGTATTTTATAAAAATGTTATTTGTACCATATCAAATTATAGGCCATAAGAGGTAAAATAAAGGGTAATAAAATTCCTGAGCTGAACACAAAGGATTTGAGCTGAACTTATAGCAGAGTAATGAAGTAAATTGTATAATACCATTTAGCCAACACAACCTTGTGAGCAGAGGTTTCTATACAAACCAGTAACCACAGACCTGAGAAGTCATCTCGGATTTTCACATGATTTTTACAGCTTCGTATAGTATTTAGAGCTTGTTTTGGTATCGAGATTTAACTGTATTGGAACGCCACAGTGAAGCGAAATAATTATTAATTTTTAGATGAGTCGTATTTATTACACATCTGCTTCACTTTCGTACCTATTTTGAGGACATGTTTCGCAAATCATCGTTTGCATCTTCTGCTCTTATGCGACTAAAGCTTGATCCAGTGGTGTGGTGGGTGTGGGTAATTCTAGAGTTGCTGCTGCCATCTGTTGATTTAGTGATGAACTTAAATGTGGGATTCTCTTCTGGCGGGATTTCAAAGTTCATTAGTTGGTTTTTATGCTTTTCTATGTATATTCTCTCCCATATGACGAGTTCACTATGTCAGCCGTAGCACATCACTTTTGGTCTGAGAATCACAACATAAAACAAGAAATAGAACTGATCAAACAGGCAAAGAAACCTCTGGAACTACAGATTTGGGAAAACATATTTATTACGAAAAAACAGGACCTCTTGATGAATTTTGAAATTCCCGCGGTAGATGACGTCATCAAACTTACCAGGACATTAGATGGCAGCATGACACCAAGCCAGATGCAGACACCGGATTCATCATCAGTCAACCACAGAACTGACGATAGGGGAGAAGTCCCCAGAAACTAGTCTTCATAAAAAACTTGTAAGTGGAGAAAAGTATATACAAGGTTGACTCACTTGCCTAATTTTAGTAATCTGCCTAATACTTAGCATTTTTTGACATGGCTGTACAACGAAAACATATTGCCAAAAGATTTAAATCTAATTGGTCCCATTATGTTGATCTACCATTATGTATTCTAATGTTATTGTCAACTGATACATATGATAGGTTGTTTGTTCTTTCAGGGGTGTGTTTAATGGTGTATGTAAATTTACATGAATGAATTGAAGTTTGCAAACTCGTCTAAAATTGCCACTGTAGCTCTCTGTTTCTGGGTATGATGTTTTATGAATTGGCACACATAGTGATTGCTTTCTGTCCCATACAGCACTTATACACTGAGTTACTGTCTACCCCGCCTCTATAATCTGTCCTGCAAATCATCCATTAGAAGGCAATCAAGAAAAGTGTAAATCACATGTTGCTTAGCATGTTGCATATATACAAAAATAAATATATGCAATTGACTCGCCTTATATATAATATTTTATATGTATGCATATTTTGTACTTGTGTTTTCCTTTTTAACTATTCATGTGTTATTTAATTGCATAATCACTCTGACAGTGTCAGAAGCTGTCTGTTGATGATTGATTGATTGATTGATTGATTGATTGATTCATTCATTCATTCTTTCGTTTGGTTGTTCGTTCATTGACATTTTTATTCATTTTAATAAAATTTCATAAGATTTTATCACTTTTTAATGAAAGAATTGGTATTGCAAGATTATTAAATGAGAAATATTTGGAAAAAGTGAACTTGCTTTGACAAAACTATTAATTGAAATCTTAGGTAAAATAAACTTTTATAGAAAATATCAGTCGAAACTGAATCTATCCTGAAAAGATAATGTAAAAAGCTCAATGTCACCCATTCGGAATTAATTTTGAACAATCAGGGATTTTCCTATGCCTTCCCATTAATACTGCAGATTTAATTAGAAAGCATATTTATAGAAAGTAAACTGTATTTGAGTCTTGATGAACAAAGAATTCTGAAGAGTAAAGTTTTGCTGCTTTGAACAAAATACATAACCATGATTCATTTACAGCCCCCTTCCTATTTAGTCATTTTTACTCTCTCTAATATATACCAGTAAGTAGAGGATGCATTGTATTCCATTAAAACATGTTTCACTGGAAAAATATGTTCTGTTGTCTCCTGAACCCCCCCCCCCCCCCCGCCTTCAAAAGAAAAACCTTTTTAGTAAAAGGTCATTGTCTTTCTGTCTCTGTCTTCTGTCTATGAATGGTATAACTCAAAAAACAGAGTTTCTGATAAATGCCAACTGAAACCTCATTTCCTTTTGATTTATTTTTAAATGTTCTGTATGTGGTTCCATATATCATTTGGAATCTTACAAACTTCTTACTTATGTCTCTTTCAGTTCCTGGCATACAATTGAATTTATTTCTTAAATAGTTAAACTCTCTCACTTGTTTTAATCATTTATTTTATGAAAGATTTTTTATCTAGAATGTTCTTTATCCCGTAAAAAAAAGTTATCTTAGTATTCTCTACAGATATTTTAATGTCATATGACAGCACAGAGCATATAATTTGCCTTGCTCAAAGTTGAAATGCCAAATCTATTTGGCTGTGTACTGTGAAACTGATAATGTTATATGAATAATGCTTTCATTTTTGCTAATGCAAAGCTGCTCTTGCAAAGTTAAGTGTATCATTCAATTATAATGCAGTTTTTTGTTTTGTTTTGTTTTTGTTTTTTAGGCTTTGGCAAAGGATAGATTATACCCTTTTATTGGTTTCTTTGGTGAAGGCTATGGAGCAAACAATGACCCAGTTCGTGGATATATTTTGGTTTTTGGTATTTCCTTTGGATGCATACTAATAGGTAAACATGTTTAATTTAATATTAGATTTTTCAAGTTTAAGAAGAGTTCAATATACAAATACATTTTTAATTACCTTCATAATTTCTAGAATAGGTGGAAAATAATATGTATACTAAGAAATGTAGAAAAATTTGTTAATCATAATGAAGAATTGCATTCAAGAAATGCTCATAAATGTATCAGCGTTTCTTGAGAATATACATAAATGCTTCAGAGTTTAAAAGATAAAACTGCTGGTAGCAGATTGCACCTATAGTGTTCTATTTTAATTCAATTTGAAAATGACAATTATAACTACTTGAATTAAGTTTTAAAGTACTATTAAATACCTGCTTTAGGGGTTAAAATACTTGCTTTAGGGGTTAAAGCAGTGAAAAACATAAACTACATAGTGTACACAACATTTTCATGAGTTATGTCATAGTAAGATATTAATTTTTTATTAATAACTAATTTTCTGATATGGCAATTTGAATTATACCTTGGAGCCTGTTGTTTATCATATACTCCCATATCTTTAATTTGAGCTTAACCCGCGAAGGCCTAGCAGTATCCCACAGTGCTTCAAAGTGAGTTATACTTACCTTGTGATATGAAGTTTGGAAGCAACCAGGTGAAAAATTGCAGATTGTGGATGATTATGTATACTGGTTAAAGAAAAAGATGGATTTGATTCATGCCCTTGTTCAGAGAAGTGTAGAAAATGCCAGTAGTAGAATGAAGCGGACATATGATGCACAGGTACAAGAAGAGGAATTCCAAGCCAAGGATTTGGTTTGGGCATTTAATCCACAGTGATGACATGGCCTATCATCCAAACTTCAGTGTGATATTGGAAAGAGCCATAGGAAATGGTAAAGCAAATAAATGATGTTATTTATTGAATTTGTAAACTTCCCTGAGAAAAATTAAAGGTTGTCCCATTTGGTTGGTCCCCTATGAAGGAAATAAAAACCCAGTGATTGAAGAGTATTAAAGATGAATTCTTGGACTGGACCAGTTCCAGGGAGAGGACATTGTAACACAAATTGGGAGTGTATGAAGAAAGGAGTAATTGATGATTGTATTTCTGTGGGTTTCAGTTTTGTTGTGTAGTGAATTTGTATGAAAGAATTAGCATTGATTTTATTTGTAAATGTGAAAATAAAAGTATTCCTTGTGGATAAGATATTACAATGGTTATTTTACCATGTTAAATACACATTGTAAGTTAGAACCTGAAGTAATTATCATTGTTTGTAGAGCTATACATGTGTATTAACAGAGCATTGAGGAAGGTACTTTTTAAAATGTTTTAAAATATTCAAATGTAACTCCAATGCACCAAAAATAAGAACAGGATAAACCAAGCAATTACAGGCAAATATCAGTAATTCCGATAATAGCAAAAATCTTTGAATACATTATAAAATATCAACTATAAAATTATTTTGGGGCTCAAAAATTGTCAACCTTACTTGAAGTAGACTTGCTTGTACATTTAATTAATCAAGCATTTGAAGGAGAAGTACTTTGCACAAGTAATTCTAGTGATCTAAGTGCGTCCTTTGATTGTGTGAAACATATTTTAAGTAAATTAGAAATGTATGGAATAATAAGCTCTAATGTAAAAGAATCTTTAAATCTTATCTTGAAAATTGACAGCAAATAGTATCAGTAGGAGGGAAAAACTCTCAGGTATTAAAAATAAAACACAGGTGTGCTACATGGCTCAATTTTGGGTCATTTGCCCTTTGCTTTTTCTTTTTTTAAATGATTAATGATGTCTCAAAGTGCTTATTTCAAACAATAGCATACAATGGTGATACATCCTTTTTAAACATTCACAATGTGTTGTTACAACAAGCAAAAAAGCAAAAACAACTATTGAAAAATCTCAGTTCTGGTTCAAAACCAATGGCTTTTACACGAATAAAAGTAAAACTGTGTTTTATTTACCTTTAAAATGTTGAGGAGATAGATAGTGTGAGCTAAATAGTTAAAACTCTTAAGTGTACTTAATAAATAAAAAGTTAACCTGGAATCCACATATAGACCACATATGTAAACAAATTGTCATCTGTGGCATTTTTATTAGGAAATTTAGAAAGAGTAGTTTCATAAAATTGTGTATTAATGGGTTACTAGACTTTTCTTCAAAGTGTTTTTAGATATGAACTAATTCTCTGGGTTAGCAATTCAAGAAGAACAAATTTTGAAAATTTAAGAAAAGATATTAGAATATTGACAAATTCAAGCAAAATTGAACATTTGCAACATTTTGAAATATTAAAATACTTATTGAATCATATTTTATTAAAATATAAAATATCACTCACGTCAACTATTAACCCCTTGCGCTGCATATCATAATAAAGCGTAGCGAATTTAAAAGTAGCCTATGCTGCATATTGTAGTGAAGCATAATAAACTGTGCTTGTCTTTGGATGCCCTCTTATGACATGTATCTTAACTTCCTTGAAGGTTATCATTTATTTCCATGTATGGAGAACCTGAGAAACACTGGGGTACATTGCCATCAGTTCTTCGTTATGTCAAGACTAAAAATAACCAGTTGCAATTCCAGCTTCAGGTTGTCACTTTGCTAAGCAGTAATACTGTAACTATGGCCATGAAATGTCACACAGGGCCTTCGGGCTGTAACAGTATATGCATAAACAGATATTGACTGCAAACGCAGGAATACAAGCCTCTATTTAGGAAGAAATATGAACGAAAGTTAGTACTCCGAAGCTTCATGGCTGGCTGGCTCAGCACAAAACAGTGATAGGATACAGAGCGTTAGAGGCAGTGTAGCAGTGATTTTGATATTAGCAATTCTTTGGTTACACAAAACATTCCACCCCTCAAATGGTCACGTTAGCTCTCTTTTACAGAAATTGGAACATTTACATTCCGTTTAGGTATCTGCAATGATGTAAAAGTAGGATGTGAAGAAATTGAATACTTGGTCTTTTTCTATAAAGCAAAGTTTGCTTGTTATTGCATTGGAGACAAATGAATATGCCAAGCTTACTCAGTATGAGTACTAAATCATGTTTCTAAACATACATAGAAATATAATTTTTAATTTAAAAATATAATTGTGCTGTTCTAAAGTAGATCCAGATAAGTTCATTACTTGGTCACTTCTATGTTAATAGGTCATTTTTGCATTAAAGTTCAGGCTCTGTGCACAAGCAATGGCCTGGCTAGAGGAAAACTTGAGTACCCGTGGAGGGACAAAGGGTTAAAAACAGGAACATTTTTGGCTTAAGTGTATCTAACTTTGAAAATTTAATAGATAAGATTAACATATTGCAATAAAAAAATGAGATATTATGATGTCATTTGATGTTAAATCATTACTTACAAGCATTCCAGCAGATGAAACTCCAATCTTATTGAAAAAGTGGCTACAGTCAGTAAAGATTAACAATATATATATATATACCGATTAAATCACATAGTTAACGATGCTGTGTGTTGAACAAAACGTCATATTCAATAACAAATATTATAAACAGACAAAAAGCCTAACCATGGGTAATGTACTTTCACCTTTCTTAACAGATCTGTATATGAGCAATTTAGGGACACATATCATGAAAGCCTTTTCATATTTGTTTAAATTCTGGGTCAGATTTATTGATAATATTTTTGCTATAGTCCCTCAAGAGTTTTTAATTTATTCTTTAAAACAGCTGAGTATACAAGATCATCACATAAAGTTTACAATGGAAATTGAAGATTTCTTGGATTTAATTATTATATGGCAAAATGATAATACAAAATTTGGAATCTATAGAAAACCTACTCACAAGATAATTACATAAAATGCAATATGAATGGGTAGAGTACGCCTGAAAAATTCAAATTCTGGCTGTGGCATTGAACTTTCCAGTCTGACTCTACCCTTTTATAGTGAGTCCTCCACACAGCTAGTGTGAAAGAACAATTAATTTCCATTAAAATGGAGTAGTTCAAATCCTCCTTCACATAAATTAGCAGCTCTTAGAAGCTTGATTTATAGACTAAACAGCATACCTCTAGATCCAAAACAATATAATGAGGAATTTAAACATATTAAATCCAACACAGAAAAATGGTTCTAATCCAAATTCAACCAGAAAAATGATCAATTGGGACTATAGACAAAAGAAACTAAAACAGATCACTTCTCTTCAAAAGACAGACAAAAGCTGGGAATACAAAAAATTTACATTGCACCCTTGGGCATTTCCTAAGTTTAAACGAATATTTAAAGATTGACATCAGACTAGCACCACAAAACAGATTTTCACTCAACAAGCTGTTAAATAATTCTTTAAAAAATGTAATAGCACCAGACCAAAAATCAGGCATATATAGGATAAATTGTGAGGATTATGTCAAATTCTATATTGGATTGACAAAAAGGAATTCAAAACTAAATTAACAGAACATCAAAAGAACATAAAATATAAACAAATAGAAAAAATAGCAGTTGCTTTTGATTTCTGGAATGAGAACCACTACATCAGAGAGGAGATTAAATTACTGAAACCATTAACAACAAAACTTGAACTTTCAACTTGAGAGAAGATTTTTGTTCTAAAGAACATTCCACATATTTTAAATTTTGACATGCCATTGGATGTTAGTCTATCTAGCAAATATTCTGAGAGAGGGTGCCAATTGGAAGAGGTCCACACAACAGCCAATTGTAAAGATAATGGTCAGTCACTAATCAGCTGAGGATGGGACTGGGGCGGTCCTGAAAACTTACCTATACCTTGTTTCACGTAAGCTTGCCCAGTATCTCTTAACGATCATGTGACCTAATCACCTCTCATTGGTTGCTGTTGTGGTAATGACTGTCGTGCGGTAAAAATTAGTTCGTTATTTAACATGGTGATATATCATTATATGTTGGAAGAGAGTTGTCAAATTTATATTTTCGTAACTGTTTTAATTAAATATATTACGCAACAGAGTTGATTTATCTGAAATGCATGTTAATTCTTAAACGAAGTAAAGAGGAGGTTCCTTTGCTCTCAAGCACATGGCACGATAGCACGTGATTTAGCGGTAGTGGTGACATTTGTTTATATGACTTTTATCACTGACCTTGTTTTGAACTGGATTAGTCATGCATCGCCATTCGAGAGTGCGGGAGCTAAATTATTTTATTGATCGTTTATTGCGCATGTATTATATGTATAATGGCAGAGTCTACCGCCAGTTTTTCGCTGAAGTATCGCAAAGATAATTATTTACAAACAGGCGAAAAAAGAATTGTGTTGCATGTGTTTAATGCACTCACAGAGAAGAATCCGTCTTTGTCAGTGAGAGAAGTCGAACAGCTGTGCTCTGAAGTTACAGGTGTGAGTGTTAGATCCGTAGGAACATCGTGACATGAAATTGAGGAAACAGGAAAACTTACCACTCCAGGCAAAAGCAGGAATAAACAAAAGTGTGTGCTTGGAGAAAATACGTGAAAAGTGTTGTGCGTCGTCATGTGTGTAGTTTTTCTTTAGAAACGAACTCCCTAACATAAGTAACATTTCGTCTGCTGTAAATGAGGATGCAGATTTACCAAATTTCAGCAGATTGCTTATACAGCTGGGGTTTGTGAATGAAAAAAGAGGCAAGAAAAATGTGCTAAAAGACAGAGGCGATATTGCTGTGTGGCAAAGACGCTATTTAAGGACAACCACACTGCACCGAGATACAAATCGCTAAATATACACGAAGAACACACGAAAAGTAAAGTATGGTGTGACATGACTTTTAAGACTGAAAGACAAGCATTTTTGAAAGGTATGTGTGCTGGTTTAAAAAATCCCATTGGAAAAGGCCAAAGGCCTTTCATTATAAACTCTTTCAGTTTCATTGCTCAGTCATTCTGTTTCAATTTGCTCAGTTCATTATAAACTTGTATTTTTGTATGCCTTCATATCCTTATTTGTATGATTTTTGTATGATTTTATTTATCTTCCCGGCAATTATTACGACATTTACTGCAGGTTTAAATGTGACGGGAAGGCACCGCCTATGGCGTATGACGCGAAAGCATTAGCCAATTAGGGCGAGGGGGAGGGTTGTTGAACGTGGAGTGATACATTTCAGCAGGGCAAGGTTATATGAAACAGAGTATAGTTTTAATAGTTGACACGAGTTTTAAGTTTTAATAAAATATGACTCAATAAATCTTTTTAATGTGAAGTTAGCTTCACCTTTTAACAACTCTTTTAATAATAACTATTTCAATTGTAAACATTATTCATTAATACAATTTTGTGCTTCATTGTATCATAGTCCTTAAACAACGGAATATTATTCATTAAATTGGTAATCCCACCAGTGAAAATTTCTATATTTGACATTTTGTTTAATATCAAAGAGAATCTAAAGAACTATATTACAAGAAATGTAAACATGAACACGAGACAAGGAATATTAATATAATTAATATGCTGTACATAATGTAGATTAAACATTGAAGTAATTGGTATAAAAGTTTTCAGTACATTTCCACAAAAAATAAGGAGTTTGAATGTTCTAACATTAAAGAATAAATGGCTGATAAGATATCTGTTTTACTGTTTGCAAGAATTCTATGAACCAGACAAAAGATAATTTAAATTGTGTTCTGTGTAGTAAGGGGGAAATAGAAGATTAGTACTTAGTTAGGTATTGCATGCATTACTTATCCATGTATCTCTGATACACATATGCGCACGCACACATGCACAGACTCATTAGGAGCAAAAGAATGCAACAGCCAAACACAGAAGATGACCGGCCATTTACTAGAAATGAAATCAGTAAGACAATTGAAAATATGAATAGCAACAAAGCTCCAGGAGAAGATGGTATAATAAGCAACATACTCTGGCATATCTTCACAATTGCATCATCGTGCCTAACCGCTGTACAACAAATGCCTGGAAACTGCATACTTCTCTTCGGCATGGAAAATGGTGATTATTATTCTCTTAGTGAAACCTGGCAAAGAAAGCACTGAAGATGTCAGAAAATATTGTCCGATAAGTTTAATAAACACAGTAGCTAAAGTTCTAGAGAAACTCTCCATCACCAGAATAATGCACCACATAAACAAACCTAGCCAGCTAAATAAAAACCAATATGTATTTAGACTGCAAACAAACACTGTAGATGCGATACTGGTAGTCAAGGACCTTGTAGAGGAGACCCTGAGCAATAAGGAAAGTGTTGCAATGATCAGCCTAGAAAAATAAGGAGCCTTCAACAGTGCCTGGTGACCTGGCATCCTCAATGCACAAAAGATTTCGGCTGCCCCAAGAACTATCTAAGTGAGAAAAAGTGCATCTTATCTGTGAACAACATGACAATTGAAAGAAACCTTAGCAGAGGATGCTCACAAGATTCATGTTGTGGGCCTGGCCTGTGGAATATACAATATGATTCATTGTTGAATCTAGATTATAAGCCTGATACAAAGGTCATCACATTTACAGATGACATATTAGTGCTGGTAAAAGGGGAAAGCTGTTTTGAAATATAAAACAAGACAAATGTTGAAATAAACAAAGTCTCAACATGAGCCAAAAACAATTAGTTAAAGTTCAACAGAAATAAAACACAAAGTATGCTTATCTCTAGGAAGAAACCAAGAACAGCACAAAATTAAAAATATATCTCAACAACAGCATAATAGAAAAGACTCACAAAATGAAATACCTAGGCATCCTAATCAACAAAAATTCTGATTCAACCTACACATCAAGCAAATAACAGAAAAGTCAAAGCTCATATGTGCTCTCTCAAAATCTGCCAAAATTAATTGGGGACCATGCTCCGATGTTGTAAAGATAATAAAGGAGCCTCTGCTTTCTTATGCAATACTGGTATGCATTGATGCTCTGAGAAGCAACAGCAATGTTAAGAGACTGAAACAAGTCCAGAGACTAATCAACAGCAAGATTACAAAAGGCTTCAGACCATCACACGAGGCACTCTGCATAGTTGTGCAAACAACCCCTATTAATGTAGAATTCACTACACTTGCCGGATTCTAAAATATTATTTAGAGGAAGATTGGAACAAACCAAAGAAACGTTAGGCTTGTCTAAGAACTACAAGAAATGGTCCCATCCTGCCGAAGATACAGAAATAATAGAAACAACTGAAACTGAGACTTACACAGTCCACATGCACACAGACGGCAGCAAATGTGACACAGGAGTCAGTTCCAGCATAGCAATATACACTGAGAAGGAACCAGTCCGCAAGACTGTCTTAGACTACAAAACAACTGCTCCATCAACCAAGCAGAGCAGGTAGCTGTACTAAAAGCCCTAGGCAAACTAAACAACTATGTCAACACAACAGCCAAATCAGCAGCAATAAATACAGACAGCAGGATAACACTTGACCTCCTATGCAATAACCCGAAGCACAATGCATTGACAGAGAACATCAAGATCAAACTACAGGACCTGGAAACCAAAGGCTGGAAGATATATTTCAAGTGGGTAAAAGCCCACATAGGGAACAAAGGGAATGAGTTCGTAGACAAACTAGCAAAACAAACTGCAAATAGCCCCTAACTGGAAGACGCGTACTCATTAACTACAATCTCTACGATAAAACATGAACTCAGGGAGGAAACTGTGCATCCCTGGAACAATGAGTGGTTCACAACAACAAAAGAGAACACTATGAATTCATATTTGCCAAGTGTACAAACAAGACTGAACACAAAACTTACCCTAATACACAACATAACAGCCATAATCACGGCACATGAAAAATTTGGAGAATACTACCTTCGATTTAAGTTAACATATGACCTAACGTGCATGTGCAGGAAAAGTCCACAGAACTGTCGACCATATCCTCTGGGAGTGTGAGCTACTATAAACAGAAAGGCAAGCCCTTTGAAAAAGTTTTGTCAAAACAACTGGACAGTGGCCCATAGACAAAAGTGAATTAATATAATTTTGAGTCGAACTAATACTCAATGCTCCAATTATTGCTAGTATTTACCTAGAACGTGTTTTGTTAGGATTTTCCTAACATCATCAGCTGTTGTCAACTAATGGATATCGGCTCCGTGAACTCCTCAGAGGTGATAGGTGCGTCTCCTTCGAGGAGTTCACCGAACCGATGTCCATTAGTCGACAACAGCTGATTATGTTAGGAAGATTTTAACAAAACACGTTCTAGGTAAATACTAGCAATAAGTGAAGCATTGTGTATTAGTTCGACTCAAAATTATATTAATTTTGTGCTTCATTATATCATAGTCCTTACACAATGAAAAAGTGAATTAGTTAAAAATTACCTAAATCAGTTCCAAAGATTTGTAAATAAAATTAATTTTGACACTCTACAAGTGACATTGTAACACAGTTGGCAGGATATTTCTTGTTAGCACAAGCTTAGACTGTAAAAATTTGTATATATAACAACCACATCATGCATGTAGTACTACAATTTTGTAATAGAGTGTGCAGAATAAATAAAGATCTAAATAAATAAAAAAAAAAGAAATAAAAGAAAACACATACACAAGAATAATTTAAATAATGCAGAATGCTTTTATCTCTTTAGTCAGATGTGTTATAATAGCTAAAGGATACAGTTTGTATCATTATCCAATAGCATCACAATTTCTGTACATAACTTCATTGCTACTAAATCATTTATCCAGTTGAGTTTCAAAGCTAATATTTAATTAATACCTAGAGCCTATGGTGGTTGAATTACACATTTGTTTAGCAAAAGTAAGTACATAATCAACAGGTGTGCATTTAACATTTAAAAATAATATACACATTAAAAAGCTATAACTAGTATTTTACATTTTTGTTCATATGTACAAAACTAAAATATTGTATTTTAGATAAAATACAAATTTCATGTAGTATGTGTTCTGTATGTAACATATTTTAATAAATATTTTGTTTTACAGCACAGCTGAATGCCATTGCACCTTTACTTTCCAATTTCTTCCTGGCTGCTTATGCACTTATCAACTTCTCTGTTTTTCATGCTTCCATTTCAAGGAGTCCAGGATGGAGACCAGCATTTAAGGTATTTATTTTCTGTTTTTACTCTTTGTTGATTTTGCTAATTAACTTGAATAAAAACTAAATGAATAGGATTTTTCATGCATATTCAATAACATTACTTACATTTGAGAGTTAGCTTGGTATTTCTCTTTGGCTCTGTAAGTTTCAGAAAAAAAAAAGATATTATTTTAAATAAAACAGACAGCACAGGAATATCTGCTGATATAGACCTCCTTCTAAATAAATGCATGGAACTAGAAAACATACCGGATGAATGGAGAAAATAAAACATCAAACTGCTGTTCAAGGGAAAAGGGGACGCATTGGTCCCAAATGTATGCAGAAGAATAGCTTTGGAGCCAATGACATTGAAACTCCTAATGGGAATCCTTGCCAAAAGACTGGCAGAGAAACTCGAACCCTTCTATCAGAGGAACAGTGTGATTTCAGGAAGGGACCATCCACGACCATGGCAGTAAAAAACCTGTTGGACCAAATAAGAGAGATGATAGGAAAACCCACAGGAAAATTATATGTAGTCTTTGTCAACTATTAGAAAGCCTTCGACCTGGTCAACCGACAGGTATTAATAGAAACTAATTGGTAGAATAAGTAAAATGACCTTCATATCGAATATCCTAACAGAAAACCACATCCTGATAGATGATGGTCTAGGTAAATCCCACTGGCTGCCACAGAAGAATATGTCCTCCAAGGTGGCCCAATCAGCCCTATCCTGTTCAATGTCCTCACGCATAATGTTATGAAAGGAATGACAGGAACAAGCATGTACATATATGTGGATGACATGGCCATTGCAGTGACATATGTTGACAAACTGCAGTCAGGGATAGACACCCTAAGCAAATGGGTGGAGTGAAACATCAAGATAAACAAAGAAAAGATGGAACTTGTAGTGTTCAGGAAAGCAGGAAAACTCACCAAAGCAGATAACATCAAGTGCAAGGGCAACCTACTCAATAGGGCAAACAATTTCAAAAATCTAGTCATCACATTCCAGACAATGGGGAAAAGCTTTAGACTACACATAACATCAAGAGTATTAGCAGGCACTAGAGCTATGAATGAAAGCAGGAACATCACACAACTATTGATCAGCACAGCTATCAACCTGGTTTGGCTAAAGATACTACTTGTCCTGACATATGGTCTAGAATCAGTGGGAGAAACCTCACATACAAACAGATGGAAGAACTAGAGCAAATAAAAGCTAGATACCTGAAGAGAGCCCTAGGAGTACCACAGAATTCAAGATTGAGCCTAGTGTACGAGCTTACCAGGAAGACCTTCCTGATAGAGGATGTAAGATGCGAGGCAATGCTTCCAGTTAGTGATGCCTTCAAACAACTTCTGTAAGATCTTTGCAATAAAAAAAACAACATACTGGAGGATTTCTATGCAATGTGTGCAATGCAAGACAGGACTTGGATGGAATCTAACCATGAAATGCAGCACATAATGACAAGACTGGCAATCCATGGTTTTCACCACAAGGTGTGTTGCAACAAGTTTTTCCATGAACCAAATGACAAGTGTGTGTGTACATGTTGTGGCTGAAATTTTGTGATCAATACCATATCACCAAGTATAGCAAAAGACAGAAATCCATCACAGCTTGTAGCAAAGACAAGTAATGTACTTATCCTTATTTTGCACTGTGTGTGTGCATTTCAACTTTATTATTACTTTGGATACCAAAATTCCTTACTTAAGGGTGATATCAGTTGAATTGATGATAATCATATGAGCCATTTCTAAGATACATTATAACCCTCCATTGTTGCACATGTGTCTTTAAGATCCATAATTTCATTTCACTTCAGTGTAATTGCAATAGTAGATGTAACTCCAGTAAGTAAAAAATGTGCTTTCCATCTCAGGATACGTTGTTGCGCCTTTATTATTGCTTCACAGAGATTTCAACATTGAAGACACTAACAATGATGCAAGTGCGATGTCACTATTAGCATACTACCTATAGTTTCTAAACCTTTTGAAAACCTCATCCACAAATGCTTAAATAATTTTGTATTTAGATAAAGCAGTGATATCACCACAACAGTTGGGTTTTTGTATGAATCACTCCACAACCAATTAGCTTCTGTGATTAAGATGTGATTGTTCATTGTTTTGAGCTTAAATAACGCAGTTGCATCATTTCTGGACTTCAAAGAAACTTTCAATTAAGTGTTTCATGCTGGTGTGCTATATGAACTTTGGAGCATTGAATTGCTGGATTATTTACTATCATGTGTTTGTTAGCTTTCTCTCACATTATACTTTTCAAGTATGAAATGGTTCTACTCAATCATCTGTGTGGCCACTTATGTCTATGGTTCATTCGTTATTGTTCTTCCATTGTGGACAGAGAGTAGTTGGTTCGCAAAGGGTTTACAATATAACACCAACATGCTACAAAGATGTTAACTGGACCCTGGTTTGAAGGATAGAATCATTGGCTGTCTAGAGATAGGTTAGACACAGACAACAGTATCTCTGGCCCTGAATGTGCCACAAGTGTCATTTCCGGGCTTTGACAATGGTTCGTCAAACAGGAGGTGTTTGCTGGATCCCTTTACGTGGTCATCCATTGGGTCACAATGCTGCAACAAGACCCATATGTGACCATAAGAGCACGATAACATTGGAGGATGCTTGTGAGACAACTGCCTTCCAAGCTTGCAGCCACCTCAGGCATTCGAGTTTCAAGACAAACTGTATATCAAAGGCTCGGGCATTTGGCCTCTATGCCAGACGTCCAGCAGTGTGTGCCGCACTCACACAAATACATCTAGGTTTCCGTTTACAATGGAGTCAGTAAGGTCAGCATTGGACCTTGAATGCATGGAGGAATGTGCTGTTTGCAGATGAGTCCAGATTGAGTTTAAACAAAGATTCTCACCGCACAATGACCTGGAGAGAATGTGGAACCCAGTTTCATCTCACAACATCGTGGAAACATGCTCATTTGGTGGTAGCAGTATACTCATGTGGGCAGGCATTATGTTCAAAAGACATACAGATCTGCGCAACTTCGATGGTGGTACTGTGAAAGTTCAGAGGTACAGAGATGAGGTATTGGAACCACATGCGTGACTTTTCAGAGGTGCAGTTAATCCACACTTCATCATAATGGATGATAATGCATAACTACATAGAGACCACCTGGTGGACAACTATCTTGAGAGGTGGACTGGCCAGCGATGTCCCTGCATATGAACTCTATAGAGCATTAATATAGGTAAATACTAGCTAGGTAAATACTAGCAATAAATGGAGCATTAAGTATTAGTTTGACTCAAAATTATATTAATTTTGTGCTTCATTGTATCACAGTCCTTACACAATGGAATCTATAGAGCATGCCTGGGATGCTTTAGAAAGATGAGTTGCAGCCCGCCAGCCCCTACTGAGGACTGTTCCAGACCTCTGACATGCTCTCTGTGAGGAATGGGAACTGCTGCCTGCAGAGCTCTGGAATCAGCTTATAGAGAGCATGCCACAGCGCAGCAAGGCCTGTGTAGCCATGAGGGGTCACCACACACCATATTAATGCTCAGCACCATCATTATTATTGTGGAAGTGGTCTTCAGATTTTGTGCTTGCATATAAAGGTGTCCCGAGGTCAAAATTGTCTGCTGTTTCTCATTCTATTGTATTCGAGATCATGTGTGATGCATGGATAACAACATATTGCATTATATATAAATATAATAATTTGTATCTTAAAACTTCACTTTTCTTATAAGAAATGATGAAAATTCTTATAAATTCTCTGGGATCGCGATTTCATGTAAACTTATACACATCTTCAGCTGGAAACCAGTCGCATGAAATGGCGATCCCGGAGAATTTATAAGAATTATCATTTCTTTTAAGTGAAGTTTTAAGCTACAAATTATTATATTTGTATATATTTGTTTACTTCACTGTTAATAACTTCATATTTTATGTATATATTGCATTTTGCTTAACTTTTGTACAATTATGATAGTTTGATAATAAAATATTGAATTATGCTTAACTTTTGGACACTAGTGATGATGCAGCTGCTCACAGATTACAGATGTCTTTTAATATTCTAGCATCCTGGATTGAGAACTGGAGGATTTCTTTGAACCACAAGAAATGTGAAACTATGAATTTTACTTTGCATTGTACCAGTTTTCTTACAAACTATTCACATATCCTGGAAATGTGATGATGACTTTTAAATATCTTTGTCTACATTTTGAAAAGTGACCTGTAACTCTCACAACAATTCAGAGTTAAATATTGTTTACTCCAGATTATGCAGACTATCCCATTTTCAACTACAAGTTTCCTTTGCAAATACAACATGGTTCTCTTTTTTGCAAGTCTTTCCTTTTCTTTTACTCACATATGCTTATCCAATTTGGGAACGTGCAGCCTCATACAAAATTAATTTACAGTTCTTTCAAAATAAAGTTCTAAGACTTATACTGAATGCTCCTTGGTGTAGAAGCTCCCTATCAGGTTTAGCAAGGGTTTTACTTAGTTAGGGGATATGGTTTATTACAAGATACATTAAACTCAGATACATCATGAACTTTGATTCATTGTCATTCCTGCACAAATTCACTTTCTGGCTCACAGATTTTTTCACCATCTTCCCTTAGATCTTGGAGCAGTGTACATCTCTTTAGGATAAAGAATTACTGTGGTCCCCAGTTCAAGAGTCACCTCCTGCAGAAGTTGCCACTTTCTTCCAGAAATGATTTTGAATTAGAAGACTTTCAGTGAATCAATATGTGTAAGGGGCCTTATCTGGTCTCAGATGAAATTATGCTATGTATTTTCTTCTATATAAGCATTTTCTAATCCTCACAAATTTATATTTAAAAAAAATAAAAAAGGAAAAGAAAAGGAAGACAGGTGTGGTTTTGTGTCAAAGAGCATTTTAGAAACTTCAAATTGAAACAGGAAGACAAGTCTTCAGTAACATTTCACTTTTGGAACAAAAACCATAACTGTGATCCAAATCCTACTATGGAAATATAAAGACCAATTAACAAACTTTGAAATCTCACTAGTCAATAATTTTATAAAGACAGAGAAGACTGCAGGCAACAACAGAGGGCAGTGGACCTTTGAGGTTGAAAATTGGAAGCAACAGTTCCTGAAATTAGTCACCTGAAGATTAAAATATAAATGACGTAGTATGAAAAAATGACTAAAAATAGTTTGATGAATTAGATATTTGTGTTTTGACCTCATTTATCTTAATTTCTTTATATAAATCCTCAATATAGTGTATTCATAGATAGCCAACATGAAAAATTCAATGCCGTGGCCGGGATTGGAACCACAGATCTCCTGGTTTCCGTCCAGTCGCTCTAACCGATTGAGCTACCTTGGCCAACTTGCTGCCATGACATTAAATTGTCCATTTGACTCATATATTTCCCCGGTAGACCACTAGGGGCTCCCGCATTCGAGATACACCATTTGTGGCAACTTACTATCGTAAGCACTTGAGTCCCAGGCTTCATCATTTAACTCATTATTTTAGTTAATTGATGGAAATTTATCATTCCTTCACACTAGCCATATATAGGCTAAGGTCTTTGATAGGTAGTCAACATGGAAAATTCAATACCATGGCCAAAATTTGAACCATCAGTTAACTAAAATAGTGTATTCATTATATATATATATATATATATATGTGTGTGTGTGTGTGTTTGGATGAATTTAGTAACAGTGACGTCAAAATTAATCGCAAAAACTATTTGTAGTTGTATTATTTGAAGCACAAGGTTAGAAACAGAGTGATGTATTTAACATTTGAAAGTAATGAGTCGGTAATTCAAACACAAACATCACTTAAATTATCCTTACTTGGACATGCTTCGGAGAACGGGGGATGAGTGACGAGTATCAATGAACCAACTACAAATAGTTTTTGCGAGTGTATTCATTCTTTGAATTTCTTTAACTAATGTTTATACTTCATATAAGCCTTTAAAGTAATTGCACCATATTTCTGCTTGTATATTGCTGCCCTAATTTTTTCTTATTATCTGATTTTTTTCTGCCTCATTCATTTTGTAACTCACTTTATCCCCCCAGTCTTCCTTTATCGCCTCTATTAGGCTATTAGGCATTTATACCTCCCTCTTTGGATTAAAAACTTCTCTTGATGTATTTGTTCTCCTGTCTGCTCCCATTTCTTTAGTTCTCTCACCACCTTTTTCTTATTCTTGTAACATTGTGATCATACCACCATTCAAGTATTAATGTCTTTAATTTCCGACCATGCCTTCTTTATTACTTGCACCATTCTCAATATTTTAATCCTAGTAATTCTACCCCCTTCTTTAATTCTTTGCAAAAGACATCTTTCTTTATCCCTCCATCTATACATGTTTTGAATTCCTTATTGCCTTTACCTAATTCTTTACTTTTCTCCTTACTTTGAATGTTAAAGCTTACTTTTAATGGAAAGTGGCAGCTAGTCAAAACATTATTCACACTATTGAAATCTGCACAGTTTGCATCTAACCATTGAATATAATATATAGTCTGTCACACTTTGCCCATTTTTATTTGTAAATGTGAATAATCTCCTATCAGTATTATATCCATTTTTACATCTATGGTTCGTATTTCTTCTATTCCCTTCTGTACTTTCTTGAACACATTTTGGCCATAGAACTGTAAAATGTTCAGTGGGTTGTACACTACTCGAGGCACATCTTTCTTTTGTACACATCTCCTGCTTCTGGTATGCACTATAATATCATCCTCTTCCGTTTTCTAATATTTTCACTTTTATTTTCTTGTTTTTCTTGACGAGTATACTTACTCAACCGAACATCTGCCCCTTTTCTTTCTCTCTCATTCCTTTGCAATAGAAGTTGTAATCACTCATAGACCCTTTTGCCTTTTTATTTAATGAAGTTTTTGCTACTGCCAGCAGTTTTAGCACTTGGAATATTTCTCCATTACCATTTTTGTTCCACAGTCTCTCCATATTCCACACACCAACTGAGAACATGGTTTCCTATACGGCTCCTGATCTATGATATCTTAGCTGATCTGCTCTTTCTCTTTGCCTTGTCCTACACCTATCTCTGTCTTCTCTCGGCTGTTCTTGTAGCTGCATTATACTTCCATCTGGTGATGAAACAATAATTAATCCATTTGCGTCATCATGAACTGTAAATCTGTTGATGCTGCTCTGGACAACTTCCTTGTGTCATCCTTTAGAACATCGTTAAGTGTGACGTCCTTTCTTGGTAGCATCAGCTGCTGCTGCCCCTCCTTTTTCTGCTTGCTTCTCATCTGCTAATCGGTTAGAGTTCTTGTCCTATAGAAAGCTAATGGACAATTGTTTTCCCATTAATATCCTTTCTTTGCTGAGTTGCACTGTATTTACTTTCATTGATTCAAGGCGTTAGGTCTTTGACATGTGCTTTTGTTCCTTAAACTTTTCTCATTTCCTTTAGTAAAAACTTATGCTCTCCTCTTTTTGCAAGGCCCTCTTCTATAAATAGTTTTGTTTCTTTAAGTATTCTTGCATTTGACAGGACCAACATTTTGAACTCCCTGTTGCTAATTTTCACCAGTATTGATGTGTTGCTTTCCATAGTTGCTTCTACTTGCTGTCACATCCTTTTTTCACATTCTTCTGCTACTCCAAAAATTATATTTAACTTTCCAATGGGTTTCTTCATCTCACTCCATATTTGTTATCCTTTTGTCCAGTATTGCCAACTCCTACTTACACTCTACTTCAGATTCCTTTATTGTCCCTTTTAGTGCCTCTATTTTCCCTTATAGTTTGGATTTCAATCTTTTCTCCTTTTTTATGATTTCTATCAGTTCCTCATTCATTTTTTTCAATAGGCTTAACACATACAATTCTCAAGATCCAGGCAACAGGTTCCTTTTGATCCCTCTGATGATTAATAGGCCCAAATGACCTAGCTGTCGATGGGCCCTAAGACTTCACACACTCACTCAGATGATTAATAGTATAGTCACTACTATTAACAGTAACACCATCACTGCACCTGCTTCCATTTTATTTTTATGGTGGTTTACATATTTTGCATTAAATGCTCTGATTCTTGCTCTGTATATTTCTGTTGATATCTGCATGCTTCATGTCATGTATGTAGAGCTATTCGTTGGCATGTCCATTCTCTACACTTACTCAGCTGCAACTTGATTCTCCTATAAAAATTGCCTTGACAAAGCACATGATGCAGCTGTTAAATGCTTAATTCCTGACAAATGTTGCACTACCTGGTATGTTGATCCCCACTAATAGATCTTGCACAAGGTTGGCAAAATATTATTTTTCCATCACGGTAAAGTGTTTTTATGCTCTGGTACATATTGATGCAAATATTTATATACACTCAGTTTCATTTTTGGAATTTTTAATTCGCATTGCTAATCAACATGCCCATCTGCTCTTTTGTGATTTGGTTGTAACTAACAGATACAAACAATACTAAACTCAGTATATTATATTATAATAATAATTATTGCTTAGCCAGGTTTAACTAACATGTATGATGTAATCTAGAGGTGCAATTTTGTACTTCCCTAGCCTGTACATGCAACTGATTCAGCACATCTCAAGGGGCATGCTAATGAAATCTTATGACTCTATGCTGTAAATAAAATGAGGAAAGCGCTAAAATATATTTACTTGTAGATAAATTATAAAAAATACTTATTTATACAATA
>CM060950.1:297969500-298027000 GCA_030765055.1 Mantis religiosa | reverse complement strand
GATGATACATGAGATGAAGATGGAATGAGATGGCGGGGGAAACCGGAGGTCCCGGAGAAAACCCGCCCCAACGCCGTGTTGTCCACTACAAATCTCACTTTGCGGTCACCTGGGATCGAACCCGGGCCGCCTTGGTGAATGCCAAGCGGTCTAACCACTGAGCCACGGCGTGGCCGATGATGATGATGATCATGATGATGATGATGATGATGATGATGATCTTTATTTGCTTATAGACTTATACAAGTTTCAAGCATCGTCAAGAATCCTAAAATATTTACATTTCATCTATTCTATATAGGCACTTCAGTATTAGGAACATTTTTAGTCCGTTTTGAAATTCATTGCCTCTTAGAGCTTTAATATCACTTAGTAACCTGTTATAGAGTATTCTACCCATAATAAAGGGATCCTTTTCTGTGGCTCATTTACTAATATTATCTCTATATTTAGCAATCTGGTATTATACATATGGCTATCTTTCATATGTACAGAGTGTGACTTACTTACCACAAACATAATTACTTTATATACATATAATGATATAACAGTTAATATATTGTCTTCTAAAAAGGTTTGTCTACAGGATTCTCTGTTGTTTAAATTATAAATAAATCTTATACATGTTTTTTGGATTATTAACAACCTGTTCATGTTTACCATACATGTGCTACCCCAGATTTCAATCCCATATTGTAGATGCATGTATATTAATCCATAATATACTAACTTTAAATGCTCTACATCTGGGAACTCTTTTAGGCATCTTAAAAGATATAAATAAGTACTAATTTTATTACACAAATGATCAATGTGATGTGTGAAGGACATATTTTCATCTATAATTACTCCTAACAATTTTATTTTCTCTATTTGCTCAATGGTTTCCTCATGTATTTTTACATTTAGTCTTTGATTATACCTGTTATTTTGGTGCTGGAACAGGATCATATTAGTTTTTTGTATATTAACCTTTAAGTTATTATTTTTTAAGTAATCATATATATCCTGTGTATTTTTTTTTGGTTAATAAATTCTCCAAACAGTGTATATTTTTATTTGTAAAAACAACTGATGTATCGGGTTGTCTCATAAATTCGTTCGCTTCTTGTTACATGTTTACGACTAAGAACTCCTGAGAACATTGCATGCCCCCATTACTTTTACGTCAAAGAAGTTGCCTAACAATATGGGGTTTGTTTACAAACACAATAACTGAAAAGAATGCTATGAACACAAACCACAGCGACCTCACGGCCAAAGGTAAATAGGTCAACTTATGTAAGAATTGGTAACCAAACTTCAGTACGAGTTTGTGGATGCAACAGTGTGGAGTTGTAACTTGTGAATGTTAATATGGAAGGCAAGAAGGAACATTTTTGACATTTAATGCTGTTTTATTACTGTAAAGGTAAAACAGCCTCACAAACTCAACAGAAAATTTGTGCTGTTTATGGAGAAGATGCAGTGACAAATCGGGTATGTCAAAAATGGTTTACTCGATTTCGAGCTGGGAACTTCTCTGTGAAAGACAAACCTCGTTCTGGACGACCTGTGGTTACGGATGAGGAAAGGATAAAGGACATGATTATGAACAATCCCAGAATAACAACTCAGGAGATAGGTCAGGAGCTAAACTTATCTCATGCAACTGTAGCCAGGCACCTAAAGAAACTTGGTTACATTAATCTTCGGGATGTATGGGTTCCGCATGAACTGAGTGAACAAAATTTAGTTCAGCGCGTTTCCATCTGTAACACATTGATAAGATTCAATGAAACTGCCCCTTTTCTAAAACAGCTGGTTACAGGAGACGAAAAGTGGATTGTGTACAACAACATCCGAAAGAGAAAGTCATGGCGTAAGAAAGGGGAACCACCACTCTCAATTCCTAAACCAGGGCTTCATCCTGAGAAGATTATGCTGTGCATTTGGTGGGACTGGAAAGGAATTATTTATTACGAATTTCTTCCTCCTGGAGAGACCATCAATTCAGAGAAATACTGTTCTCATTTGGATCGTCTGAAGGTTGCCCTAGAAGAGAAAAGGCCAGAGTTAGCATCTAATGGTGGAGTCGTCTTTCATCAAGACAGTGCCAAACCACACATTTCTATGGTAACTCGTCAGAAATTACGGGATTTCGACTGGGATGTGTTACCTCACCCGCCTTATTCTCCAGACATTGCCCCATCCAACTATCATTTATTCTGATCCCTGCAAAACTTCCTTAATGGCAAACGCCTTACTTCCTTGGAGGATTGCAGACTCGCCGTAGAAGAGTTCGTCAACCAGAAAACTGCAAGATTTTGGAAAAATGGTATTGATAAGCTTCCTGAGAAATGGAGATATGTTATTGATAATAATGGTGCATACTGCACAAAATAAAGCTTGTTTTGAAAATTTCATTGCCTTGTTTACTTTTGATGACCTTGCGTATGTAAACAGGTTACCCCTACATATTTAGGCAACTTCGTTGCCGTAGTTGTGATACGGGCATACAGTGCAGGTATTCTTTGTCGTAAATACCTAAAAAGAATCGAATGAATTTATGAGACAAACCAATATCATCTGCGTATGATATTATTTTATAATCTGAGGGTTTAGGAAGATCATTTACATATAATAAAAACAGGATTGGTCCAAGTACAGATCCTTGAGGCACACCGATCCTTATTAATTTGTAGTTAGACCTTGTAACTTTTGTCATGCATTGCTCTTGATGATATATTTCTGTGCATTGTTTACGATTTGACAGATAAGATTCAATAACTTTCAAGAATTTTCTCCTAATGCCATATTTTTGTAGCTTATTCAGTAATTTATCATGAACTACACTATCGAAAGCCTTGGATAAATCTAAGAAAACTCCCACAGCTTTATTATCCTTATCAAGTCCTTCAAGTATTTCATGATAGAGTTCGGCCATTGCAGTGGTAGTGGATAAATTGTGTCTAAAGCCATGCTGAGAAGAGCTAAGCAAGTTATATTTATTTAGAAAACCTATCAGTCTGGAGCTTAATATGGCTTCAAATACTTTTGCAAAAACAGAAGTTAGAGTTATTGACCTATAATTAACTATTTTTGTTTTATCCCCCTTTTTAAAGATTGGTCTAACTATACTGGTTTTTAAAGAATTTTGAAAATTTTCACTATTTAATGAAGCATTTATAAGGTGTACTAGAATAGTGATCAATGCATTTTTACAGTGCTTTAAGATTTTAGGTGGTATTCCATCCCAACCTGATGACACCTTACATTTTAATTTATTTATTATTTTTTTGACTTCATTTGTTGTAGTTTCCTCCAGATATATAGAATTTGCACATTCTGGCAGTTCATAATGACTGTTGTCTATCATGTTCTGTTCTTCCCTTGTTATGTTAATAAAATATTTATTAAAATACTGACATATTGCGTGTGTCTCATTTATAGTTTGACCGTTTTCAACTATTTTTATGTTTTCTTGCTTATTTTTTCTTGTATCACTTCCTTTTACTATCCACCAAACTGTCTTAGCCCTATTTATGATTCTATTATTTTGTTACCATATTGCTATCTCTTTAAGTTGTTTAGTGCTAATGAATATTGCTTTTTTAGACTTTTGTATTTACATGTAAATAGCTCTAAGTTTGAGTACTTAAAAAAGGTATAGTAATCTTTCATTTTTTTCCCTTAATTCTTTTATTTGCACTGGTATTTGTATATGTTGATCTTCCTTATTTGTGACCTTAATCTTTTTAATGGGGCAGTGCTTATTAAAGTGTCTTGTTAATATTTTAAAGAAGTGTTCCCATTTTAGATTACTGTCTTGTGTTTTATAAACTATTTCCCAATTTTCTTGCATTAAGCTTCCATACATCAGATTTACATGATATATTGTTGTCTGTCGTATAGTTTTATAATTATATTGTTCAAGAAATTTATCATTGTTTAATATATCCATAATCTGCGTACAGTGATCTGATATACAGAATTACTCTACCGTTACAGCATATCTACCACAATCTAAATTGGTTATCACATGATCAATAGCAGAAGATGTGTTTGGTGTGATTTTGGTTGGTCCATTAATAGTGTTATATAAAACGAAGCTATCGAGTAGGTTGCACAATTTTTTGTAGTCACTAGTATTTGAAAGAGAATTTATATGTAGATCACCCATAATTATAATATTTTTGTTCTTATCATGTACTTTATTTAAAAGTTCCTCAAGATTGCTCAAAAAGTCATCTACTTTGGAACATGGGGATCTGTATAGACCAATAATTATATAATTTTCTAATTTTGTTTGTAGTTTTGCAATTGCTACTTCAAAAGTCATTTCCAGTTCATGACATATATCCCCATCATATATAGTAAACTTTATCCTATTCTTTACATAAATAGCAACTCCCTCACCTTTATGATATTGTCTACAATAACTAGTAACTAATTTGTAATTTTTTTATGTTGTAATATTTAATTTGCATTTCATTAAGACCATGTTCTGTCAGTATCAAAATATCAGGTTTACATTCATTTAATATACCTTCTATTTCCACTAATTTATTTGAAGCATACTGTACATTTTGATGTATTAAGCATAGATTTGTGTCTATATTGTTACAAATATTACTCACCCCCAATTTTATATCCTTTATCATGCCTGTTTCAACTGGTGGCTTATGAGCCATTCCTGGATTTAAGTAACTATTAGCATCCGCCTCCTTGCCATTTAGTTTCCCTTTAACACCGATGAAACTATATTACACAGTAAATTGCCAAATACTGAGGATCCCCTTCTATTTAGATGGACTCCATCTATACCAAAATCATAATTGCTTACCCAAAAATTACCATCTACCATTTAAGCACTGTTTTGTTTTGCACAACCAGTCCAAGTTTTAATTTATTCTTCTGATTCTTCCTAAGCCTACATCACACCTTCTTAATACCCCACTTACTACTATTTTGGTTTCTGGCACTATGCATCTGATGCAGTTTATCAAGTCCATTGTTTCCCCCATTATTTCTTCAGCCCTCACTCCCCGTCTAATGTTATTTGTATCATGGATTAGAACCACCTCAGGATTATGTTTCTCCAAGTTCAGTTCACTCACTTTGTGTTGAAGTTCCTCTAACTTTATGCCTGGAAAACATCTTACTTCATAGCCTTCATCCCTACACGCTTCACCAGCAAATTTCAATAATGAGTCACCAATTACTAGTACTCTTTTTTTACTAGCACTTACACTATCTTTTGAATTACACTGATTGGCACTTTTCACTTCACTTTCCATTGTATTTTTCTCCTCTTCTATTTCTAATTCCTCATGCTTGTTCATGTTTCCACATTTCCGTTGAGGTTATGCTTCATTTCAGTTGCAGCTCTCCTTTTATTCGTTACAGTTGAATGTAATGCATCTTCATTTAACTTATTCCTCAGTTCCTCATTTTCTTGTCTAAATTCTTCATTTTCCTTTTTCAATGCACATATTTCTCTTTGACCATTTTGCAAAACTCTGTTTAACATATTTATTACCATGTGTAGAGACGCTATTATTTCCGTGTCCCGAGTTACATTTATAATTTGCGATCCGGAAATTTCATCCTCACTGACATTCTTTCTGCAACTTACCTCACTTGAATTAGAGATTAATTCAGGATTTGTAACCTCTGCAATTACGTTATTGCATGTATCTGATATACGTCGTTTGTTAGATTGCTTCGATGTTGATCGCTGATGACCACCATAGTTGAGCGCCCTTATACACATCATCATTCGATGTTGATTCCCCGTTTAGCGTCACAAGCAAATCATCCACCTTTGAGTTTTCCGTATTTGCTTTCTCCCCTTTGTTACCTTTACTACCACTACTTATTTGGCTTCTATTGGGTATTAATTTATCACCCAATGCCCTTCTAGTTTCAATTTCACCATTTTTTGCCAATATTTGTAGTTTGCTGTTTCGCGTCATTATGCCAACCACCGCCATCTTCATTTGGCATATAGTCTCAAGTAATAGGAAACGTTATCTCCTAGAATTAAGTAAAACTAATAAAACTGAGCAGTTTACAAAATATCTAACAAATTACAAGCAAATTTATTATAAAGTAATAAAGGCAGCAAAAAAGCTGCATATTGATGCATGTATCAGTAATTCAACCAATAAAAATAAGACAATATGAAATACAATAGAAAAAGAAACTGCTAGCAGTAAAGCATGTCATAACAGTAAAAAATAAAGATATCTAATGTCATTGTTGCTAATCCAGTAGAAGTTGCCAACATTTTCAATGACCATTTCATTAACATTGCTGATAAAGTAACAATCCCACAGTCAAATAATAGAGATAAATGGACTAAACTAAACCAGAATGAAAAAACTATTTTGCTTAAGCCAGCCACTTTAGATGAAATAAGTAAAATAATTAACTCAAAAATAATAACTTTTCAGCAGGACATGATGAGATACCTGAGTGTGTAATTAAATCTGGTAAGAATAATATAATAAATCCTATACTGGAAATATGCAATACCTCTCTGTCAAATGGAATTTTTTCAAGTAAGATGAAAATAGCAAACATTGTTCCAGTATATAAAAAAGATGATGTAAATAATATAGATAATTATAGGCCAGTTGCCATCCAATCAGGCTTTTTGAAAATTATGGAATCGGTTATGTATAATAGACTTGCTCTTTTCATGGAAAAGTACATATTTAGTGCTAAACAAAATGGTTTTCGGAAAAACAAATCCATACTAAATGCCTTTTATGCATTCATTAAGGGAACACTGGAAGGAATTGAAAATGATCAAACAACAGTTGATATAGATAGTCAACATGAAAGTTTCAATGCCATGGCCGGGATTTGAACCATGGATCTCCTGGTATACGTCCAGTCACTCTTACCCTTTGAGCTACCATGGCCAACGTGCTGCCCTGACATTTGGAATTTCCATTCTCCATTTGATTCATATTTCCCCGGTAGACCACTACGGGCTCTCACATCCGAGATACACCGTTTGTGGCGACTTACTATCGTAAGTACTTAAGTCCCGTGCTTCATCATTTAACTCTTATTATTTTTAGTTAATTGATGGAAATTAATCATTTCTCCACACTAGCCGTATATAGGCTAAGGTTTTTGATAGATAGAGTCAACATGAAAAATTTAATGCTATGGCTGGGATTTGAACCACGGATCTCCTGGTTTCCGTATAGTCGCTCTTACCCTTTGAGCTACCATGGCCAACGTGCCATCCTGACATTAAATTCTCCATTTGACTCATATATCCCTGGTAGACCACTAGGGGCACGTTGGCCATGGCAGCTCAAAGGGTAAGAGCGACTGGAAGGAAACCAGGAGATCCATGGTTCAAATCCCAGCCATGGCATTGAATTTTTCATGTTGACTCTTTCTGTCAAAAACCTTAGCCTATATACGGCTAGTGGGGAGAAATGATTAATTTCCATCAATTAACTATGTTCGTGTCGTGATTAATTTAATTCGGAGGACCACTTGATTTTAGCAGAAATCAAGGAAACTGTTTTGTGGACTGTACTCGATAGAGCTGTATTCATATCTATGGATAAATTTATTGCACACAATACATTTCTTGTATGAATAATCATAAAGAAGACAATACATTAACATTTAGATAAACTAAAAAACGTCCTTTCACTGCAACAACGTGCACTCAGCCACACCACGAAACACATCACATCAATGTTCTTGTCTCAAACATGTCTGACTAACTAACCGGAAAAAGACTACTTTCTTGCACGCTGGCGAGTCACATGACCAGTTTGCCGCATAACCGGCGCCAAGTAAAATATTCATGCGCCCGACAAACAAATAACGATCATGGCGCAAACATACTGGGGCCCAAAAAACTGAACAGTTTTTTAATTTAACATAGGCACACTTTGAAAATATCACTGTTGTTCTTGAACTGGCAGAGAACACAGTTTCACAATGGGACGCCTATATACACCCTTAGAAGTTCGCACTGTAGCTACCCGCACTAAACCATAACCACCAGGATGAGTCTCAGTGATGATTCCAAGTTCCCAATGTAGAGGAGATGAATTGTCTTCCATTAGCAGGACCATGGTGTCTGCCTTAAGATTTTCACTGGAACTGGACCACTTTTGCCTCTGCTGGAGTGAATGTAGATAGTCGGTTGACCACCGCCGCCACAGATGTTGTAGACGATCTTGGAGCTGTTGCCATTTCTGTAACTGATTCAGATTGTTAGAACAAGGTGATGGTATGGAAGTTAATGGTTCTCCAATGAGGAAATGACCTGGAAAAAGGTAGGAAGTATCAAAAGGATCATCAGTAAGGCGTAGCAATGGACGGGAGTTCAAGCAAGCCTCAATTTGAATTAGTAATGTGGTTAATTGTTCATAGGTCAGTACTTGTGTACCCATTACTCTACGAAGATGATATTTCATAGATTTCACTGCAGCCTCATGTAATCCTCCAAAGTGGGGTGAGCTGGGTGGTATAAAATGCCATGTGCATTCATTAGATGAAGCGTAGTCTTGTACAATCTCTTGGTGCTTGCGAGATTGCAAAAGTAGTCTAAGTTCTCTAAGTTTGTTGTTAGCACCTACAAAATTTGTGCCATTGTCACTTAGGATCTCTTTACACAATCCTCGTCTAGCTGTAAACCTTCGTAAGGCAGCAACAAAAGCATCAGAAGTCATGTCTGAAACCAACTCAATGTGAATTGCCTTTGTGGATAAACAGACAAAGATAGCTATGTAGGCCTTCACCTGACTCTTGCTGCGAGGCGAGTCATAATGTAGGAAGAATGGACCAGCGTAATCAACTGCAACTCGTAGGAAGGGTCTCGCTGGAGTCACTCTGTAGCTAGGTAGATTGCCCATTAATTGTTGAGCTCCCTTGGCCTTGAGTTTGAAGCACGGCAAGCACTTCTGTAGGACTGACTTAAGAGTTTCCCTTATTCTCGGTATCCAATACCATTGTCGAAGAGAAGAGGTAAATAGCTGATTGGAAGCATGCAAAAGTTTAACATGTTCACTTTCAATAATTAGTTTGGTAAGATGATGCTTAGGAGGTAAGATGAGCTGATGTCTTGACTGGAAGGGAGTTTCAGCCTTGTCAATTCTTCCCCCTACTCGGAGTAAACCTCCATTGTCGACAAATGGATGCAAAGATTTCAATGAGCTTTTAGTAGAAACGTGTCCTTTATCATTAAGTTCTGTTAACTCTGTGATATAAGCTGATTGTTGAGCAAGTTTAATGCAGCAGTGCAATGACTGTTGAAGCTCAAGTGCTGAGAGAGGACCTTGCCGTCTTGTGTTGCTGTTTCTACAGTTGAATGCAAATCTCAGCATGTATGCTGTCACTCTCTGCAGGCGTAACAATTTTGAAAAATGAGAAATGATATCATCACTTTCTGTAGTGACCATCAAGCATGCAGTAGTGCGTTGCTCAGTGGCATCTTGAGTATCCAATCGTTTGGGTTGTTCTGGCCAAGATGCAAAGGGTTGTGAGATCCAATCAGGACCTTTCCACCACAAGTCATTTGAGGCAAGAGGTTCAGTTGAAACTCCTCTTGAAATGAGATCTGCTGGATTATTTTGAGTAGCTACATATCGCCAAGCAGCAGTTTCTGATAACTCTTGTATTTGTGAAACTCTGTTGGCTACAAAAGTCTTCCATTTGTGTGGGTTGGATTTAATCCATGCTAGAACAATCATAGAGTCCGTCCATAGATAGTTCCGTGAAGTCTGCAGCTTAAGGTTAGCTACAACCTTGTAAAGTTTAGCGAGTAGTAAAGCACCACAAAGTTCGAGCCGAGGAATGGTTTGTTTCTTTAATGGTGCAACCTTGGATTTGGAGCAAAGAAGTCTGGTTTTCACCTCATTGCAGCTGTTCACAGAACGAAGATAAATACAGGCACCATAAGCCTTTTCTGAGGCATTGCAAAACCCATGTATTTGTATGTCCCTTAATGTACCTGTGATTAGGACGTGTCTTGGAATACGTATAGCATGAATGATGGACAATGTCTCGCAGAAATTTAGCCATTGTTGGATGAGGTGAGATGGTATCAATTCATCCCAACCGAGTTTTTCCAACCAAAGAGATTGTAGAAACATCTTGGCATTTATGACAATAGGACTCACTAGGCCTAAAGGATCAAAAATAGATGATATGACAGAAAGTATGCTTCGTTTGGTGTAGCTAGAATTTAGATTATCCTGAAGAGATGGATTGTCTTGTATCTGGAATTGATCTGTTCCAGGATGCCAGAGGAGACCAAGAGCATGCACATTTTCACTGCTATCCAATGAAAGTGGAAGTTGTGTCTCTCTGTGTTCCGGTGGAATGGATTTTAAAATATCTTCATGATTAGAACACCATTTCCTAAGTGGGAATCCACCACTGTCTAACATCTGAAGTAGCTGCCTCTGAATATGTAAAGCTTGCTGTAGATCATTATGACCACATAAGCAATCATCTACGTAGAAGGATTCACGGATAGCTTGAGAAGCTAGTGGATATTTAGCCTCTTCCTCTGAAGCTAGTTGATGCAAAGTCCTTATGGCCAAAAAGGATGCAGGTTTGGTACCATATGTGACTGTAGTAAGAGCGTAGTCCTTGATAGGTTCATCTTTGTTTTCTCGCCATACTATTCTTTGAAGATCTTGATCATCAGGATGCATTTTCACTCGCCTGTACATCTTAGAAATGTCAGCTGAGAATGCATAGCGATAAGTTCTGAATCGTAAAATTATGGAGATAAGGTCATCCTGAATAATAGGACCCAACTTCAGCACATCATTCAAGGATAGTCCTGAAGATGACTGCGCAGATGCATCAAATACAACTCTGGTGCGAGTAGTAGTAGACAAAGGTTTGAAAACTGCATGATGCGGAAGATAGTAACAAGGTTTGCCTTCCTTTGGTGGTGACACTTGCTTCATGTGCCCCATGGATTCATATTCAGAGAGAAATTGAGTGTAATCTTCTTTAAGTGTGATGTTGTTTTGAAGACATCGTTCTAAGTGCATAAAGCGATTGATGGCTTGCTGTCTAGATTCACCTAAGCAATTTTTGTCCTCCTTGACGGGTAGACGAACTGTAAAGCTACCATCGACATTACGAGTGGTTGTTTTTACATAATATTCTTCACACTCCTTTTCCTCCTTAGTAAGAACATGTTGAGGAAATTCTTCCAAATCCCAGAAACGTCTTAACTGTGTGTCAAGGTTATCAGTGCTGATGAAGAAATTATGCTGAGGCGAAGACTTAGCCTTGTACTTGTATGATGACCTTGGAATAGGGCCTGATATTATCCAACCGAGGGCTGTGCTGGCTAGTATAGGATGTCCTTGTTTCTTTAAGGTTTTCCCATGCAATAACTCGAACAATAAGGAGCTTCCGATTAGGATTTCAACTTCATCAGGAATGTTGAACCTAGGATCTGCTAATGGAATGCTAGAAGGAATATTCCAGTTGCACAAATTGATATGTGTGGAAGGTAGTTTTCCTGTTATACGAGGAAGTACTAGACATTCAATTTTAGTCTTAAAATTATGTACCATAGATTTCAGATTGACCTGAACATGGTGTGTGGCCGTAGAAATGGTGCCATTTATACCATTGATAGGCGTATCAGCTGTCACCTTGTTAAGCTGTAAGCGCTTCGCAAGATCTGCAGTTATGAAATTGGATTGACTGGCAGAGTCGAGGAGTGCTCTACATTGTATGAGATTGCCATATCTGTCTTCCACTTGCACTAGTGCGGTGGCAAGCAAAACCTGCTGTGTGGGTTTTGATTTAAAAGAACAGTAGCTAGATAGCGCGTCAATTGTTCTAGTAGAATCATTTACAGGACTAGATGAAGTTGCACGTGAAACATTTTTTCTGTTACTATCATGAAGCAACTTGCTGTGAGTGGATGAGCCACAATTGCAGTATTAGGCACGATTACATCTACTTGATATGTGATTAGGAGCAAAGCAATTGGCACAAAGGCGCTTGGATTTAATGAAAGTCCAATGCTTATGCACATTAAGATTTTTGAAGTCATCACAATTATGTAGCATGTGATTGCACTGACAAAATGGACATACACGATCACTCGTGGATAAGTAAGAGAGTTTACTGTCTCTGCTGTTGGGCTTAGCAAAGTGCAAGTCAGTCTTAGGCTTAACTACCGTCTTGTTACATGCAGTGTTAGCAAGCAATTCAAAAGAGTGTAGGCAGTTTGATAGCTTTAGCTGCTTGTGACGATTGCAACTGCACTGTGTGCTGCGAATGTCCAGAACCATTTTCTTGCTGTTCATGATCCTGCATTAATTCAGCTAACCTAGCTTTCAATTCGAGGTAACTGTTTCTTGTTTCCTCCTCGTGTTCTGCATGCATATCTAATTCAGTTTCCGCTTCCACAAGAGATTCAATTTGGGTCTGAATAGCTTCATATTTGTACCAAATTTCACTTAAGTTATCGAAATTAGCTCTCAATATGAAAATGTTGACCTGTTCTGGTAATTCATCAAGAAATTTTCGAACAAAGGTAAATTTTCTTTTAATTATACCCCTTCTTTTGACAAGAGCTTTCAAATCCTGCTCCATATTGAATGGTTATGAGACTTGCTTAAAGGAGAGAAAGAAAGAAAAGGAATGTTCTGACCTGAAATGTGTTGCGATGCAGGCTACTGCGTCATTGCGAATGAAATACTGATAATCTGCTGTGTAGATCCCGATGCCTGGCGTCCTGGGGCCCACTGAATCCATGCAGAAGAAACTGTTGCGATGCACAATAATATCCGCCCGTGAAGTACCAATGTTCGTGTCGTGATTAATTTAATTCGGAGGACCACTTGATTTTAGCAGAAATCAAGGAAACTGTTTTGTGGACTGTACTCGATAGAGCTGTATTCATATCTCTGGATACATTTATTGCACACGCTGCATTTGTATGAATAATCATAAAGAAGACAATACATTAACATTTAGATAAACTAAAAAACGTCCTTTCACTGCAACAACGTTGCACTCAGCCACACCACGAAACACATCACATCAATGTTCTTGTCTCAAACATGTCTGACTAACTAACTGGAAAAAGACTACTTTCTTGCACGCTGGCGAGTCACATGACCAGTTTGCCGCATAACCGGCGCCAAGTAAAATATTCATGCGCCCGACAAACAAATAACGATCATGGCGCAAACAAACTAAAAATAATAAGAGTTAAATGATGAAGCACGGGACTTAAGTACTTACGATAGTAAGTCACCACAAACGGTGTATCTCAGATGCGAGAGTCCCTAGTGGTCTACCGGGGAAATATGAGTCAAATGGAGAATTTTATGTCAGGACGGCATGTTGGCCATGGTAGCACAAAGGGTAAGAGCGACTGGATGGAAACCACGAGATCCGTGGTTCTAATCCCAGCGATGGCATTGAATTTTTATGTTGACTCTATCAAAAGCCTTAGCCTATATACGGCTAGTGTGGAGAAATGATTAATTTCCATCAATTAACTAAAGACAGTTGGTATATTTATGGATTTGAGTAAGGCCTTTGATTTAGTGAATCATGATATATTATTGACAAAACTGGAAGCTTATGGAGTGCGTGGGGTAGCTTATGGGTGGTTCAAGTCTTACATAACTGAAAGACAACAATTTACTGGAATAACTTGTGATAACACTGTAAAATCTGAAACAAATGTAGTAAGGTGTGGAGTTCCTCAAGGTTCGAATCTAGGCCCCTTATTTTTTAGTATACATTCATGATCTACCAGTTAATATAACACATGATGAGACTATATTATATGCAGATGATACTAATTTTATTCTCAAAGGCAGTAATTCCACTGATCTACAAATTCAAGCTGACAATACAATGATAAATATGGAGAAATGGCAAATAAACTAGTGTAAAATGGGAAAAAGTCTCACTGCATGTGCATCACTCACTCTAATAGAAGTAATAAATCAGTAGGATCAAAAATTTTATATATCAAAGAAACTATTGAATATGTCTCTGAAACAAAATTTTTAGGAATTGGAATTGATAAATACTTAGATTGGGAAAATCATATTAAAAATGTTATAGCAAGGATAAATAGAGCACATTATGTAATTAATATATGTCTTAAAAAGCATCAGTAACCTCCAAACGCTAAAAATGATTTACTTATGTGCAATCCGTGCTTGCTTATGGTATTGTCGCGAACCCGATCGCAATAACGCGACTTGTGCACACAAAAGAACTGTGTGCCAGCACAGATAAGGTTTCCCGTCTAGAAGGTTCGAGTTTCATCTGGTGACAGAACATTCGATCTCTTGATTGTTGCAGAACAGTCTCGAATTATCGATGAGTATATAAGGAAGCGACGACTCGCCAAGAGTCAGTCATAAACAGGAGTAGTAAACAGCTGTAAAGTGTGTAACAAGAGTTGAATTCGTAAACAGATATTGTAACAGGAGTGTTGTAAACAGTGAAAGTTGAGTAAACTCTTTGTTGTGGTCATCGACCTTGGTAGTTTGTGATTGTGTATGTAATGTAATTCTGCTGTAATCTGCAAGTGTATTTCTACGGAAATAAAGAACATTTGGAATTTCTGCAACTTGGACTTTAATTTAACAAACCCACAAAGTCACGGTATATTTATATGGGGATCCAGTAGTGAAATAAGTGAGTTATTTATAATGCAAAAGAAAATACTTAGACTAATGATAAATCTGCATAGGACAGCATCATGTAAACCACATTCTGACACTACCAAGTCTGTATATTTTAGAAACTGAGCTTTATAAGGGACAATATTCACTTATTTAGCATAAGCAACACTGTTCATACACATAGCACTAGAAATAGTAATAAAATACACATACAGACTGCCAGAACAACAAAAAAGGTAAATTCCATATTGCATAAGGGCATACACATGTATAATGAAATCACAAATAGAATCCACAATAGCAGTCAAACTAAGTTTAGGAAAGAAGTTAAAAATTTTTTAATTGAGCAAACCTTCTACAGCGTGCAGGAGTTTTCTGATTATCTTAGAAACTAGTTTAAGACAGTAAACATCATTAACATAAATTGTTGTATATACATTCTCTGAATAATTTTTATCTAACTTTCTACATATGTGAATTAGTCTCTAAAGCCTGGTGGATTTGTGAATCTATATGTTAATCTGTAACTTTGTATATTTCACGTAATTCTTATTATTGTAATGTTGTCTCTGGATATATATTATTTGTATCCATGTTATTGTTTAAACCAGTACTCAATATCTATACTTCTTGTTTAAAATTGACGAAGCCATGATTTTGTAAAAAAAATTCTTATGGTGAATAAAAACATTCATACATATTTGCTACACTGTCAAAGTTGTAGCTTTTTAGTTTTACTTAGAGGTTACTTTTACCATTCTAATCTTTAATTTTAGCCATCTTCAATAGTTCCTGAGGGAAAAGACATGTGTACCAGATAATGTCATTCACAGAAAAAGCAGTTCAAAGCAAAAATTGGGGAGGGGGGACTCATATTTGCAAAGAAAGAAACCAGTTGGCAAGAGCAGACTGAAGCTTCTATATTTAAAAGTACCATTTGTTGAGCAAAAGTTGTCCCTAAAAGATAGGCTAAAGTTTATCTCTTTACTCCAAAGTATGTAGGAGGTACAATTTCTTTTTTATCAAGTGGTTCATAATTCACAATACACAACACACTACAAAATTTCAGATGCAGAACCATTTCTTTCAATATAATATATATATATATATATATATATATATATATATATATATATATATATATATATATGAGTATTTTGCCTACAATGATACAACATTTACATACAATTAAGGATAAAACTGCAAAGCATAAGACTCCATAAGGAACTAAAAATCTCATTTAATTCTCACCTTAAGTAACTTGTAAATAAAATTTTATGTTGCTGTGCACAGAGAATAAGACATCATTGTGTTTCAGATGTGAACTGGGGCAGTTCAACACAAGCACAATCATACAGCTCAGCTCTGAAGGCAATGCTAGAACTCAACAGGGTTGAAGAGCATGTGAAGAATTTTCGACCACAAATTCTTGTGCTTACTGGTATGCCTGGATCTCGTCCACCTCTTGTGGACTTTGCCTATTTGATAACCAAGGGTCTTTCCCTACTTGTCTGTGGGCATGTATTAAAGGTATGCTACTTTTTTCTTAGAAATTTAAACAATATTTATGATAAAATCTTATGTGTCAAACCAAGTGACGTTCTTTACTCACTTTTGTAGAAATTATACTCCCAAATGTCTACACTTCTAGCTACTTCATATTGCAATAAACATTTGTAGAATGACTGTGTAGGAACAATGGGTTTAGGGAAATTGGTAGACTTTAAACAATAATCGAACATGACCAATAAAGAGCGAGAGAGATGAATAATGGCTTTCCATTTGAAAGTAGCATAAGTATTTTAAAATGCATACCAATAACAAGGAATATCTCAAATGGTTATCTTCAGAAAAATAAATAAATAAATAAATAAGTAAATAAGTAAGTAAATAATAAATAAGTAAGTAAGTGGACAGATGGAATGGGTTGGGTGGAATGCAATGGATGACATAGTTTGCTGTAAAAAGATCTACATCTGTATGCAATATCTCAAATGGTTATCTTCAGAAAAATATATAAATGAATGAATGAATGCTGAATGAATGAATAAATAAAGAAGTAAATAAGTAAGTAAATAATAAATAAGTAAGTGGACAGATGGAATGGGTTGGATGGAAAGCAATGGATGACATAGTTTGCTTTAAAGAGATCTACAGCTGTATGAGTAGATTTTTGTCAATCTCTGTATCATTTACCACTTGTGCAAAAGTCATTCAAATTGAAAAGAAACTCTGAAGCTATTCCAGAAACTTCTAAATATGTACATTTCTCTTTCTCTAAAGGGTAGTTTAGTAGAACAGAATTTATTTATACAACTTAATATTTACAATAGTTGCAAGAATTGCCTGGTGCCATCTTTTACACTAGCTAACTCAGCTTGCTTGGTTCCCATTCCTTCTAGCATTGATGAGTAGCATAGCATTCACTCTTGCCATCTACGCTAATTTTCTATCTGTCTCCCCTTGTCCCACCAATTTTTAATTTCCAATCTTAACTTTTCAGATCCCATTTTCTTTAACTTTCCAAAACAAATTCCCCAAATTTCTATTTCTACTTTCATTTTTCCCCATAACCATTCTTATAATTATCATCTCGCTTCATGGGCCCAAATGACCTTGTTGTCGACGGGCCCTAAAACACCACACACTCACTCACTCACTCATCTCACTTCGCATCTTTTCCCCTTTCTTCTCCATCATTTTCTGTTCTTCTACCTCATAGCCCTCTTAAGTAAATTGATCCCACTCTTATCCAAGCCACTCCTTCCCTCTCTTGTCTGTTATATTGGTTTACATTGATCTATCTTCCCCATTCTCTCTTTGTGATCGTATAAAAATTTAATGATTTTCTGTTTTCTAGCCCTCCCCATATCTTGCATAAAAGGTAGTTTATGATGGGGGAATTTCATTGAAAATACCAAGTTTGGATTTTAACCAACTTCTTGCTTTTGTTAAGCAGTTCTCACTCTCACTCACTCACTCACTCACTCACTCACTCACTCACTCACTCACTCACTCACTCACTCACTCACTCACTCACTCACTCACTCACTCACATATACAACCACCTTTCAAAAACACCTTCTTTTGGTTTAGAGGGCCTCAAAACATACATTTGTAGTGAAATCTCAAATTAAACCTTTAGTTAGAATAATATACTTTCTCTGTTTATTATATGTAGCAGAGAAAGTAAAAACTTGACCTGTTAAATTCACATTGCTTTCTATACTCATTTTTCAAAAAATTAGTCATCAGAAGATTGTCCTTTTTGCTACTTTATGTAAATAGTGATAAACATGAGTAGAAATGGTTTTGTTACATATTTCCTTGCAGACACTAGGGTGGTATAATAAGTTTGGTAAATTTACATGACAGAATGCAAATTTTTTTTGCAGCCTCGTGGTTGGCAAGCCTTATTATTCAAAGAATCATATAAAGAATTTCAACAATTTATAGCTTACAATTATTAGTGACAATGTCTGAATTGGTCAATTGTCAACTATAATTGAAAATGGAGAAAACAAAGTTTTGTATTGTTATTAAACATAATTTGAAGGGTGGGATTGCCACACAAATTGAAACAGAACTGCTTGAAGTTCATGGGTTTCTGCAGTATCATTGAAAACCATTTACCTTTGGATTAATGAAATTAAACATAGACAAGCACTGAAGACGCATGGTCTAGTCGTCCAATTGAGGTCATAACAATGGAAATCATTGACAAAATCCATGAAATGTTAATGAAAAACCACAAAATAAAAATTTGTGAGATTGCTGAGATTGTATTCATATCAAGTGAGCCAAGTACACAATATTCTGCATGTAGAATTGGTTATGTAAAAGCTGTGTGCAAGGTGGATGCCACAATTGCTTATAGTCAACCAAAGCTCATCTGGCACAACATTTCAACTCTGTATCTGGCAATGTTAAATAGCAGGTCACGAGACTTCTTGCACTGATTTATGGTTGTTGATGAAACTTGGATCCATCATTACACACCAGGGTCAAAATGGCAATCAAAACAATGGACAAAAGCTGGTGAAAGTGCAACAAAGTAGGCAATGAACATTTTGGCAGTTGGTAAGCTGATGGCCACTGTTGTTTTTGAATACCCAAGGAATATTTCTCGTAGATTATTTGGAAAAAAATACAACTGTAACTAGACCCTATTGTACTTCATTGTTGTAATGCTTGAAACTTGAGCTAACTGAAAAAAGACTGAGATTAATACAAAAAAGTGCTTTTTCACCAGGATAATCTACCATCCCTTAGACCAGCAATAACAATAGTGAAAGTGCATGAATTTGGCTTTAAATGCGCTCTTCATCCAGCCTATTCACTAGACTTAGCCCTAACTTGAAACTTTGGCTAGCTAAGAAGAAATTTTCATCAAATAAGGAAGTGATAGTTGCCATTTACAAGTATTTTGTAGAGTTCCACAAAACCTATTTATTCAATGGGATGGAAAAGCTGGAGGATCACTGGACCAAGTATATACAGCTCAAAGAAATCTATGTCGAGAAGTAAGGCAAGTTGGTTATGATACAAACATTTTTTCTTGCTTTTTACCAAACATATTAAACCACCTTCATACAATGAGAATAGGGAAATACACCAGGATTAATAATGCTAACATCTTTTAAGAGCTGGTTGGTATGTGAGGGCTTTGAAATGCCATTCTCTTTGGTTGAACAAGATAGGGGAAGAGAAACAAAGAGAGAGAAACAGGAAAGAAAGAAAGTAAGAAAGAAAAATATAACTTCCCACAAGAAAAGTACAAGTATTTTGATACTGAAACCAGCAACAAGGAATATCTTACAAATGGTTAGCTCCATCAAATATGTACATACATTTTAAATAAATTGTCCTTTAATGTAATCTATGTTTTTTGTGCAGTAAGTCTCCTACAGTTTACCAGTTATGTAGCAGTCATTCAGAACTTTCAGTCTGCTTTGTATTTGTATGAAAATGTCATAAAACACACTTTTTTAATCAAAATTGTTAGAACCATTTTTGAGAAAATAAAAAGTTTAAAAATATTTTCCATGTTATGGGTAGTTCTGGATATGGGGGATTTTATTGAAAGTCTTTGCATTCCATCATTGAAAGATGTTGAACCTAAATACCAAGTTTGACATTTCACCAAATTTTTGTTTTTGATTTACGCTGTTCAGACTTGCCAGCACACACTCATTTACCTTTTTAAAAAATACTCTCCTCGTTCTACCTAACTTGTATTTCCACTGAAATCTTGGCATAAAATTTTTTGGTAGAATGCAATAGGTATCTGCTCTAACTACTTTGCATGTAGTTGAGAAAGTAAAAAAAGATGTATTTTGGAGAAGATCAATTCTATCACCTTTATTGGTAATTATCATCATTATTAGTGATCAAAGAATTATAGATTCAGCTTAACTCATGTTCTGAAACTGAGCAAATTTAAGAGATTATTCTGCCAACTTGTACAAAAATTTAGCACTGTACCACAGTATTACAAAATATATGGAAAATATCGAGATTTAACTGTATTGGAACACCACAGTGAAGCGAAATAATTATTAATGTTTAGATGAGTCATATTTATTACACATCTGCTTCACTTTCGTACCTATTTTGAGGACATGTTTCGCAAATCATCGTTTGCATCTTCTGCTCTTATGCGACTAAAGCTTGATCCAGTGGTGTGGGTAATTCTGGAGTTGCTGCTGCCATCTGTTGATTTATTGATGAACTTAAATGTGGGATTCTCTTCTGGCGGGATTTCAAAGTTCATTAGTTGGTTTTTATGTTTTTCTATGTATATTCTCTCCCATATGACGAGTTCACTATGTTTTTGTACTTATTTTAGTAATTCTGTGCTATCTTCAATTTCATGATTTTCAGACCAGAAATGAGCTGCTATTGCGGACTTATCAATATTTTGTATCTTAAGTGCCTGAAGTGTTCTTTCTTTCTAATGCCTATGTTTCTTTTTGTCCTCCCTATGTAAATTTTTTCACAGTCTTTACACTTAATCTTGTAAATGCCTGACTTTTCCTCTGGTTTTATCTTATCAGTATTATTACTGTGAAGTAGGTTTTTAATGTTGTAATTGTTTTTTGGTGCCAATGTTATATTGTATTTCTTGAATATTTTTTGGAACTTTTTTGTGGCCCAGGGGTGGTAAGTAAATTTAGCAAATCTAATTTCTTGTTTTATTGGTGTGAGAGCTGTGATCTGTTTTAATCTCTTTTGAAGTTTGAATGATTTTAGCTTTTAATCTACAAGGTTTTTTCCATATCCATTTTTAATTGCAGTTTTTAAGATTTGATGGTATTCGTTTTGATATTCTTGCTGGCTGAGGGGTAGATTTACTAATCTGTGTGTGAGACTGTTGATGGTGACATGTTTGTGTGGAATTGGGTTGAAACTATTTGCTTTGATGTAATTATCTGTGTGTGTTGCTTTTCTATGGATACCAAATTCTAGTTTTTCATTGCTTTTTGTGATTTTAAGGTCCAAAAAAGGTAGAGTAGGTAGAGTACACAAACCCAACATACCCATGAAACCCATTGTAAATAATATAAACACTCCTACTTACCTTCTGGCAAAATGGCTGTCCAAAAAATTTCAGTCCTTTCCACAATTCCATACTCTGAGCATAAAAAACTCTTTAGACCTGGTAGAAAAAATTCAAAATCTTAAACTAAAACCTCATGACACTTTAGTATCCTTTGATGTCCGCTCCCTCTTCCCTAGCATTCCATTAGACAAACTTTTGATTCAACTGAAAAAATGGCTAAATTCTATAAACGTAGATGCCAATGCAATAGAAGAATATTTGGCAATGACTGAAATATGTATACATCAAAATTATTTTGTCTTCGATGGAAAATATTATAAACAAATTTCAGGACTAGCTATGGGAAGCCAGCTATCACCATTTTTGGCCAATCTATACATGAGCTTTTTCGAAACACATATAACTAAAGCCTTCCCTCATATTTTTAAAACATGGTACAGATACGTAGACGACATCTTTGCAATAGTGCCCTACAAACAAATAGATGATGCTTTGAAACTACTCAACCTGCAAGAACCAAGCATACAATTCACAGTGGAAACTGAAGAGGACTGTACTCTACCTTTTTTGGACCTTAAAATCACAAAAAGCAATGAAAAACTAGAATTTGGTATCCATAGAAAAGCAACACACACAGATAATTACGTCAGAGCAAACAGTTTCAACCCAATTCCACACAAACATGTCACCATCAACAGTCTCACACACAGATTAGTAAATCTACCCCTCAGCCAGCAAGAATATCAAAACGAATACCATCAAATCTTAAAAACTGCAATTAAAAATGGATATGGAAAAAACCTAGTAGATTAAAAGCTAAAATCATTCAAACTTCAAAAGAGATTAAAACAGATCACAGCTCTCACACCAATAAAACAAGAAATTAGATTTGCTAAATTTACTTACCACCCCTGGGCCACAAAAAAGTTCCAAAAAATATTCAAGAAATACAATATAACATTGGCACCAAAAAACAATTACAACATTAAAAACCTACTTCACAGTAATAATACTGATAAGATAAAACCAGAGGAAAAGTCAGGGATTTACAAGATTAAGTGTAAAGACTGTGAAAAAATTTACATAGGGAGGACAAAAAGAAACATAGGCACTAGAAAGAAAGAACACTTCAGGCACTTAAGATACAAAAATATTGATAAGTCCGCAATAGCAGCTCATTTCTGGTCTGAAAATCATGAAATTGAAGATAGCACAGAATTACTAAAATACGCACAAAAACATAGTGAACTCGTCATATGGGAGAGAATATACATAGAAAAACATAAAAACCAACTAATGAACTTTGAAATCCTGCCAGAAGAGAATCCCACATTTAAGTTCATCAATAAATCAACAGATGGCAGCAGCAACTCCAGAATTACCCACACCACTGGATCAAGCTTTAGTCGCATAAGAGCAGAAGATGCAAACGATGATTTGCGAAACATGTCTTCAAAATAGGTACGAAAGTGAAGCAGATGTGTAATAAATACGACTCATCTAAAAATTAATAAATATGGAAAATAGTTACTGTTGATTATACCATGCAAGGAGGACTAAAGGGAAGTGTTTTTGACATACTTTCGTAGTAAATTAAGTTTCATCATATACTCCCCCTTTTTTTAGCATCACCTTTTGACTTAAATTTGGAATAGGTGTAGCTAGCTCGTTAACTCGCACCTTCTGCAGCAGTGATCTATATGAAAAGGGTCATCTACAGTAATCGAGAGTTTCCTTGCACAATACAATATAACACCACTCTTTGTTCAGTGAACGTTAAGTAAATCTTTTAGTCACCTGTTCATTATTTAATCTTTTGTAATCTTAATAGAGAAATTTATACCTTATACTCAGAATGAATATCCAGGAACTGGATTTTACCTCTCTATTGATGTTATTAAAAACATTATTGAGCTTAACTACGTGCAGCAGTCTTTTTTTTTTTTTTTTTAAATAGGATGGACAATGCTTACTCTTGCTTCTCTAAGCTTCTTTGGTTTTCTAAAAGAGCAAGTTTTTTTTAAATTAAGAAATTAAATGTTCAGTAATGGGTGATTTATTCATATTTAATCTTTGTAGAATATACAAACTTGTTGACTTTGAAATACAATTCCAAAATTTTAAGAGTCCCTTTGTGATTGTTGAGTGATTTGTTAATCTGCAGAGAAGCTATTGACATGAGTGATCTGAAGTGAAACTGAAATCGCAATCCATTTGGACAGTGTTCTTATACATAGTTATGATTATGATGGTTACAAGTAACAAGATGTGCTCAGTTATATTTCTATTATTGTTCTAGATGCAGATAGCTTAATGGAGGTCATGTTAAGATTTGTCTTTGATATTATATATGAATTTTTAAATATTATCCTAGACATATGTGAAATGTTTGTATATCACAAACAAATAAATAAACATAACACTTCACATTAAATATGGTTTAAATAAACATAAAACAAATACAAATAATTGATGAACCAATGCATTAAATACTAATGCTCTTAGGATTGGTGCTTAACCTCAGTGTACTGCCAAATACTTATTTATTTGCCCACCTCTCTAGCCTGGTGGTAGCAAGTCTGCCTCACATTTAAGAGGTCCTGGGTTCGAATCTCATCAGGGTGATTTATCTAAACAAGCTTTTTGTAAGATTTTCCCTTATCCTGAAATATGAATGTCCGGTTACTCTTAGTTCTATGGAACCTGAACTCAATTTGAGCATTTCACCCATTTCATTCATCATCCATTACACTGGAGATTGTTAATAATAATAAAAAAAGAAAGAAAAACATATCTTATTTGATACATTTCTCTGAGAGTAAATTATCAGAAATCTGAACAAATCAGAAAATGATGAAGTATGTAATAAAAGCTTTTGGCTTAAGAGTACCATGGATATATGGAAACTATAATTAAAAGTAATTGTATAATTAAAAGCATTAAACAAAAGGCACTTAAGTTGCCAGTGGGGTATGTGATCTCGAATTGACATTTTCTCATGGTGTACTGGTAATAAGTCCCACGCCGTGGCGTAGCAGGCTAAGGCAGCATGCTGACCACATCTCCTCCCCGTATCAGTTGGATGTTCGTCCACCTCTGCCGTGCGTAAGTGGGCATGAGGCCGGCAGTTAGGTTCTTAGGCCTTGGCCCTCTAAGGGCTGTATCACCAGTGGTTAACTTAACTACTGGTAATATATTTAATTCATACAATTGTTATAATGTAAATATGACAATTATCTTTAAATATAATAAGATGATCATTTGAAAAAAACGATTGATAGTTAGTTTTTAACACCTCGTCACTTACATTTAATCATTAATAAGGAATTATTTTGCATCGTAGAACAACCTATTCCACAAAAGCAACCAATGAGGGGTGACTAGTCATGTAACAGTTAAGAGATATGGGGCACAGTTATCTGGAACACACCTTAGTCTGTTAAGTAATATTCTATCTGAAATTTCAGTGAAAAGAAAATGACTGTTATGATGGATAGAGTCGACATGAAAAATTCAATTCCATGGCGACTTATGATAGTAAGTCGCCACAAACGATGTATCTCAAATGCAAGAGCCCCTAGTGGTCTACCAGGGAAATATATGAGTCAAATGGAGGATTTAATATTAGGACGGCATGTTGGCTATGGTAGCCCAATGGGTGAGAGTGACTGGATGGAAACCAGGAGATCCGTGGTTCAAATCCCGGCCATGGCATTGAATTTTTCATGTTGACTCTATCCATCAAAAACCTTAGCCTATATACGGCTAGTGTAAAGAAATGATTCATTTCCATCAATTGACTAAGACTATTATGATGGTTGCCTATGTAGATACGCAACAACCTCATTGTGAGGCTCCAAATTTATTTAATAATATGCATCTGGATTTGATCCCAGTTTTACATAAAACGATGACAGAGTTTGTAAAAATATGTACTGAAAATTGAAGCCTAAACAATTTCCTAAAATCAGGTCACATGAAAACTGAAACAGATGAGAATACTACTTTGGATGTTCTACTTCATTTATGCTCATAAATGGATATCATAAACCTTTTTTCACCTCAGTCGACCATCAACTACTCAAAAGTGACATCTTTCTTCAGACAAGCTAGAGCTCCATCTTACTTTTGACAGATTGGTTGTCAGTACTTATTATGTACGTTTCAAATGGGAAGAGGTCTCTCCTGTAGCGAATCCGATGCGTTAGAGCCTTCACCGTTGCCACCTCGTTATCCCCACTCTTTTTATATTTCCCTCTCTCTCGCACACTTGAGTGTTCATGGCGCTAGATGTAAGGGAAGGCAAACTGAATTTTCCAAAGTTTTATAATAATGCAGTTGTTGAAATCACAATTGCAACATGAATATTCATATATTACGCAAATATTTTAAATATTTAGTTTAAAGTTAATTATAGTTTATGAATTACTTATTTTTCTAATCCAACAAAAATATCAGTGGTGCATCCATAGTGAATGTTACTTATGTTAAGAAATAATTCATCATTGTCATTGTCTTCAGTGTCTGAGTACTGCAAATTTATGATGATAGGTTCCAAAATCTCAATATGTGCTATTTCTTTCCAAAAGTTGTCTTCTTGTAGTTTATCTGATGTCTCACACAGTTTTCCCAGTCTTGTTGTGTTCCATGTCAATTTCTTTGTGAATAAGTCGTTCAACATCAGTCAGTTTAAAGATATTATTTCTGTTTGCAACATAATTTGAGCTCACATTAACTCTATTGGATTGTTCTAGCAGTAGCAAGGGGGAGAAGATGGATCACGTCTCATTGATCCAGCTGATACACTTTTTTCATGCAAGAGTAACTGAATAATGCTGCTTTGAACTCTAGAGCAAATAGAGATTACAAAACATTCATAAGCAACACTTTTTCATGCAAGAGTAACTGAATAATGCGGCTTTGAACTCTAGAGTAAATAGAGATTACGAAACATTCATAAGCAAAGATATAATGTGACCAGACACATTCTGCCAGTCTAGTAAGAAGTGTATCATTTCGTCTCATCGAATTTAAAAAACACCTTGGCTTATCCAAAGTACATATTTCTTTTACCACGTCATGTCAAATGTTTACATTTCAGTTCTGAGTAATTTCAACTATACATTCATGCATACATGCCAACCAATAATGATATTCATTACAGTGCTTACGCCGCAATGCATTGTTATAATAAAATGGTATCTACTTTATTTTTATTAGGAAAACTATTTGAGCTAAAAATATGGGGTTTTTACGGTTATGTTAAATACATTCCTCTCCTCTTCCTCATAGATCAGCTTTTGCAAAATCTGAATTTTTGTGTTATTGCAAATAGTATTTATTAGAGATTGATTAGTTTGCTGCTCGTCACACACCACTTAGGGGGAATACAATACGACACCACTGCAGGACTCCGATTGGATGCTCACCTAGTAGCGCTCAAGGACAAATACCTTCCCATTTGAAACACATAATAGATGAGGTTTCCCACAATGGTGGATTAGATCACATAAAGTGGCCAGCAAATCTCTAGATTTGTAGCTTTTGGACTTCTTTTTGTAAGCTATTTAAATTCAGTGATGTTGTGACAGACACAACTAAAAAATAATCTGGAGCATCAAATAAACCAATGAGTCACATTTCTAGATCCTAGTTGTCACTCCTTAAAAGATTCTCTATATGGACAGTTATATTATCAAGCAACTGAAGGCTACCAGTTTGAACACACAATTTAGGTGGACTATTATTTGTTTTTCTTTTTATACCTGTTTTGTTTTTAGTTTCATATTGTGGGTACTGGAAAAGCTATTGAAGAGTACCGTCCAAATCTGTAAAAAATGTAGGATGTGCCATTTAAAATACAAAAATTGCAGTAATTTCTGAGTAAACTTAAGTAGCCAAAAAAAAAAAGGTGTTATGTGAATGAAAACAAATGACAGTCAAATAAACATGCTTTCATGGATTAAAGCAAAGTACAGTAAAACTTCTTTAACCTGGAGCCCGGATAACCCAGATCACTTTTTGAAAATATATATATTGTCATGTCGGCATGTTGGCCATAGTAGCTCAAGGTTTAGAGCGGCTGGACGGCAACCAGAAGATCTGTGGTTCAAATCCCAGCTATGCCATTGAATTTTTCAATCTGACTCTATCTTTTCATACTTTAGCCTACACATGGCCAGCGTGAAAGAACAATTAATATATATATTGTTTAGTGTAGTAAATGAAGACTTTCTTTACAGATGATAAATTGCTATTCTCAGTAGTGCATTCAGGGGCAGTTCGTCATAAAGGCACAAAGGTGTGTGCCCCACTAAAAAATCTTATGGAATTATATGAACCATGGCCTTATACTATTAGGGACAGTTTATTTTTAAAATATGAGAAAGCTTCATAGGGTGATAAAAGTGATGTCTTCATAGCTACAGCATATGGCTCGGCACAGTAGGTATAGCGCTGGCCTGCTGCATTTCCACGTAATGGAAGGCATGCAGCTCTGAACGTGGCAATGGAGTTTTGGAAGGACTTGCTTCTGTGCTTATCTGGCCAGATTCCGTCCGCACCTACTGCAGTGCATAGAGTAGTTTTACAGTGCTAAAATGCATGGGTTTCTTATTTTAGTATTATTTATGGAATTAGGAACATTAACAGAGTGTTACAGGTGGCTTTATAAAATCCGGTGGCTAAAGAGTGATGGATAACTCTCTAAAATCACTAATGGAAGAAGCAATTTTTAAGGTTGACTCTTAAAGAAAGTACAATTGAAATCTTTGGGTAGTCCAATGCCTGAATTGTTGATAGAAAAAGTAGAAACTAAGAGAAATAAAACCCGGGTGTATAAGAGGCACCTTAAGTCTAAGGTCATGTATGAGAAATGTAACTAGATCTGTGGCTGCAAAGTTCTCAAGTTCTTTTTCTTTTATCCGTGTGCTCTGTTTGCTCCTAAATGTGCCAACTTTTGGTGGACATATAAGAGAGTGAGTGATATAAAACATTTAACAGAAGAAAAACCCATGAATATTCAGTGCACCATATGCATAGTGGTGGTAGATCTGTCACTCCTAGAAAAACAGAACATTGCATAATATCTTGACTTCGTGTTTAAAGAAAATGTTAAGAAACATAACATTCAAGTGAGCAAAAATAGGCATATTTTAAAAAGGCTTATTTCATGCGTGAAACTTTGCGCTGTGTTTGAGCTGGCATTACGAGGACATGAGTCTGTTATTTCTTCCAATCCAGGGGTGTACAGGGGTCTCATTCACTATACAGCTGTACTGAGTACAGTAATGAAGGAACATTCAGAAACAGCCACAGTATATAGAGGAACTTCGAAAACAGTGTAGAATGAACTATTAGACTGCATGTTGAAAGTCTGTAGGGAGAAAATAGAGCAACAGATATTGCCATTCTGTGTGATGAGACAACTGACTTTTCAGATCACTTTCAGATGGTTTTGGTATTCCGTTCTGTAAATGAGGAATCCGGATATGAGAGATTTTGGGCTTTGGTGAATCCTGAAAGAAGAGATGTGGAAACTCTGAGAAAGTGCATAAGGAATGAAATCTACCCACCTCTTTTGAGGGGCCAGAGTTATGAGTGAAAGGACTGGTGGAGCACAAGCCAAAATAAGGGAAACATATACATATGCATACTTTGTCAACTGCTATGCATACCAGTTGAATTTAATCATGCAAAAGACAAAAAATGGTAATTCCCAGCTGCGCGTGTTCTTTTCATATCTGTTGAGTGTTCCAGTATTGTTTATCCAATTAATTCCTCTTTGTCATCTGATATCTTAGAGAACATAGTACAGGCAAGATTGCCCAGAGTTGCATTAACAAGATGGTATCACAATATTCATACCATCAATGTTGTGTACGAAAACATAGAAAATCTGAAAGATACCTTCGAAATTATTGAAGAGAGAGGCACTAATACAACCATAATAAATGAAGCCAGTAGGTATAGAAGAGACCTTGAAGATCCAAATTTTATTATTTGGTTAACAGTTTTCCACGAAATCCTGTAAAATCTGAGTATTGTGACCTTGTGGGTTCGTGAAATTAAAAGTCCAATTGCACAAACTCAAAATGTTCTTTATTTCCACCGAATTACAGTTGGAACACTTGCCGATTACACAGATTTACATAATGCACACAATTACAATTCATCAGCTAGTCTGTCACAGGTCTACTGCACGCTCACAATCACTTACAACTCCTCTGATACATGTACACCGCCTTCCACCGTTTGCTCACTCGGCTCTCCTCAAAGCTGCTTGCCCAGAACTGAACTGACTCACCAACTGCAGCCCCTTTTTATAGGAATATCGCTGTTTCTGGAAGTCTCGCGTTTCAGTGAATCACCCCGAAGGTTCTAGACGGCAGGGGGAGGGGAAAGAGATGGCCAGTGATGTTTTACCAACCATCCCTTCGTTAGCCCTATAAGATAAATGGGTAGGCGTGGTCGAATGCCTCCTGGCCCTCACCCAGCCGCCAGTTAGTCGCGCCTTCCGATAATTGGGTGACACTGCTCCCTCCTCAAAGATGGTCGTTCTGAACAGAACCATCGTAGTGGGCCAGCCGATCCAGGTGTACCACCATCTTTCCTCGGGGCACCTTCTGGATGCGGTAGACTACCTTGTTCATCCTCTTCACCACCTGGTACAGTCCTTGCCATGGCTGCTGAAACTTCGGGCAGCGTCCCTTGGACCGGGAAGGACGGTACAACCAGTCCAGGTCACCTTGATGGAACCCTTGGCTGTTGGCTTGCCTGTCGTATCAGGTCTTCATGCGGTCGCTTGCCTTCTGGATGTTCTGGCGAGCTATCTCGTGCATGTCGTGGAGGTGGTCCACCAGGTTCTCCACATACTCGGTCGCTGGCTGTTTCGCCTCCGGATGGCTTCCAAAAGCCAGGTCACAAGGGAGGCGTAACTCTCGGCTGAACATTAAGCTGGCTGGCGTCATCCCAGTTGTGTCGTGTGTAGACGAGCGGTACGCCAGAAAGAACAGTGGTACCTTGATGCCCCAGTCTCGCTGATGCCTGGCCACGACCTTCCTCAGATGTTCCTCTAAGGACTTGATGTACCTTTCGACCACGCCATCCGACTGGGGATGTAGAGGTGTTGTGCAGGTCTTGTTAACCCCAAGTCTTTCTAGTGCCTCCTTCATCAGGTTGGACTCAAAATTGGTACCCTGGTTGCTGTGGAGCTCCAACAGCACCCCAAATCGTCAGAACACTTGCTCCACGAGGCAGTCTGTGATTGTCTTTGCCTCTTGGTTCGGGATGGCATACACCTCCGGCCACTTAGTGAAGTAGTCCACGACCCCCATCAGGTACTTGTTGCCTCAGTCGAATACTGGGAAATGTCCAGCAATGTCAACGGCGATCCGTTCGAATGGCGCTCCGACGTTGTACTGCTGCATGCGACCCCGGCTCCTAGTCTGGGTGCCGCGACTCGCTGCGCACACGTGACATTGACGGCACCATCTCTCAGCGTCTGCTCAGAGCCTCAGCCAGTAGTAGCACAGTCGTAGTTTTTCAATCGTCCGATTCGCTCCCAGGTGTCCTCCTGAAGTACCGGCGTGCACTTTCTCCAAGACTTTCGGGGCCCTACTCCGGGGAAGTACCAACTTTTCTCTCTGCGTCTTCCCATCGGGTGATTCCCATACTCGGAACAGCCCCCGTAGGGGAAGGGAACCGCCCCTTTCAGCTGCCAAAGTGCGGACGCTGCGGACCCCTAGCACTCGTGGTACCTCTGACGTTACTAGAGGAACCTCGGGCCGAACATGACGGGCCCCTCCCGAATGGGAGCTGTTCGGATTGGGTTGGACTCGAGGGGGCAGTGTGTTCCCGAAACCCGTGGGAATCGGGTACGTCTTCGGACGGGGTTGAGGGAAGCCATTAATTCTCCCGGGTACTAGCCTGCAAAGCTAGTAGAAGGTGTGCTAGATCACCAGGCGGCCCCACCGAGGTTTTTCGGTAGTCTTCACCTTGAGTGTTGACGCGCGTAAGTGGCGTATCCACTTCCATCCCGTCTTGAGTCCATAGGACCAGATGGGCGGCTTGTTAGTCTCTAGGTCTTGTCCCTTGGAAAGCTCCACGGAGGACGCCGAGCGCCCTTTGGGACAGCTCGGATAACTCCCTGGTCGAAGGAGGCCCGGGTCCAGTTCCTACGGGTTCAGGACTAATGGGAGTAGAACCTCTGGGCTAAACCCGGAACAGCACGCTCTCTCTGGTCTTCAACGAGTCCCATTGCGCCCAGTACGACATGTATGTGGCGCTTCTCGGTGCGATGTCCTCCCAGGCCGGTCTTGTCTCTGCCTCCACTTCCCTCAAGAGTGGCACCAAGTCTGCGTCCGCCAGCTGCTCTCTCCTCAGGCCTGCGCTATCCCAGACATCCGCAGGCACTACCGTGACTACTCGGACTGCTACGGCACGCTCTTTCTCTTCCACTCTTGTGCACTGGCCGCACTTTTCTGGACAGGGTCTTCGGGACATAGCGTCTGTGTTACCGTGGCTCTTCCCTCTACGATGTTCCGAGGTGAAGTCGTATTCCTGCAGCCTCTGGAGCCAACGTGAAGTCTGGCCTTCCAGGTTCTTAAATCTCAATAGCCAGGTTAAGGTGGAATGGTCAGTCCTCAGGTGGAATGGCTGACCGTACAGGTACTTGTGAAAGTGCTCCAAGGTCTTTACTACCGCCAGTAACTCTCGTCGGGTGACACAGTAGTTCTTCTCTGCCTTGGATAGCGTCTTGCTGTAGTAGTCTATCACCCGCTCATTGCGGTCCTGGATCTGCGGTAGGACGCTTCCAATGCTATGGTCGCTGGCGTCGGTGTCCACAATGAAGGCGCCACCTGGTTGTGGAAAACCCACAATTGGAGCACATCACAGGGTCTTCTTCGGGTATTGGAAAGCGTCTTTGGCGTCCTCCGTCCACACATAGGGCCGGTGTTCCTCTATCAGGCGGGTGAGGGGTTTGGCGATGTTGGAGAACCCCTTTATGAAGCGTCGGTAATAACTGCACAGACCCAGAAAACTGCGCAACTCTTTCTTATCCTTTGGGTGAGGCCAAACTCTCACAGCCTGTGTCTTCTCCGGGTTGTGGCCACTCCGGTTGCTGAGACTATGTGGCCCAAGTAGTTCACTTCCTTGCGGAAGAGCTGGCACTTCTTCGCGTTCAGCTTCAAGTTGGTCACCTGTAGTCTCTGTAGAACCTTACTCAGATTCTCGAGATGGTCTTCAAAAGTCTTCCCGACGTTGATGATGTCGTCCAGGTATAGCAGGCAGGCGTCGTAAGTCAGTCCTCTCATCACTGACTCCATGAGGCGTTGGAAGATAGCAGGTGCGTTTCAGAGGCCAAAGGGCATAACTGTGAACTGCCAGAGCCCTTGGCCTGTCGAGAATGCGGTCTTCTCCTTGTCTATCGGGTCTAGAGCTACCTGACCGACTTCAGGTCCAGGGTCGAGAACCACTGTGCACCAGCTAGCGTGTCCAGGGTGTCGTCAATCCGGGGTAAGGGAAAAAGTCCTTCCGGGTGACAGCGTTCAGTTTCCTATAGTCCACGCAGAAGCGTAGCTCGCCGTTCTTCGTCACCAAGACTACAGGGGAACATCAAGGGCTGTTCGACACTTCAATCTCTCCCCTGGATCTCATGTCCTCCGGCATGTCTCGTACCGCCCCTTGCTTCGCCAGCAGAACGCATCTAGGTGGTTGCCGAATAGGCCGGGCGTCCCCGGTGTCGATGCGGTGAAGCACTTTGTCCGTGTGGCCGCAGTCATAGCTACCTTGGCTGAAGACGCGCTGGTATCGTCTCAGCAGTTGTCGAACCTTCTTGAGCTGCTCTGCGGTTAGGTGTTCGGCCGACCTCTCCAGTAGGCCTTCTAGCCAGGGCCCCAGGATTTGCGCCGGCACCGGTTCCTGTGTCTTGTCGATTGGTGTTACGCTTACCGTGGGCTCGCACGTTCCTAACTCCGTCCCGCCCTGGACGTCGTGATCAGTTTCCGTTGGATTTAGCAGTCTCACTGGCACCACCTCTCGGCACGACAGCAATGCCCTGGCTACACATAGTCCGTGTACAGGCGTCTTCTGGTCCAGCATCATGTTCCTGGTTCTCTGGCCTTTCAGTCGCGCCGCCACCACCACGTCTTCGTTTAAGATGACCCTGCCGAATCCAAGGCGCTCTTCGGGTTGACGGAGTGTAACCTCTTCTCCGTTGAGCCGCAGGACCTTCCTACAGACGTGGATCGTCGCCTCGTGGCTCCTGAGGCATCCAGTCCCAGAATCACCTCTTCAGCCACCTTCGCGACGAACACCCACAGACGTACGACACTCCGTCCCAGAGTCAACCTCAATAGGGCCTCCTTCTGCACAAGCAAGGTGTCGCCCAATGCCGTCACAAACTGGTGTGGTCGGCTCGGCTTCCTCGTCGGCAAACCCTTCGTCACGTCAGGTCTGATGATGGTCACGGCCGACCCGGTGTCCGCCAGCACGCGGTACGGCTTTCCCTTTACCCAGCCGTCCGCGATGAGGCTGTCATCCACACGCCGGCTGACGTCGCGCAGTGTAACTCGAGGGGATGGTGGTGATGGTGCCGACGTGCCCCTCCTCACGACGGTCCTTACTCGTTCTTCCGGCTTCTCTCCCTGGTGTGGGCAGTCTCTCTCCAGGTGTCCGACTGTGCACATCCCCAACACAGGCCATTAGGTCTTCGCCGGCGTCCCTCGGCTGGTCTTATGTCTCCGGTGTAGCGGACACTCCTCGTTCTCGACGTCGGGATAGCTGTTACCTTGGCCGCCTCCATCCTTAATGCTGCCGTTAGCGCCTCGTGGATGGTTTTATAATCGCCGAACATTAGGCGCCGACGAATCTACGTGTCTCGTACCCCGTCAACCAATGTGTAGACAGCTTCACGGGATACGAACTCTGGTGGGAGGTCAACTAGGGCCTTGCTAGCCAGTTGTTCAACTGCCAGGGCGAACTCCTGCAGCGTCACCCCTGGCTTCTGTGACCTTGCCGTTAGCTGGCTGTGGTACGCTGTGGCTACGCGGTGGTTTCCAAAACGATTTTCCAGGGCCTCCCAGATGTTCTTGGGCGCCGTTGTCTGTACCGCGTTCAGGACTTCCGCGGCCCGTCCCTGGAGCCTGGCTATTAACTGTGTGGCCTCCTCCTCTAGTGACCATTTGTTGTGCTTGGCCACTGCGTCGAATTGGCGGCGGAAGACCTCAAACTTTGACGCGCCGTCATATTTCGGAGGTTTGACGCGCGCCGATGTTGTGTCGCGTCCCGCCGCGTCGGCCTTCAAATCCTTCAACCTCCTGCCGACGACGTCCTCTACCATGGCGTTCAGGGACTTGACGCTGCTGTCGGCCTTTCCTTCCAGGTTGTTAACGTGGTTTGTAAGGTCTTCGACGTCTTCCACCATGGCGTTCAGGGACTTGGCGTTACTGTCGGCCTTTTCCTCTGTGTCATTGAAGCGGTTCGCCAGGTCCTCGACGCGCTTGTCCACTTGGCCCATCCGCTTGCCCAGCTCCGTCACGTCATCCCTAACGCCGGCCAACCGTTCTTCAAATTTGGCGGCGAGAGCTTCGTTTGCCACTTTAATTTCCGTGGTCAATTTGGTCTTTATTTCCTTCAGTTCCGCTGCCCGGTTGTTGTTTGCAGCTTCCGTCTTCGTTGTTAATTCGTACATCTTCTCGGCCAAGTTGCTATTCGCCCTCTCCAACTTCTTTTCCATTTTCTCGGTGATGTCATTTGCCGTCTTCATTTCCGAGGCCAGTTCGGCCTTCATTTCCATCATCTTCTCCAAAATCTTTTCCAATGTCGATTCCATGGCCGTTATCCCACTTCCTGACGCCAGTTGTGACTTTGTGGGTTCGTGAAATTAAAAGTTCAGATGCACAAACTCAAAATGTTCTTTATTTCCACCGAATTACAGTTGGAACACTTGCCGATTACACAGAATTACGTAATGCACACAATTACAATTCGTCAGCTCGTCTGTCACAGGTCCACTGCCCGCTCACAATCACATTCAACTCCTCTGATACACGTACACCGTCTTCCAGTCCGTTTGCTCACTCGGCGCTCCTCACAGCTGCTCGCCAAGAACTGAACTGACTCGCCAACTGCAGCCCCTATTTATAGGAATATCGCTGTTTCTGGAAGTCTCGCGTTTCAGTGAATTACCCCGAAGGTTCTAGATGGCAGGGTGAGGGCAAAGAGACGGCCAGTGATGTTTTTCCAAACATCCCTTCGTTAGCGCTATAAGACAAATGGGTAGGCATGGTGGAATGCCTCCCGGTCCTCACCCAGCCGCCAGTTGGTCGCGCTTTCGGATAATTGGGTGACAATAGCTTCAGTGTCACTGATGTCCAATAGCTTTTAATGTTAATGTAGGATTTAATTTTCGTAAATGTAGATTAAATTATTATCTTAATATATTTAAGTATTATAGAATTATCATTTTTTCTACCCCATGTGGAAACCCCAGCCAGAAACTTCAAAAGAAGAGCAAAGATGTTGTGAAGTTATGGAGTGATATTCTCGTATTTAAACAACTAATGGGAAAGGAAACACTGACTATTGATGAAGTACACAAAAACTTACATGAAGAATGTCAAAGAAAAGAAAAGGTATGGATTGTGCAAGGGTTGGAGATGCCAAGGAGGTTTGTGATGTCTTCACAGCTACTGTTACAGACAGAGTTGCTTATAATGGACATCTAGGAGCAGCATGTTTGCTATGTAGCGACTTATTTAAGGATTTCTGTGAATGTTTTTCGGAAGACATTTTCACACAAGTGGTGCAATCTGTCCTTTTCTGCAGCAAGAAAGACTATGCACAGAGTTGGAGCAAATTTACAGACGAAATGACCTTAACATTCAAGGAGCATTGAGACTTTTTCAGTTCATATACAAAATAACTTTTCGTCAGTGTTCATTGAAGTCACAAAACTTTAGAAAATTGTCACAACAATGCCGATGATGACTGCAAAACTAAAAGTTACTTTTTCTCTTTAAAAAGGATAAAAACGCTTTTAAGAAATACAATGAAAAACGACAGACTCAACACTTTAGCAATGCTATTAATAAATAAGGACCTTATCAGTAACATGCAGGATTTTGATGAACGTGATAGAAAATTTCATTAAATTAAAGAACAGAAGACTTGATTTTATATATAAACAGGCCAAAAGTGTAATTCATAAGAAACTTAAGAAATGCAGAATACGAGTATTAATGTGTGTAAATTTAGTGATGTGCGCGTGAATATGTGAATAAAATTTACACTGGTGAGGTGGTAGCTAATGTGGCAAACATTACTTCTGTATTTGGGTGACTTTAAAAGATATTTTAATACCATCCTCTTATAAGTATGTTGCATGGATATTAATATAGCAGCTTTGGGCAAAGATTACATTAGGCTTCTTGTACTTATTTCTAAGGTGTATTTTACAACTGAGAACCACTATTTTCATGGGTTATACTGGAAGAATTTGACAAAAAAAAAGGTTCTTAAAATTTACAGGTGTATTAATTTATTGTTAATACTTAGTAAGCAAAACCGTTTCTGAACCGCCCAAACACTTCAGCCACGAACCACCACTGAGTACATTACTCGAGTTCTCTTGCCAGCAGGCAAATTCATTGCCCTCACCCTACCTGCTTGGGATCAGGTTGAAAGAGAAACTTTGATGAGATCATAGAAAAAGTTGTGGCTTGGTATGTGTGACTTGCCAGAAAAAAAAGACTGAAGAAGAAGAAACAATAGGTATGGAAAATTTTATAGACATTTTTGAAAATATTGAGGGCTGTTCCGATGTTGATGAAGACATTGACAATTGGTTGCAAATTGATGATGGTGGAGGTTATAAACTGATTAGAGGAAAGCATTATTGCATCATGCAGTGTTACGGAAAATGAAAATGAAGAGTATTCAGATTCCGACAGTATTAATGGACCAGCTGTGGATATGACCCATGCACAAGCAGTAACAAACATCAAAAAATTAATGCTTTATTTCAAGAGTCAGCCAAAACATTACCAAATGAACTTCTAATGCTAAAGCAGATGCAATACTGCACTGCTTGTAAGCGATACACTAAACTGAGACAGGAGAAACTCCTGCCTTTTTTACTACTGATTACAAGAGCAAAGGAACACTTTAGGAACATAAAATATAAACAATTAGAAAAATCAACAGTTGCCACGCATTTTTGGGAAAAAAGCCACAACATAAATCCAGAACCAAAACTACTAAAACATACATCAGGAAAACAAGAACTGTCCACATGGAACAAATCTTCATTTCAAAAAATTGGAACAAAGTATTCAATTTTGACATCCCCCAGAAAGATTTGTTCAGCAAGTTCTTCAAACTGCCACCAGAGGAGACCTATGACAAAATATCGCCAGCTACACCACCAATATCCAGCTGATGATGGAGGCAAAGTCTCTGAAACATGTTCTGGGAAAATGTAAAAGTAAGTGTTGTTTAGTGTCATTAATCGACTCCCTTTTAATTTAATTAAATAGCAAAACATTGTTGATATAAATTTACAGACATGACTATTTTCATACACCAAATTTCCTGTTAATCAGCCACATGATTCAAAAGTTACTTAGGTTTAATGGGAATTGCAACTAACCCTGCAAATATAAAGACATTTGAAAATCAGATAATTCACTTCAATTTACCAGCAGCAGTAGCCAACTCGTTTAGATACATTAACAGGCCACCACACCCCAGGCTTTCAACAACCAAATGACTTTGAGTGTTGATCTAGTCTAACCATGAGGCCATGTGTCATCATCATCATCATTATCGTCATCATCATCATCCTCATCATCATCATTGTTATTATTGTTATTATTAATTTATTATTAACTTATTTAAAAATTTAACATTTGTACATGTTAACTTGCAGGGCTCACACTCACAAAGGGTTCATGAGGCTTTCACGAGAAAGGCATATAACTGGCTTCTAAAACATAAAATAAAAGCATTTTTTAACATCACTGAAGATGATAACTTTGAAGCAGGAGCACAGGCTTTGATGCAAATCAGTGGTCTTGGAAAACTACGGCCAAACATGATTCTTATGGGCTACAAGAGCAATTGGCAGACTTGTGACAGAGAAGAATTGAAGCAATATTTCAATGTTATTCAGTAAGTAGATATTCTGATTTTTGGCAGTAAAATGTGCAAAAATCTGCTTATCTGAAACAGTGGAACAGAAATCCTTTTCAGTAAACAACTTTTCACATAAATCATGAGTTCCAGAAATTCTAATCTTAGTTGAAAACTGGTGTTGGATTCATATGGCCTTCTCTATCTTTTCTGCAAACTATTTTTATGAAAGTTTATTCTTCTAATACTTAAAAAATAGAAGCTAGCAACAGTGAAGCAACAAATACTACATAAAATATAATTATTTAAAAATAAGTAAAGTTTTGTTACAAATAATTATATTTTTTATAGCTTATTCTTCTATTTACTTCTTGTTAATCAAGATAAAATTTCATTACACATTTATGCATTTCATTCTAGTATAACATTAGACTAAAGTTTTAAAAGATGAATCGCTATGTAATGTCTTTAAAATTCCATGCATGACCAGAAAAAAGGGCAAAAATTCAAAAGAATATCTTGTAAATAGTGAATGATGCAAGAAATGTGATTTGGCATAAACTGTGTATGTTTCCATTTATATGGGAAATCAATGAAAATTGATTTTTCTAACACATACAAACTGTGTGTAGGAAAACTCTGGAAGGCAGAATCTGAACTGAAAAATTAAATGCTATAGACCAACTATTGCATTGAATTTTTCAGTAATTTTTCTTATTCTACATTTTAGGATATATGCTTTTGTATAGCAAGATTTTGTCTTGTCTTCTATCTCTTACAGTAACCAATTACACGATAGCCTTTGAGAATGAAGAGTATTCCACAGTCTATTACCAAAAATCAAGATAAGCATTTTGTTTGTTCATGGAAATATCTGAGGCATTTAGTATTTTAATCAGAATTGCGCCCGCCTGGGTAGCGTAAATGGTAGTGTGTCTGCCTCACGTTCAAGAGGTCCCGAGTTTGAATATCGGTCAGGGTGAGCAACCTGGATAAGGTCTTTTCCAGGGTTTTCCCTTATCCTGAAAGACGAACGTCAGGTAGCTCTAAGCTCCATAAGCTGGACACATTTGAGCATCATTTTACCCATTTCATTCACTGTCCGATATGTCATAACGTTGGAGGACGTAAAATTACAAAAACAAACAAACAATCAGAATTACTAGTCATTTTTTGAGAAAAAAAAAAAAGGAAAATTGTTCTACGTAAAGAATAGTTGAAAGTGGGAAGGATTTTCTAAAAACCTTTGTCACATTCATGAAAGATGATAACTTACATCAAGTTTGGTATTTATCTAACTTTTCATTAATACAGACAGACAAGAAACACAGTATTTTTTCTAGAAATGCTATTTTAGGACTTAGGGCATCTTAGAACGTACATTTCTGGTGAATTCTTGACCTCAAATTTTGTGATGGAATATACTACTATTCACATAAGGTAGTTCTGAAGTCTAGTGATACAAATCGTCTGAATCAAGAAGGCCTGTGCTATGTCAAAGTAACAATTGAACATTGGTGTTTATACTCAAGTGCATTTTACTACATCATGTTATCTTTGTTGCTGTTCTTTAGCATTATCATACAGGTTTACTTTTGTGTTTAACCTACTCAAATAATAATTTTAAGTACTAAATGCCTAAAACAGATCCAGCATTGACATCACAAATTGTTGTAGTAAAGGAAGGAGCCATGTGTGTAGTCTTTTACTTAAGTCGATGGCTAACTGAAAAAAAAAATTGAAGGAACTACAACTCGTGGCCCTCTATGATATCATTAATGTACAACTGATTAAAAGACATGAGTAGTGCTTTTGTCGTCCTCAATGACAGTACCATCTGGAAGCTCAAGATAAGATGTATATTCATATTCATATTCATCTTTATTCATCCTTGATATCTTGTACAAGATAATGGACACATCAAGCACAATATAAAGAATAACATTAAAATAGTAAGAGGTAAAAAATATACAAAAGAATATGTGATAAAAGAAATAGATAATGTAATAATTTAAAAAAGAAATATGTATAAGAACATAATACATCATACAGCAGGAGAGAAAACTAACTAAAAACTCTTGTACAGAATAAAAACATTCTTCAATTAAGAATTTTGTAAAGTAATACGATAAGATAAGATCTTTGTTAGTTGCAAGAATTACAACAATATATAGATGAACATACAGAAGCATTTCAAGACCAGAAGACCACCATTTTATGTAAACTCAAGATTTAAAAATTCCTGTATTGAATATGACATATGGAGTAAGAGTAGCTCATTTAATTTATATGAGTAGTACTTCTCTTAATCTGTATATGTAGGTAGCAGAGGAAGTAAAACTAAATCTATATAGCTGTATTTTACAACTATATTAACAAAATATTCACTCATTCATTTATTATTATATATTGCTTTATGCTTCCATTTTCTTGCCATTTTACTTAATGCCAAAATAAACAGTGTATCATGCCAGGCCATACTGGGATGGTGCATTCAGTTATAAATGATCACCAGGAGGGGATAAAGATAATTTTTATAGGAACATTTAACTTTTTGACTTATTTAAAATAAAATAAAATTAAGGTTAGTAACGGTGTATTCAAATATTGACATATTAAAAAAAAAAATTATGCAAAGCATATAATAATGGAAATAGTGGATAGATACAACTTGAATATAGGAATTGAAAAGCCCACGAGAATGACAAAAATATCCCAAACATTCATTGACAGCTTTTATTAATCTGTCAAAGGATAAATGGAAGTCAAAAATAATAAAGGCAGGAGTAAGAGACCGTTATGGTCAAATACTGGAAATACACAAAAAAAAAAAAAAAAAAGGAGAAACTGTACAAAATGTTATTTTCAAAATAACAAAAGACAAATACATTGTGAAATCTTAAGTAGCCCTAAAAATATCTTAAACTACTAGATTGGGACAGGGTATATAACAAAACAAATATAAATTAAACATGTTTTTATTGGAGTAATAAAACAGGCAATAGATAGAGAAATGCCTGTTAAAAACTTAAAACTAAGTGCATGTGGGAACGGTAACAAACAAAAGAATTGGTGATTAAGGAGATATATCTTGCATTAGGCTGAGATTTTTAAACTCAATGAAATTGCCAAATATGGATAAAAAATCATTAATATACCTTGGTAAATATAATTCTGTCTTACAGTGTGTCACAAAAAGGCTAAAGAGGATGCACAAAGGGATTTAATTAGAAATGCAGAAAATAAACACAAACAAAATGTGTGTGCCATAGTAAACAAATCATAAAAAAAACCTTCAAAAGTAAACATGTAGAAAACAAAAATAAGCAAAAATGGCAAAGAAATTGTAAGTCCAAATGAGATATATAATTTATTTCATAGTTATTATTTAAACATGGCAAATATATCCCCCCAAAAATAAGTGCAACTAACTCAAATCAAAAGGTAACCAGCAAATAAACTCAATGATAATCTTTGAAGTAGCAGACTAGGTGTATTAAAAGAATTTAATAAATTAAAACTAAAAAAGGTGAAGCAGATGGATGAAATATTTAATGAAATAGTTAAGTACTAAAGAAAAAAAACTGTACAGGTACTAATAGACTATAAATACTGGATTAACTCAAAGAATATTTTCAGATACTTAATTAAAAAAACAAATAAGATCAATATATAAACAAAAAGGAAAATCAAATAAAGAAAACTATAGCCCATACATTATGTTTCATTGTGTCCCGCGTTCCTAGAACAGATTAACCATTATTTAAAAGAAAAATATTCTTGCAGAAAACCAATATGTATTTCAAAAATACAAATCACCAATAAAAGGAATGAATAGAGGAAACAATATTACAATTAGCACACTTAATAAAGATGAAGTTGTGCTTTCAATATTTGTAGATCTGTCCAAGGTGTTTGACTGTGTAAACATCATAGAAAGCTAGAAAAGTATGAAGTGAGAAGAATTATACAAGAAGTGGATCAAATCATCTAGAAAACAGAACTTAGAGAATACAAAAGAAATGTTATAAAACCTTAAGCAGCATAGTGGTTAACAGTTAACAGTTGGGAGTAGAATTAGAATTACTACGGATAGGAATTAGCACTGTGACCAGTCTTGATCTATTGTACCTATGCCCCCAAGTGGGGCATCCCTGGGAGGTAGAATGAGGCGAGAGGAGACAGAAAGCAGCTGTCCCAAGGAGCCACGACAGTGCAAAGGGCAGGGTCTCTACATTTAACTGGGATAGAAACCTCCCCTGGCAGGCCAGGACTGTGGTTTGGAAATGGTTTCAGCAGCCGGTTCTGAAATGGTCCCAGCAGCCGGTTCGGAGACCGGCAACCGACATACCAGAGGAGGAAGTAGTTTCCTCAGAGCATATCATCCTGCGATGCACCGCTGAGACACCCACCGACACTTCTATCCTGAAAGAGACTACCAGGTGTGAGATGATGTGAAACAATAATGGAGATGAAATGGATGGACAGGAAATTTGGGGGATGCAATTAACCTACCTAGCATTCATCTGGCAACCTGGGAAGACCCCCCAAAAAAACTCTTGGGTCAGGCACGTAGGCCACGGGAATTGAACCCGGGCCTCCCGCATGCAGGCCTCAGACAAAACCACCTGAGCCATCTCGCTCGGTAACATTTATGCAAGGAATTCCACAAGGATCAAAACAATGTCCATTTTTATCCTAATATATATAACTGAACTTTTTGAATTAGTAACAAAAATGGAGGCATTGCAATTGACTACACAGATGAAACTATTATAATAATTAAAGTTATAAAACTGGAAAAAATATAAAAATAGGAAATTAAAGAACAGTACTTTTCTAATATGAATATGGTGATAAAGTTAAATAAAAACAGCTTTTTCAAGTTTTATCTTAAAAACAATTGAGGAGCGTTTTCTCAAAACTTGATAGATGCACAAAATGCATTTCTGAGAAAAACATTTTTTTCTATTTATTGGCAATACTAATTCGTTAGCACAGCATATTTATTAATAATTCAATTATCTTTCCTGAAACTGTCTCATTGAATGTGAAAAGAAACAAATAGCATAGTTAACTAGTGCAAATTTGAGGTTTGAAAATGCAGAGTGTTTTCAAAAACTAGTAGATGTTGATGATCTACTCTGCATGAACAAGAAATTCAAATATGAACTTTTATTACTTTTGTCATTTATTGCTGATGTTACTTTTTATTTATTTTCACCTTTTCATAATATAAAATGTATTATACAACCAACATTAATTTTTATAAGGATTAGGTTGTATAAATAAATTCAAAATTCTAATTCAGATATAGGGATTATTTTATTGGGTATAAACTTAGAAACTAAGTACTGCTACATTCACAATAACAATTTAATAATTTTTATTTATTTATGTAACAATCATATTGAATACATACAAAGAAATTTCAAACAATATGAATATGTAAGCTTTAACATTTATTAGTATCTTCTACTACATCTTTATAAACTTCTTTTGCAGTTTCTGGAATTTCAAAAAAATTTAGCTAGATTTTGAATATCCTTTTTCTTTTCTTTGCTCACTCTGTTATTCTTAGGAATATTTTGAGATCAAAGCAGGAACTTGCTGCAGGATTTGCTGCGTGGTTTCATCACACAGGCAAAGCAGAATATGTATTTTGAACTTCTTAAAATACCTTATGATCTTCCTTTGATTGCTTGGAATATGTTATTATTTGCTGGGTATTCATTTTGAAAGGAAGCTTTGACTTCAGTGCTTGTTTTGCACTTTCTTTCAAGTCCTTAATTTTCCAGTCTTTGAACAACACTTTCACAGAGCTGTGATTTTGTAATATCAGATGGTACTCATCAGTACTCAAGATATTCTCTTTTTTTCTAAACTCTGTTTTGATTCTGCTGAAAACTCTTATCAGGAGGCATATAACTGAGCACACATATTGGGTAGATATGTGAAATTCGGGAAAATATTTTATTCTTCTCCAGGAAAGTAATAAGGATGAACATCATCACACTATTCTTGTTCTGACTAGAGCAAGAGTCTGAAAATAAACGAATGGTAGAAGGAGCGTTGCTGGCCATCCTTTCTTCCAGTTCCAACAAGAAGTGTTGCAAAGCTGAGGCAACCTTTAGGAGATTCAGTTTCCAGTCATGTATACAAGGAAATGCTATTTTTGTTCTGGGTTTTAGATGGAATAATTATGCATAGTATATGTATTTATATGTGAGCAGACTGGTATATTTCTTATTCCTCTTTCATTGCAAAAGTTGGTCCACATTTTTCTGATATTAAGTTCGAGAGGTAAATATCCTCTCCTTGATTTTGCTCTTCCATAGTAACTTGCTCTACATCTGTACTTCTTTATGTCTTGCTTTATAGGAGCAGAAATGCCCTTCTGTAATATTCCTGTTCTGTCACCTCCTCTGGTTTCCTTTGGTGCATTTCCAGATAAGTGAAACTTTCTAGCCAGGAGAGATAATTTATCTTTTGACACCCCTGTGGTTTAGCAGATGTAGTACTCATATATTTCATAAGGAATTTATCTTGATCTATTTTGTTGAGCTCGGAAAGATGTTGGTGAAATCCACTTATATCATTATAAGTCAAATCAGCTACATGTATGGATGGATGGATGGATGGATGGATGGACGGACGGACGGATGCATGGATTGATTTATTCACTGCAATTGGGTACTACCCGGTGGCAGAGTTAAGAATACAGATCAAATTACAAATACTAGATTTACCAGAATAACACAATAAACAATACAAACATGATATTATTTTAACTTAACTCACTTAAAACATATCTAATTAATTCTCTATTTACATATTATATACCATTATACTTCAAAAGTTAAACTATAAACCATCTAGATTTTTTCTAAATTTCTTCAGCGACAGGGGACAGCCCTGAAAGACTGCTACAGGCAATTCATTCCATTCTTCAATGGTTCTATTAACAAAAGAAAATTTTCCTACGTCGGTTCTGTGTCTTCTACCCTTAATTTTATACCTATGATCGTTTCATCCATAATAATCTGGATTATCTAACCTTACACTAACGTCCACTCATGCCTTTACACCAGCATTAGCTTTGAATAATGCTACCAATCTATGTTTTTTACGCCTAATTCTTAATTCCTCCCATTTAGTTTCATCTCCTTTTATAGGCCCAAAATACTTGCCTCTTTTTATGAATTTTATTGTCTCTTCTGTATTTTTTCTAATGGATCGATTTGGTTAGCTCTATATGGGTCCCAGCATGCTACTCCATATTCCATAACCGGCCGCACTAAGGCCCTGTAGGCAATTTCCCTGGGCCTAGCGCTCCCCTTTTTCAATATTCTCATTACGAAATGTAATGCCTTCCACGCATTCCTAGATGTGGAATTTACTTGTTCGTCCCATCCAGCATTACTTGCCAGGTACACTCCCAAGTATTTGCAGCTGTCCACCTGTGGAATTTGCACCCCTCCCATGTGATAGTTAACAATAATTTTGCCTTAAGTTCTACTAAAAACAATGGACTTACTTTTCTTGGCATTAATTGACATTTTGTTAGCCGCAGCCCAATTACAGATTTCATTTAAATCATCCGGAAGAGTGGTTTCATGCACTGTATTCCGAATTTTATTATAAATGATACAATTGTCTGCAAACAACCTTATCTGGCAGTTAATATTAACAGCAATGTCATTAACAAAAATGAAAAACAATAAAGGTCCTAGTACTGAGCCTTGCGGCACACCCGAACTTACGGTTCCACTATCGGACAGCTCTTTACCTACTTTAACTTTTTGCGTTCTCCCTTTCAAAAAGTGTTTAACCCATAATACTATGCGTTTGTCAATTCCTGTATTAGCTAGCTTACAAATAAGTAAACTATGTGGCACTACATCAAAAGCTTTAGAAAAGTCAATTACCACTGCATCAGTTCTTCCCCCTGCATCTACCTCATCTGCCAAATCTTGAAATAATGAAGTACTTTGACTTTCGCACGAATACCCAGGTCTCTATCCATGTGGCGCTTCATTAAACCACTTTTTATTTTCTAACTCCTCTCGTATATATTCTGCAATTAAATGCTCCATTAATTTACATACTACTGAAGTTAGACTAACTGGCTGATAATTATTTATTTGTTTTATTACCCCCTTTATAAATCGGAACTATAATAGCTGTTTTCCAGTCTTCCGGTAAGGCACAGTTGTTAATTGACATGTTGAACAAGAGCATAAGATAGGGAATCATGGCTTCACCCCCAAGCTTTAATATTTCAGTAGGTATATTGTCTGGTCCCCTTGATTTTCGGTTTTGCAGCATCTTAATCCTTCTACGTAATTTGGGCGCCATTATTTGAAAAATCGTTTCTCCACTCTCCCCAATTTCCTGTTCGGAACTATCGTCGGATTTAAGAAAAACCGATTCAAAATGCGAATTTAATATATTAGCTTTGTCCCTATCACTTAATATATCTATCCCACTAACGTTAAAATCTGGTATGCTCTCTTTATTTCCCCTGCATCTTTTTACATAATTGTAAAATGATCTCCAACAATTATTTGTCCCGCTAAAAATGTTATCTAAGAATCGTTCCTGCGCTTGCAATTTTTCGTCTTGTAATTGTTTAGCTAATTCTTTAAATTTGTTAAGATGCCATTCTGATATCTTCCTTTTATTATAAGCGTGCCTAGTCTTTCTTTTAAGTGTCCTAATACATTTTGTATAAAATTCTGGATCCGCTTTATGTTTAATAACTTTAAAAGGTACATATTCTCTAATTGTTTCCAGGATAAGTGTTTTGAAATTAACCCATGCTTCATTTACACTAGTGGCAGATTTTACAAATAACCCATATTTTTCCCGGAGAAATGTTTGGATAGCCTCCCCGTTCGCCCTATGGAAATCCCAACTAATTACTTGTTCCGTTTCAAACCGGTTTGTCTGCCCTTTCCAGTTTAGGTCTAATTGCACACACTGATGGTCACTTATACCTGGCAAGACATCGCATGCAGAAAACAATGACTCAGGTTTGCATAAAAATACATCCAGTAATGCTGATTGTCGAGTAACAGTTTTCACGACTTGAAATAACCCCTGCTCCCAAACCAGAAAGTTAACGAGCTTTTGAGCTTCACCTCCTATTAACTGTCCGTCCCAGTTTACATTTGGCAGATTTAGATCCCCTGCTAATATAACATTTTTTTTCCTCTTCTGAAGAGATTTTCTCCACTAGTTTATGAAGTGTAGCATAATCAGTTTCTCCAGGTGGTCTATAGCAAGCTATTATTGTTAAATTATTCCTGTTGTTTGCTTGATCAATAATTTCGATTGCCATAATCTCAACCTCTTCTTCTACCCATAATGCTTTGCTGTTTAGCTCTGATTTAGCGCAAATAAAGATTCCCCCTCCCCTTCCATCCCTGTCCCTCCTAAACACCCTATAATCTGTTCTGAATACTTCTGAATCATTAATGTCAACATTCAGCCATGATTCCGTACCTATAATGACACTTGGATTGCATATTTCTACTAAATTCCAAAACTCAACAATTTTATTCATAATACTACGGCAATTTACCTGTAGCAGCCTTAAAGAATCAGCCCCTACCTGAACGTCCACGTTTTCCGGAAGTTGGTGTCATTGCTGCCCTTGCAGCTCGTTGCCGTCAGCCCACTTCGTCACCCTCTCGAACAAAGCTGCCAGCTTTGACGATCCTCTTCGGTTCAAGTGTACCCCATGTCGTCCGTAGTCCCAGTCTTCAATCCATGAATTCGGGTCAAGAAACTGAGCACCCAGTCGCTCCGCTACCCATGAAAATGCTTCATTTACCTGCATCACCTTTCTGCAGCTGGAGTCGCGTCGTCTTAGTACTCCACTGACGACTATTTTTGCTGAAGGAAACAGCTGTTTTGTCCTTTTAACTAAGTCATACATGTCACCCAACACAAGTTAACACTTCTCTGCAAGTCATTGCTCCCGACATGTAATACGATTGTCCGATATTTGCCTTCCATCTCCTCTTGCTTTCTCTCGATTTCCCTCAGCAGACCGTCAACTCTTATGCCAGGATAGCAAACTACCTCCGCCATTGGATTTCCAGCAAGTCTCACAATAGAGTCACCGACTATTAGGCAAGATTTCTCCTCTTCTTTTTCTCTTTCTTCCCCCTGCTCCCTCAGTTGACGGTTTTCAGCTTCGAGCCTCCGAATGATATCTTCTGCCTGTTGTAGCTTAATGCGTAGTTCCCGTGCTTCTTCTTGAAGCTGCTCCAGTTTCCTCTGATTTGCGGTGACGGTCTCAGCTCCCCTGCATTCCTTACATACCCAGGTTTCCTCGATGTTCATGTCCCTCTTCACTTTCTGGCAGCCAAAGTGGAACCACTTCGAGCAATTACTGCACATAAGTCCGGTCCTCAGAACTTTAATACAGCTCCCACATCGTTCGTCCGCTACAGGTCCTGGATTAATCTCAATTCCCCCTATCACTAGTAAAGTTACTAATACAAAAATTACAAAATAGCTCTGTGAAGTTTCCGTAGTACCTTCACGAAGACTACCTGCTCCCCATGAGCGCAGACCCGACCACATTCCGATCCTCGCCCGGTAAATCACCAAGTCAACACCCATTGTCTCAACTCGTTTCTACCTGCCTCTCTACCTGGCACGTCTGACCTCCTCAAGCTCCAGACACCAACTGATATATACTGATATATACATCACAGTACTTATGCCCTTTACTTTTAGGATTTTGTGGAGTGCACTTGAGACTATGTGAATGTGAAATTGCTGGAGTATGAGCTTTCCTTAGTTTGCATTTTGATTTCCTTTCCTTGTTTTTGCAATTCCTTCCTCCTGTGCATTCTACGACTGGTACAGTTTCACATTCTGAGCTCCTGTCCATAGTGCATAGTACGGTACAGTGTCTCAATTAAGAATAAGAATGCCATGTAAGTATGACAAAGCTTTCAGAAATGAATGTGAAATCCAAGCGCACAACCTGAGTTTGTAGTTATTGCCAACGGTGCAGCAGTGTACAAAGCTTGCAGAAATGACTGAGAATTCCAAGAATTGCAACAGTGAGATGGCAGTCAATGCCAACATGCGTCACATAGAATTGAGGTTGCTACATGCTGGATCATAAATTCATAAAATTGCATCTATCGACATTTGCTTTTACTGAGCAAATGCATCTATCGAGTTTTGAAAAAACTGCTAATATTCCCTACCTTCTACACAGAACATGAATCGAATTTTGCAAAATCTAATTTCACAGAATGATGCAGAAGGTAAAAATTATGCCGATACTATGTATAACTCAATTTCGTAAAAGTTTGCATCTATCGAGTTTTGAAAAAACATTCCTCAATTGTATAACATAAAAAGTAATATAAATGGCAAAAGTGTCTCTGAAACATGCCATACAAACTTTCTAGGGGTGATAATTGAAATCTGCTCTACTGGCAACCTCAAAAAAGAATACATCACCAAAAAAGTAAACAAGGTTACTTCCACAATGAAGCAGGCTAGCAGAATAATCAGAAAACCATGAAACAGGTGGATTATTCCTTTCTACATGCTTATATAAACTAAGGAATGACACCATACGGATGTTACTGAAAACCATAAACTTCAAAAGATTTCAATGTACACTACTATACTGGTGAATCACCTAAAACTTGCACTGACAATATTTCCGAAATGGAAGTGCTATTGCTGTGTGGTTTTAACAGCATTGTTTGGTAGTTAGAGGCTCGAAGTTTTAGCCTACCAATAGATTTTAATAACACTTGGGTGTATTTTTGGACTAAATATACACTTTTTTAAATGGCACAATATCTAATTACATCAAAAAATCAAAAGTATGGTAAAGGACATGATACTCCAAATTCATTGTGTATTTTGTTTAATGATGAGGCAACCTTTACTAATCATGGCCAGTTAAATTGCAGAGACATGCACTATTGGTCTGTTGACGATCCCTGTTGGTTTCATCAGGTGGAATGTCAGCGTCCATGGAGTTTATATATGTGGTGTGGGATAGTGAACCATCAGCTCATAGGCCCTTTTTTCATAAAAGGAATAATAAACATGCACAAGTATCTTAGCCTCCTAACAGACCATCTTCCTTGCTGCTAGAAGATGTTCCTCTACAGAGTAGGAGGAACCTCTGGTTTCAGCATGATTGCTGTCCAGACCATAGTGCACGAATTAATACAGCTCACGGATTGTTTCCAAATCGATGGTAGTGTCACCCAATTATCGGAAAGCACGACCAACTGACAGCTGAATAGGGGACCGGAGGCATTCAGACTACGCCTACCCATTTATCTCGGTCACTAACTGAGGGGATGATTAGGGAAGTGTCACTGGTCGCTGGCCGCCTCTTTATCCTCCCCCTGCCGTCTCGAACCTTCGTGATGATTCACTGAACCGCGAGATTTCCAGAAATAGCGATATTTCTATAAAAAGGGGCTGCAGTGGCGAGTGAGTTCAGTTCTTGGCGAGCAGCCGTGAGGAGCGTCGAGTGAGTTAACGGACCGGAGGACTGTGAACGTGCATCAGATGAGTTGTACGTAACTGTGAGCGTGCAGTGGACCTGTGACAGACGAACTGGTGAATTGTAATTGTGTGCATTACGTAATTCTGTGTAATCGGCAAGTGTTCCGATTTTAATTCGGTGGAAATAAAGAACATTTTGGAGTTGTGCAATTGGACTTTTAATTTCACGAACCCACAAAGTCACAGCTGGTGTCAGAAGTGAGATATTACAGCGATGGAGGCTGCATTGGCACAGATTTTAGAAATGTTGGAGACGACAAATAACAACTTGGCCGCGAAGATGAACGAGTTAACAACAAAAACAGAAGCGGCAAATGACAACCTGGCCGCAGAGCTGAAACAAATGAAGACGGCCAGCGACAACATCACCGAGAAGATGGAAGAAATGAAGGTCGAATTAACAGTGAAGACGGAAACGGCAAACAACAACTTGGCCAAGACAATGACCGCAAAGATGGCCGAACTGACCACGGAAATGAAGGTGGCGAACGAGGCTCTCGCCACTAAATTTGAAGAACAGTTGGCCTGCCGGCGTAAGGGATGACGTGACGGAGCTGGGCAAGCGGATGGGCCAAGTGGATGAGCGCGTCGAGGACCTGGCGAGCCGCGTTAACGACCTGGAAGGAAAGGCCCACAGCAACGTCAAGTCCCTGTACGCAATGGTGGAGGTCGTCGTCGGCAGGAGGTTGAAGAATTTGAAGGCCGACGCACCGGGACACGACACAACATTGGCGCTCTTCAAACCTCCGAAAAATGACGGCGCGTCAACATTTGAGGTCTTCAACCACCAGTTCGACACAGTGGCCAAGCACAACAGATGGTCACCGGAGGAGGAGGACACACAGTTAATAGCCAGCCTCCAGGGACCGCCCGCGGAAGTCCTGAACGCGGTACAGACAACGGCGGCGCTCAAGAACATCTGGGAGGCCCTGGAGAATCGTTTTGTAAACCACCGCTTAGCCGCAGCGTACCGCAGCCAGCTAAAGGCAAGGTCACAACAGCCGGGGGAGACGCTGCAGGAGTTCGCCCTGGCAGTCGAACAACTGGCTAGCAAGGCCCTAGTCAACCTCCCACCAGAGTTCGTATCCCGGGAAGCTGTCTACACATTCGTTGACCGGTTAAGAGACACGGATATTCGTCAGCGCCTAATGCTCGGCGATTATAAAACCATCCACGAGGCGCTAACGTCAGCATTGAGGATGGAGGCGGCCAAGGTAACAGCTATCCCGACGTCGAGAACGAGGAGTGTCCGCTACTGCGGAGACAGGAGCCCAGCCGAGGAACGCCAGCGAAAACCTATTGGCCTGTGTTGGGGGTGTGGACAGCCCGGACACCTAGAGAGAGTCTGCCGACACCAGGCAGAGCAGCCGGAAGAACGAGTAAGGCCCGGCGTGGCGAGGAGCACGTCGGCGCCGTCCACACCATCTCCTCGAGTGACACTGCGCGCCGTCAGCCGGCGGATGGATGAGAGCCCCATCGCGGATGGTTGGGTTAGAGGGAAGCCGTGCCGTGTGCTGGTGGACACCGGGACAGCCGTGACCATCATCAGACCTGATGTGGCGAAGGGTTTGCCAACAAGGAAGCCGAGCCGACCATACCAGCTTGTCACGGCATCGGGCGACACCTTGCCTGTGGAGAAGGAGGCCCTGCTAAAGTTGACCTTGGGACGGAGTACCTTGCGTCTGTGGGTGTTCGTTGCGAAGGTGGCTGAGGAGGTGATACTGGGATTGGATGCCCTCAGGAGCCACGAGGCGACGGTCGACGTCGGCAGGAAGGTCCTGCGGCTCAACAGAGAAGAGGTTATACTCCGTCAACCCGAAAAGCGCCTTGGAAGCTGCAGGGCCATCTTGAACGAAGACCTGGTTGTCCCCGCGAGGAGTGAGGTGGTGGTGACGGCGCGACTGGAAGGTCAGAGAAGCAGGAACATGATGCTGGACCAGAAGACGCCTGTACACGGACGATGTGTAGCCAGGGCATTGCTGCCGTGCCGAGAAGAGGTGCCAGTGAGACTGCTAAATCCAACGGACACCGATCACGACGTCCAGGCCGGGACGGATTTGGGAACGTGCGAGCCCGTGGTAAGCGTAACAGCAATTGACAAGACGCAGGAGCCGGTGCCGACGCAGCACCTGGGGCTCCGGCTAGAAGGCCTACTGGAGAGGGCGGCCGACCACCTAACCGCAGAGCAGCTCAAGAAGGTTCGACAACTGCTGAGACGATACCAGCGCGTCTTCAGCCAAGGTAGCAATGACTGCGGCCGCACGGACAAAGTGCTTCACCGCATCGACACCGGGGACGCCCGGCCTATTCGGCAACCACCTAGACGCGTTCCGCTGGCGAAGCAAGGGGCGGTACGAGACCTGCCGGAAGACATGAGATCCAGGGGAGAGATTGAAGTGTCGAATAGCCCTTGATGTTCGCTGTAGTCTTGGGTGACGAAGAACGGCGAGCTACGCTTCTGCGTGGACTATAGGAAACTGAACGCTGTCACCCGGAAGGACTTTTTCCCCTTACCCCGGATTAACGACACCCTGGACACGCTAGCTGGTGCACAGTGGTTTTCGACCCTGGACCTGAAGTCGGTCAGGTAGCTCTAGACCCGATAGACAAGGAGAAGACCGCATTCTCGACAGGCCAAGGGCTCTGGCAGTTCACAGTTATGCCCTTTGGCCTCTGCAACGCACCAGCTACCTTCCAAGGCCTCATGGAGTCAGTGGTGAGAGGACTGACTTACGACGCCTGCCTGCTATACCTGGACGACATCATCATCGTCGGTAAGACTTTTGAAGACCATCTCGAGAATCTGAGTAAGGTGCTATAGAGATTGCAGGCGACCAACTTGAAGCTGAACGCGAAGAAGTGCCAGCTCTTCTGCAAGGAAGTGAACTACTTGGGCCACATAGTCTCAGCAACCGGCGTAGCCACAGACCCGGAGAAGACACAGGCTGTGAGAGATTGGCTTCTCCCAAAGGATAAGAAAGAGTTGCGCAGTTTCCTGGGACTGTGCAGTTATTACCGACGCTTCATGAAGGGGTTCTCCAACATCGCCAAACCCCTCACCCGCCAGACAGAGAAACACAGGCCTTATTTGTGGACGGAGGTCGCCGATGACGCTTTCCAGCACCTGAAGAAGACACTGTGCAGTGCTCCAATTTTGGGATTTTCACAACCAGGTGGCGCCTTCATTGTGGACACCGACGCCAGCGACCATTGCATTGGAGGCGTCCTATCGCAGATCCAGGACGGCCATGAGCGGGTGATAGCCTACTACAGAAAGACGCTATCCAAGGCAGAGAAGAACTACTGTGTCACCCGACGAGAGTTACTGGTGGTAGTAAAGACCTTGGAGCACTTTCACAAGTACCTGTACGGTCAGCCATTCCACCTGAGGACTGACCATTCCACCTTAACCTGGCTATTGAGATTTAAGAACCTGGAAGGCCAGACTTCACGTTGGGTCCAGAGGCTGCAGGAGTACGACTTCACCTCGGAACATCGTAGAGGGAAGAGCCACGGTAACGCAGACGCTATGTCCCGAAGACCCTGTTCAGAAAAGTGCGGCCAGTGCACAAGAGTGGAAGAGAATGAGCGTGCCGTAGCAGTCCGAGTAGTCACGGTAGTGCCTGCAGACGGCTGGGATAGCGCAGGCCTGAGGAGGGAGCAGCTGGCGGACGCAGACTTGGGGCCACTCTTGAGGGAAGTGGAGGCAGGAACAAGACCGACCTGGGAGGACATCGCACCGAGGAGCGCGACCTACAAGTCGTACTGGGCCCAATGGGACTCGTTGAAGACCAGAGAGGGCGTGCTGTTCCGTGTATGGGAATCGCCTGATGGGAAGGCGCAGAGAAAACATTTGGTACTTCCCCGGAGTAAGGTCCCGGAAGTCTTGGAGGAAGTTCACGCCGGTACTTCAGGAGGACACCTGGGAGCGAACCGAACGATTGACAAACTACGGCAGCGCTACTACTGGCTGAGACTCCGAGCAGATGCTGAGAGATGGTGCCGTCAGTGTCACGTGTGTGCGGTGAGTCGCGGTCCCCAGACTAGGAGACGGGATCGCATGCAGCAGTACAACGTCGGAGCGCCATTCGAGCTGGATCGTTCCCAGTTTCCGACCGAGGCAACAAGTACCTAATAGTGGTCGTGGACTAGTTCACCAAATGGCTGGAGGTATATGCCATCCCAAACCAAGAGGCAAAGACAATCACAGACTGCCTCGTGGAGCAAGTGTTCTGTCGATTTGGGGTGCCATTAGAGCTACACAGTGACCAGGGTACCAATTTTGAGTCCAACCTAATGAAGGAGGCACTACAACGGCTTGGGGTGAAGAAGAGCCGCACGACGCCTCTACATCCCCAGTCGGATGGCGTGGTCGTAAGATACATCAAGACCTTAGAGAAACACCTGAGGTAGGTCGTGGTCAGCCATCAGGAGACTGGGACGTCAAGGTGCCACTGTTCTTGCTGGCCTACTGCTCGTCTACACACAACTGGGATGACGGCAGCCAGCTTAATGTTTGGCCGAGAGTTACGCCTCCCTTGTGACCTGGCTTTTGGAAGCCCTCCGGAGGCGAGGCAGCCAGTGACCGAGTATGTGGAGAACCTGGTTGACCACCTCCACGACATGCACGAGATGGCTCGCCAGAACATCCAGAAGGCGAGCGACCGAATGAAGACCCGATATGACAGGCAAGCCAACAGCCAAGGGTTCCAGCAAGGTGACCTGGTCTGGTTGTACCGTCCTACGTGGACCAAGGGACGCTGCCCGAAACTTCAGCGGCCATGGCAAGAGCCGTACCGCGTGGTGAAGAAGATTAACGACGTGGTCTACCGCATCCAGAATGTGCCTCGAGTAAGGATGTTTGTGGTACACCATGATCGCCTAGCCCGTTACGATGGTGCTGCTGTTCGGGACGACCAGCTTTGAGGAAGGAGCAGTGTCACCCAATTATCGGAAAGCACGACCAACTGACAGCTAAGTAGGGGACCGGAGGCATTCAGGCTATGCCTACCCATTTATCTCGGTTACTAACTGAGGGGATGATTAGGGAAGTGTCACTGGTCGCTGGCCGCCTCTTTCCCCTCCCCCTGCCGTCTCGAACCTTCGTGGTAATTCACTGAACCGCGAGATTTCCAGAAACAGCGATATTCCTATAAAAAGGGTTGCAGTGGCGTGTGAGTTCAGTTCTTGGCGAGCAGCCGTGAGGAGCGTCGATTGAGTTAACGGACCGGAAGACTGTGAACGTGCATCAGAGGAGTTGTACGTAACTGTGAGCGTGCATTGGACCTGTGACAGACGAACTGGTGAATTGTAATTGTGTGCATTACGTAATTCTGTGTAATCGGCAAGTGTTCTGACTGTAATTCGTTGGAAATAAAGAACATTTTGGAGTTGTGCAATTGGACTTTTAATTTCACGAACCCACAAAGTCACGGTATGGATGAAGGGGACCTGCACCTTTGCTGACCTGTTCACCATATTTGACTCAGATTTTTTTCTATGGGGAAAACTGAAAGACACTGTCTACAAGGACATACCAACTACACCAAATGATATGATATGCTGCTTGCACTGAAATTTTCACTGAAATGCTAGAACATGTGCAGCTAGAATGTAGAAGTTGTTTTGAAGCTGCAGGTGGTCATGTTGAATACAAGCTTTGAAGGTCAAACTTCTCTTCATTTGTCAGGATCCACAGAGGCAGTGCATTCCCTTTTGTTTTTGTTTAGTTTCTGCTACCAGTGCAGGTGTTGGTGCTACCTGCAGGGTGTAGTTCACACTGATTTCTTTTCCCTTCACAAACACAAAGGTGAGCGTCAGTTGTAAGTGATGGCACCCCACACCATGATGCCAAGAGTTGGGCCTTTCTGTTGTGGGCCAATGCATCCTAGGTGAGTTTACTCACGAGCTGGACCATCACTAGTGTACAGACAGAACCTACTCTCATCACTGAAGACAACAAAGCACTATTCCATTACCCAATTAACCTTTCTCGACAACAGAGGACACTCCATGATGTTTTTATGTAAGAGATACCTTAGCCAGAGGCATACATGATTTGAGTCCTGCTGCAAGAAGATAGTGCCATTAATTATATTTTGATACACCAGGTGCTACTTGTGCCCAGATCGTTTCCCTGGTTACTGTTTGGGTACCCAATGAAGCCTGTACAATGCGTTGATCTAGATATGCGTTTGTACTACGTGATTGCTCAGAACCTGGTCAACAGGAAAGAGTAAGTTCCAAAGATCATTGCTGAAAACTTCAATGCACCACTGATACATTGTGCCCAACATGTGCAGCTGTTTTTCGATAGGTCCATCCAATTTTATGCAGGCCAACAATTTGACCCTATGTTCAAATGGCTGTAGCTGTGCACAAGAAGTATGTTCACTTCATTGTAACATGGTTTCACCTTAGACTGTCTTTTGAAACTGCTATTCAAATGTGATGGTACAGCCTGCTAAGTGGCCACAGAGATCAGAGAGACACTGAGTAGTGCCATCTATTGTCTGCTGACTGCAACACTTCAGTCACTATTTCTATAACCCCACAGTATCCATATAATGTGCCCATGT
>CM060950.1:297911079-297968500 GCA_030765055.1 Mantis religiosa | reverse complement strand
GAGAGAGAGAGAGAGAGAGAGACCACAAAACAAAAAGTTGGCTAAATGCCAAAATTGGTATATAAGTTCAGCATATTCCAAGTATGAAACACAAAGATTTTCAAAAAAATTCTCTCCACCTCAGATTTTCCTTTACATGGAACATTTTTCAAAAAGTTTGATTTTCTCAAAAATGGCTCTAATAGTGTTATTAAAATACCATAAGTTTAAGATATTCTTATGACAAATGAAGTGTAGGTATATCTTGTATTTTTAGGAATGTCATCAGAAGTCATCTCCATTCTGGTTGTCTTTTGCATAAATGGTAAACCATTAGATAGAGATCACTCAGATGTCATATACTTTTTTTTTTCTATGGAGTGAATTAATTTGCAGATGTTCCTTTGTTTAAACTTTCCAGTACTTATTTTCATCGCCAGGCCATGCAAATGGTTGGACTTTCAAAGGCATCCCATAGCAACCAGCTTTGAAAGATGTGATTATCACTTAAAGCCTACTACATTCTCATATTCCTGTGCACCTGTAAGAAAGTTAGCAATAAGATAATTTCTGCAAATATTTATCTAGACTAACTTGTAGATAGAGGAATAAGCATTTGTAAGAACAGATTGTTCAAGAGTACAGAAAGTCGTGCGAGTACTACACATCATATTTTTCTTGTGTACTGATGTAATCATTACGCAGCAATTATGTATTAACCTACTTTGTATTATGTGTGCTTGGAGGAATTTAGTAACAGTGGCATCAGAATTAATTGAAAAAGGTATTTGTAGTCAGTTTTGACACTTCGTCACTTACATTTTTATATTATTGACGGACTAGTTTCTGGAGCCATTGCTGTTGAGTTGGATAAGGGTTGAAAATGGAAGTGACAGCTTCCGAAATTAGTCCTTCAAGATTATAAAGTGCCGGGGTAGCGCAATGGTTTCATTCGCAACTCTCATGCTGAGGGTCCGAGTTCGGAGTCTTAACGTGTTTCGGAGTCCATGGTAAAATCTGTAGGTCCCCTCGCCTCACCGGCATCTTTGCTATCACCCTGCCATTGGAGGTAATGGACACCGCCCTCTGGGTGCCTCCACCTGAGAAATGGGTCTGGTCATCACGTGGTTCGGCGAGGTTACCTCGAAGGCCTAGTTGCCATATGGGGAGTGCTGGTATACAGGCAGACAGATAGACAGAGAAAGGACAGACAGAGACAGAGACAGAAAGATACAGAAAGAGAATATAAAAATGTGACGAAGTGTCATAAACCAACTACAAATAGTTTTTCCAATTACATTGTATTCTTTATATTTATATAAAAGGATGAAATGAAATGAATGATTGAAGAAAAACAAGTTTTAGAATGCATTGAAGAAATTATAAGAATTTAAAAATAGTTATTACTACAAAATATCTGTGGTCAAGGTTATAGTTTGCCATTCTTATATTCTCTTAAAAAAAAAGATTTGTTACATTCATGTGGCATTCTTTACTCAGTTTCTACAAACTCCTTACAAAACCTTTTTTCTGTTTAATTCTTAAAATAAAAACCTTTACTAATCATTACTCTTATGTTTCTTTCAGGGATATGAACACATTAAGCTAAAGTGATAATCAAATATTTTCAAAACCGTATCTTTGTGATGGGTTTTAAATTCTGTTTAAAATTTTGTTCTCATTGCATGAACATGGGGGGGGGGGGGGGAAGAAGAAGAAAACATTTGCAGTTAAGAAGTACATGTTTGAAAATTTAAAAAAATAAAGAATATCTTGGAAATTGTTAATGCCATAAAAGATTCTATTTGACCTAAATTGCGTGCTATATTTTTGTGTGCTATATATTCTATATTTTTGATATAGCTTGTGTACCTGTTATGATTTAGGAATTATACAGAAGTGCCTCAGAATAAAGAGGACATAGGAGCTACTAACAGAAAATTCAATAAATACATTATTTGCTATAAAATAAATAGCTTAAACATACAGTGTTTTAATCAACATCAATAGAGCCAATTTTTTGCAAATAAAAACATGACAAATTATTTTCCATGTGAACAATAGCATAAGGTTGGGACATTTTTCAATATCTTCATGCTGCATCCTTGCAAAGTGCTGAAGCTAATAGCAAGTTTGGTATTTGACCATCTTATCGTTTTTGAGTTATGCTGTTCAAAGATACACACATAGACATTTTTATAAAAATGTCTTCTTGTGTTCAGGAGGCCTCAAAACGTGTATTTATGGTGAAATCTTGACATCAAATTTTTCACTGGAGTACAATGCTTCCTCTATTTACTGTAATTATGCAGTGGAGAAAGTAGAAAGGTAACAATGAAAGTGAAACAGCCTTTCTGGTTTTGATTGCATCTGTTAATCCTTCTCTTTATTACAAATAACTATGTTAGGTAACATTGTCTTGTCTTGTATCATCTTGTCTTGTGTTGTGTTGTGTTGTGCTGTGTTGTGTTGTGCTGTTGTCTTATACTATGTTTTGTTTTGTATTGTATTCTATTGTATTGTGGTGTTATATTGTATTATTTACTCACCATAAACATTTTTAGTGCAGAAAAGATAGCTTTGTCAAAGAATAACAAAACAAAAAATATTTATAAATTACAGTAAAACCTTGACTGTCCTCACTCAGTTAATCGTTTGATTCATTAACCATTATTATTATTCTTTTGTGTGTAGTATTCTGGAATTAACTTATCAAGATGGCTTTTCAATTTCAACAGTTCTCAAGTGTAGTATGCTCTAAAATACTGGAACAAATGTCTGTTATCTCTTACCATGCTTCACTATGCCCCAGAAAACAATCACCTTTATTGTCATTTTTCTGGATATATAAGAAATGTAACAGCAAACATATGGTTAGCAAGTTTTTTGTGTAACTGCTTATTAGAACTACTTTTTATTTTAAGCAAACTAATCACTAAGCAAATCTAACCATTTAGTTAATTGTGCTTCTACTGTACATCAAGAGTCTTCAAATAGAGTTTTGTTTAAGAATTCAGTAAAATACACACTTTATTTAAAAATGGTGTAATGTGTAAAGTGCTATCAACTTTTATTCTAACACATAGCATTCATTATCATCATCTATAAAATAATTAAGAATGTATATGTCTTGTTATTACCCAATATGTTATGTAATTCAAAATTATTTGCTATTAATTAGTTACCTATTAGTTTTGCTTATGCAAAGATTATTGATCCATGCAGATATGCCACAAATATTATTGATGGTGCAGCATTAAGTGCCTTTTAGTAAGTTGAATGAGTTTACATTTAGTTCTCTGCAGAATTCCGCGATTCCTCCAGATGCACTTAAGCCTAAGGTTTATTGTGCCGCCTGTATTGTATAAAACTAATCCATTATACCTGAATCCTTAACTAAGGAGTATAGTAGAACGAGTTCACATAATCTTCTGTATATAAAATTTATACATTAACAGAAATAATCTCACATATATTTTAGAATTTGTAACGTGCTATTTTAATTTTTTCGGGAGTTTGTTATATAGTTCTTTTTTTTTCCTAAATTTATTGGACTATTTTTAAGAATGTTGGTTCTACACTGCTGAACAAGTGGATTGAGAGATTCTCTGGTCTTTATTTACATACTTAAATAAGGGGAGTTCAGTAAGTACCCAATTTAGGAATGAACATACCAATTTTTTTGAACACAAATTATTTATTTCTCAACATAGTCCCCTTTTAGGGATATAAACTTCTCCCAATGTTCCTGCCATGTTTTAACCATCATTAAAAAGGGGGGGGGGGATACTCAATCTTTGCAAAGTATTCCTTTATCTCAAAAAATGACCTAATTTGATCTAAATTTTATTACTGTGAGCCATTTGCTCATATTTAGGACACAAGAAATACATCAGAGAGAATAGGAAAATATGTAGCGTGCAGCAGCCGTCATAATGCAAGTCATGCGATTTGACGCTGACAATACTGGATGAATGTGCTGGTGTTGTCGTGGTGAAGCAGCATTTTTTCGTTGCCAAATGGGGCCATGTCTCCTTCAACTTATTTTGCATTGGTCCAATAACACGCTGCAATATTGTGCAGCAATTTGTTTTCCTTTACACAGAAAAATGAAGCTAGTTGCAGTGGAGTAATAAATATTACACAAATAAAAATATTTGTTAAGTATAATCCACTTATCTTAAGAAGTTGATGTTAAAACTTCTTTCTTCTTTTTCAAATCGATTTCGAAGGCATTTTGCGTTCATCCTCACTGAAAACAAACTCCGCTATTAAGGAAATCTTGGTTACCATGTTTTCTCTTTGCTATGTCATGTTCCCAGCACCACCAACATCCAAAGGCGAAACAAACCTAAAAACAGAATCAATTGCCGGTATGTCAAAATTCATTACGCGATGCTTATTTTTTAAAATATTTTTTTTTTTCCACACTATCAAATCTATGGGAACATTTAATTGTTTTAATAATTGAACTTTGGGATTTAGTTCATGGTTAAATGACCAAAAATGATCTGCTACGGCCAATTTATCTGTTTGTCTATATTTAATGTTACCAAAATGTTCTTTCTTTCTGGTTTCCAAACTACGTTTCATCTTTCCAATATAAACTCGATCAAATCTAAACAATTAAATTGATAAATACCAGGTTTTTTGTTATTAGGAATAATATCTTTTTTTAGAAATTTGTAATAAATTTTTAATACTATATTTATTTTGAGGAACTAAAGTTATACCAAATTCTTTAAAATAATTTTGAAAATGTTTATTAACCCAAGGATGGTAAGTAAATTTTTTAAATTTATAATCATCTTTTATTTTTTTAAGAGTAGAAATATCATTAACTGTTTTTTGATATTTAAATTTTTCAATCTTCTTTTGTATAAAATCTTTATTAGAACAATTAATTAAAGCAGTATTAATAATATGTTTATATTCTTTATTAAACTCTCCTTTATTCAGGGGTATATTTATTAATCTATAAATCAAACTATTAAAAACAGCAAATTTATGTGAAGAAGGGTTAAAACTTTTATATTTTATGTAATTATGAATATGTGTAGATTTCCTATAAATACTAAAATCTAATTTGTTATTATTTATTATTATTTTCAAATCTATAAAAGGAAGAGATCCATTAATTTCAGTTTCTAATGTGAATTTTATAGCTTTTTCTTGTAAATTTAGTAATTTTAAAGCATCATTAATTTGTTTTTCAGGAACAATAGCAAAAATATCATCAACATATCTATACCATAAAGTGAATTGGGAAGATATTGACACATTGTTTCACTCACACTGTTTATTCACAGGACATGTTTCAAGAGCTTTTGCTCTTATCATCAGCTGGTACTCGATTAGCTAATCAAGTAAACAGTGTGAGTGAAGCAATGTGTCAATATCTTCTTGATTCATTTTTGTGCTAATTTGTGCTTCACTGTCCCTACGCTTCTTTCAAGTTTATACTTTGATATCTATACCATGTTTTAAAAATCAAAGGAAAAGCTTTTGTGTTTTTAGTTTGTTTTCCTTTGTCCAAGAAGTCACTGCATATGATACCCTTCATATCTCAAAAAATAGCTGTCACTTTCCGGCTGATTGGATCATCTTTGCCTTTGTTGGAGCAGATTCGCTGAAAGAAACTTATTGTTTTGATTGTTGCTTGGTTTCTGGTCTATAATGATAAATCCAGCCCTCATTGGCAGTGACAACTTGATGCAAATAGAGTCCTTCAGATTACACTTATATGGCTTCCAATATAGCTTCAAATTTGGAAGTCACATCTGTTCCTGTTGTCCAATGGGAGTAAGCATAGCACCATCAGGTCAACAACATTTTCATCTCCAACTTATCGTGCAAATTATGATTTGACCCATCTATATCCTCTGCTATTTTGTGAACATCTATTTGACAGTCAGCTAGAATCATATTATGGGCATTTTCAGTGACTTTCTTAGTAATCATATCTGTTCGGCATCCTGGGCACTCCTCAACAAAATGAGTGTTGACCATGTTGAAAGTCACTGAACCAATATTTAAATGTTTTCAGAGTTGGCAAAAGGCCTCCATAAACTGCATCCAATTTTGCATTTATCTTCTTGCAAGTTTTTGCATCCAAAAGTAAAAAGTGAATTGCTAAACAATACTGTACTTTTCCATTTTAGCAAAAACAGTTAAACAACTAACTGAAATACCTGCCAAATCCAAAGAAAGTTAAAAATCAGTACCAAATGTATTTTGGTAACACCAACTTCCTTTAGCACCACCATCTATTTTGAAACATGAATACTAATTGAACCACCCTTTCCGGTAATAGAGAGGAACATCTCTCTCAGCAAATCTTTCATGGTTACCACCACAAGGAGGAACAGATGAAGTAAAGGAACCACAGCAGGCTTAGGCTACAGGCAAACTGATAAGACATGAAAAGGTTCCAAAGGATTCTAGGCTTGAAGACCCAATTTTAATATCAGGCTGCTCAGAGAAGACTTCCCTTTGGTGGAACTAGATAGCTGAAAGAACATACTATCTGATATAGTCAAGAAAAGGTTTCCAATGAGCAAAAATCTGCATCTCTGTCTACACTACCTGACACTGCATCGCCTCAAAGCCACCTGAAACATGAAAGGGGAAACAAAATGAGAGGGAATGAAAGAACTGGACATTTGGTTGAAGAGAAACCATCACAGCATTTGCCTACCAAACTAAGGTTACAGGAAAATACCTATGGTCAGAATAGCTAGCCTGATAGGAATTAGGGCGCTAATGACCTCAGCTGTTGTGCGCCCCTAAGCCCCACTACTACTACTACTGATAGGAATCGAACTTGGGACCTCCCAAATGTAAGCCTTGCATGTTATTGCAGAGTCAACTTGCTCAGTATTCTGTATTAGCTTCCACGTTCCATGTTGATGGTCTGGCTTGTAAAAAATTTTAATTGACCCCTCTGTGTCAGTAATTCCTTTGCAATGTTAGTACTTCAGACATGAGATCATAAAAATTCAGGAATTATTTTGACAAGATAGCTGTAAATGTTATGGTAAGATTTATAGTTTTATTTTGAATTAGTTCAGTAATACTTGGATTGCCATCAGTGTAGGCTACAGCCCCAATTACAAGAAAGAAGGAAGAAAAATGGTTTGGTGTAATTTGACTCTGATGATGATACAGATGTGCTGTACTTCATATGTACTTCATATTCATGTTTTGTTTTCAAAATAAAACTTGAATTGTTTTATGAAGACTACACCTCTTACTTTAAAATAGTAGCAGTGTTTCAGAGTAATGCAGCACATGATGTTTGCTTTATTTGTACAAAGTAGGTACTGATTCAAAAGCATGATGCATAATCTTTTTTTGACCAGTATTGAACTATAATCTGCTGTGTGCACTGTGTTCAGAGTAACAAATATTAATTTGGAATATATACAAATATAATAATTTGTAACTTAAAACTTCACTTCTTAGAAAATCATCATCATTTCTTATAAGATAAGTGAAGTTTTAAATTACAAGTTGCTATATTTGTATGTATTTGTTTGCTTCATTGTTAATAGCTTCATATTACATATTTATTAATTTGGAAGTTTGAATTAATCATAACTTGGGGGATTTCATCTTTATATATATATATATATATATATATATATATATATATATAATAGCACTATTCATAGTAATACAACTTGCACCGTTGTACATTAGGAAAAAACTGCAGCACAAAGTGTTGTTTATCATCTGAGTCTTCAAATAAGACGTTTGTGGTCCATCCTGCAAATAAGTTCCTTTACAGAATTTTAATGGGTTTTGTTGTACAATCAAGTATCTCTATCTGTCTTAATCTCTAATATTCCTGTGTAGATATCATATATGACACAGCAAATTTTGTATCTTTTTTTCTTCCTTCATGAATCCAGTTATTATTCTGGTTGTACCATTTTTTATAAATTTTGTACTTACCAATCAAAATTTTCCTATCCCAAGCTCCTGTATATGATGTTAGAATTGAAATAAAAGAAAAAACTAAAACCTTGATATAGACCCTTGAACCACCCTAAAAAATAATTGAACTCTAGAATATTGGTGTTATTTTGTTAGTATTTTAATATTTTAGTATTTCGTGTTTGTTGTGTTCAATTATTATTAATACATATTGATCCACAGAATAAAAGTTATAGATGTCTAAACTGAAAATCCCTGAAATAGCCCCCTCCAATTTTCAAAAAACAAAAAATATCTTCTTTTTAAATTTCTTGTATTTTGACCCAGAGAAACTCATTAACTAATCAATTATAAATACAAATATTCTCAGTTCTCAAGCGATTAAGTTATTTGTATATGAAAACAAAATTTGCTGGTTTACTGTAGTAGTTGTTAATAAGGTTTTAATTGCAAAGATTTATGATAATAATAACAGATTGCTACAAAATGTAAGTTTTGATTCAGCACTGCCTTGGATCGATATCTTGGAGTAGGAATCCTGAGACTGAAGGATGGTCTTGACTACACTGGAGTGATTCAGGATGAGGAATTCGTGCCAATCCAAACCTTGGACAAGAAGGATGCAGAGGAAAAAATGAGGAGAAACCAGTCAACCATTCAACTCTCCCAACAAGGTTTTTGCTGAAGGAATTCATGTTTTGGTTTAAGTTAGTAAATAGAATGTGGCAACCATACATATTTTGTATTTCTTGAGCATTTTTAGACAGCAATCGTCATGAGCATCTTTTTGAGATTGCGCCAGTTATGTGGGATCCAATGAGAGCAAACCTTTTTCACAGCTAAATAATCATGCAATGTTTTATATATGCTGGTGGAACTAATGCCTAGGGTTGCCTCAGTCTCACAGTATGTCACATAACGATCTTGCAATACTATTTTTTGCAAGCATCACTGTCTTCTGACAGAACTGACTTTGGAAGACCTTCAAAAACTTCATAACTGAGCAGCCACAATTAAATTCATTATAGCAGCATTTCACAAGCTTCATCACTGAGCGAATAGCAACCACAATTAAATTTGTTATACCAGCATTTCAGAGTGGCAAAGGATGGAGCTTCATCACCAAATGTGGAAGTTAGTTGATGGATGCACTCTTGTCTTGATAATCCATGTTGAAATTTGTAATAAATCAGTGCAGGAACATTTTCATGGGTTAAGTCCATGTTTTCGTTGAGACACAATTTTCAAGTTAATGTAAACAGAAAAATTATGCTCTATTGACAATGTCTGAAATAGATTATGGTAAATAATGTCAAACTTTCCATTGGAAACATCAGATGACACATTCAGGGTTACCAAGGCTCAAAATATAAATAGTGCCCCTTGTAAGTATAGTTCAGAGTCTTGTGTTAGCTCATACTTAATTTCAATGTATTAATAATTCAAAATTATAAGGAACAATATTCAGGAGACCAGGAATAAAAAGATCGGTAGATTAAAAGAAAATCTGTACTTCAACTTCAATATTATTTAAAAAAAGTTAAAAGTAAATTTAATGTTTAAATCTTGCAGAGCTTCTTATATTATGCTCAAAATAAAATATTATTGTACTTCTTTCCAAGAATCAGCATCAAATATGCATAGTAACAATTTGCCCTACTCCACACTGAAACTTTGAACATGAATAAATGAAAACAATTTCCTACATTCTGGTGCTTAAAAATAAACAGTTATTTATGCATTATTGATGAGGAGAGAAAGTATTCAAAAGTCTTAAGACCCCCACCCCACCCCACCACACCCCACCCCACCCCACCCCACCCCACCTCACCTCACCTCACTTCACTTCACTTTCATTGCTGAATGCTATCTATCAGTTTTACAAATAAAAGTAACTTAGTGTTGATAATTTAAAGGACTTAAAGATGTTTAAGTATAAACAACTGTTAGATTGAGTTACACATGCATATTTATTTGGTCATAAGTCATTGTTGCTACAATATAATAGTATAACCAATATAAAACATACACATACATTTTGTTTTCTTTGTATTTGCCAGCTGTAGATATTTCAACGCACTCCCTAAGAACAAAAAGGGGTATATAAGTACATGATACACTTTTTTAACAATGGCACAAAAACAATACTCCCTGAAAAAAGAACATATGCATTAAGCAATACCAGGAATAAAATGTAGACTAAACATGAGTATCAGTACAATAACATTTAGTATATGAGATCTGTCATTTATGTGAACTAACACAAACATTTAACTAACATGATGGCACAGTAGCATAACAGTACATCGTTGTGCATGAATTTATTTTAAACTCCTCCAATTTTGCAGGTTACAAATGTTTGACAGTGTGACTTTGTGGGTTTGTAGAATTAAAAGTCAAATTTGCAGAAATTGAAAATGTTCTTCCGTAGAAATACACTCTGGTCAGTCCACTTCACTTCGCTTCACTTCGCTTCGCTTCGCTACCCTACCCTACCCTACATTTCACTTCACTTCACTTCACTTCACTTCACTTCACTTCACTTCACTTCACTTCACTTCACTTCACTTCACTTCACTTCACTTCACTTCACTTCACTTCACTTCACTTCACTTCACTTCACTTCACTTCACGGCACGGCACGGCACGGCACGTCACGTCAGCAGACCTTTTATCTCCGTGATATATTTATCTGTTTCGGCATACACTTTATCTCCTTTGTGTGCACTTGCCGCGCTATCGCGATGACGGGTTCACGATACTGACCCCTCTCCAAGACTGGTCATCTCGAACAGCACCATCGTAGCGGGCCAGACGATTCAAGTGTACCTACCAACATCTTTCCTCGAGACACCTTCTGGATGTCGTAGATCACGTCGTTAATCCTCTTCACTTCCTGGTACGGCCATTGCTACAGTTGTTGAAGTTTCGGGCAGCGTCCCTTGGTCCGTGTGGGGCGGTACAACCAGACCAGGTCACCTTGCTGGAACCCTTGGCTGTTGGCTTGCTTATCGTATCAGGTCTTCATGCGGTCGCTCGCCTTCTGGAAGTTCTGACGAGCCATCTCATGTATGTCGTGGAAATGGTCCACGAGGTTCTCCACATACACGGTTGCTGGCTGTTTCGCTTCCGGGGGACTCCCAAAAGCCAGGTCACAAGGGAGGCGTAACTCTCGGCCGAACATTAAGCTGGCTGGCGTCATCCCAGTGATGTCGTGTGTTGACGAGCGGTAGGCCAACAAGAACAGTGGCACCTTAACGTCCCAGTCTCGCTGATGGCTGGCCACGACCTTCCTCAGGTGTTCTTCTAAGGTCTTTATGTACCTTTTGACCATGCCGTCCGACTGGGAATGTAGAGATGTTGTGCGGGTCTTGTTAATCCCAAGCCTTACGTGTACTTCCTTCATCAGGTGGGATTCAAAATTGGTGCCCTGATCATTGTAGAGCTCTGAGGGCACCCTAAAACGGCAGAACAGTTGCTCCACGAGGTAGGCTGTGATCATCTTCATCTCCTGGTTCGGGGTGGCATACACCTCCGGCCACTTGGTGAAGTAGTCCACGACCACCATTATTGCCTCGGTCGGAAACTGGGAATGGTCCAGCTATGTCGACGGCGATCCGTTCGAATGGCGCTCTGACGTTGTACTGCTGCATGCGACCCGGCTCCTAGTTTGGGGCACACGACTCGCCGCGCACACGTGGCATTGATGGCACCATCTCTCAGGATCTGCTCGGAGCCTCAGGCAGTATTAGCGCCGTCTGAGTTTGTCGATCATTTGGTTCGCTCCCCGGTGTCCTCCTGAACTACCGGCGTGCACTTCTTCTAAGACTTCTGGGACCTTACTCCGGGGAAGTACCAACTGCTCCCTCTGTGTCTTCCCATCTAGTGACTACCATTAATCGGAACAGCACGCCCTCTCTGATCTTCATTGAGTCCCATTGGGCCCACTATGACTTGTATGTGGCGCTCCTCGGTGCGATGTTCTCCCAGGTTGGTCTTGTCCCTGCCTCCACTTCTCTCAAGAGTAGCACAAGTCTGCGTACGCCAGCTGCTCCCTCCTCAGACCTGCGCTATCCCAGACGTCCGCAGGCACTGCTGTGACCACTCTGAGAGCTGCGGCACGCTGCTTCTCTTCCCCTCTTGTGCATTGGCCGCACTCCTCTGGGCAGGGTCTTCGGGACATAGCGTCTGCGTTGCCGTGGCTCTTCCCTCTACGATGTTCAGAGGTGAAGTCGTACTCCTTCAGCTTCTGGATGCAACAGGCTCGTTGGCCTTCCAGGTTCCTAAATCTAAGTAGCCAGGTTAGGGCGGAGTGGTCAGTCCTAAGGTGGAATGGCTGACCGTACAGGTACTTGTGGAAGTGCTCCAAGGTTTTCACTACCGCCAGTAGTTCTCGCCGTTAGATGCAGTAGTTCTTTTCTGCCTTGGATAACGTCTTGCTGTAGTAGGCTATCACTCGCTCAAGACCGTCCTGGACCTGGGATAGGACATCCCCAATGCAGTGGTATCTGGCGTCAGTGTCCACAGTGAAACACCACCTGGTTGTGGAAATCCAAGAGTATGAGCACAGCAGAGTGTCCTCTTCAGGTGATGGAAAGGCGCCTTCGGCGCCCTCCGTCCACATATAAGGCCGGTGTACTTCTGTCAGGCGGGTGAGGGGATTGGAGATGTTCGAGAAGCCCTTTATGAAGCGGCGGTAATAACTGCACAGCCCCAAGAAACTGCGCAACTCTTTTATCCTTTGGCCGAGGCTAATCTCTCACGGCCTGTGTCTTCTCCGGGTCTTTGGCCAATCCGGTTGGTAAGACTATGTGGCCCAAGTAGTTGACTTCTTTGCGCTTCTTCGCGTTCAACTTCAGGTTAATCACCTGCAGTCTCTGTAGCACCTTGCTCCGATTCTCGAGATGGTCTTCGATAGTCTTGCCGACGATGATGATGTCTAGGTATAGCAGGCAGGCATCGTAAGTCAATCCTCTCATCACTGACTCCATGGGGCGTTGGAAGGTAGCTGGTACGTTGCAGAGACCAAATGGCATAACTGTGAACTGCCAAATCCCGTGGCCTGTCGAGAATGCGGTCTTCTCCTTGTCTCTCGGATCTAGAGTCACCTGCCAGTAACCCGACTTCAGGTCCAGGGTCGAGAAACACTGCGCACCAGCAAGCGTGTCCAGGGTGTTGTCAATCTGGGGTAAAGGGAAACAGTCCTTCCTGGTGACAGCGTTCAGCTTCATGTAGTACACGCAGAAGCGTAGCTCACCGTTCTTCTTCGTTACCAGAACTACAGGGGAACACCAAGGGTTGTCAGACTCTTCGATCACTCACCTGGATCTCATGTCCTCTAGCATGTCCCTTACAGCCACTTGTTTCGCCAATGGAATGCGTCTAGGTGGTTGCTGAATCGTCCTTGCCTTTCCGGTGTCTTTGTGGTGGAGCACTCGGTCCGTGCCGCCACAGCCGCTGTCGCCTTGGCAGAAGGCGCACTGTTATCGTCTCAGCAGTTGTCGAACCTTCTCGAGCTGTTCAGGTGGTCGGCCGTCCTCTCCAATAAACCTTCTATCGGGGGCCAAAGGTGTTGCGTCGGCACCGGCTGCTTGTCTTGTCGACTGCGGTTACGCTGACCACGGGCTCGCACGTCCCCAACTCCGTCCTGGCCTGGACATCATTATCGGTGTCTGTCAGGTTGGGCAGCCTCACTGGCACTTCCTCTCAGCACAGCAACAATGTTCTGATTAAACATAGTCGGTGCACAGGCGTCTTCTGGTCCAGCATCATGTTCATTGTTCGCTATCCCTCCAGTCGTGCCGTCACCAGTACCTCGCTTCTCGCGGGGACAACTACGTTTTTTTTCAAGATGACCCTGTAGATTCCAAGGCGCTCTTCTGGTTGCCGGAGTATGCCCTCTTCTCCATTGAGCCGCAGGACCTTCTTGCCGACGTCGACCGTTACCTCGTGGCTCCTGAGGGCATCCAATCCCAATATCACCTCCTCGGCCACCTTCGCGACGAACACCAATAGACGTACGGCACTTCGTCCCAAGGTCAACTACAGCAGGGCCTCCTTCTCCACAGGCAAGGCGGCTAAACTGTCACCTGATGCCGTCACTAGCTGGTATGGTCGGCTTGGTTTCCTGGACGGCAAACCCCTGGCCACGTCAGGTCTGTTGATGGTCACGGCTGCCTCGGTGTCTACGAGCACGCGGCACGGCCTCCCCTTCACCCAAGCGTCCGCGATGAGACTCATCCATACGCCGGCTGACGGCACGCAGTGTCACTCGAGAGGATGGTGGTGATGGCGCCGACGTGCCCCTCACCACGGCGGCCTTTACTCGTTTTCCGGCTGTTCTCCCTGGTGTGAGCAGTCTCGCTCCAGGTGTCCCGGCTCTCCACACCCCAACACACGCCACTAGGTCTTCGCCGGCTTCCCTCGTCTGGTCTTCGGTCTCATTATAAAGGATACTCCTTGTTCTGGAAGTCGGGGTAGCCGTCACCTTGGCCTCCTTCATCCTCAGTGCTGCCGTTAGCGCCACGTGGATAGTTTTGTAGTCACCGAGCATTAGGCACTGACTTACCTCGGTGTCTCGTACCCCGTCAACGATTGTGTAGGCAGCCTCTCGGGATGCGAACTTGGATGGGAGGTCGAATAAGGCCTTACTGGCCAGCTGTTCGATTGCCAGGGCGAATTCCTGCAGCGTCTCACCTGGCTGCTGCGACCTTGACTTCAGCTGGCTGCGGTACGCTGCGGCTAAGCGGTGGTTTCCAACGCAGTTCTCCAGGTCCTCCCGAATGACCTTGGGCGCCGCCGCTTTCTGGACCGCTTTCAGGACTTGTGCGGCCCGTCCCTTGAGGCTGGTTATTAGCTGTGTGGCCTCTTCCTGTGGTGACCACTTGTGCTTGGCCACCGTGTCGAATTGTCGGCAGAAGACTTCGAACGCTGACGTGCCGTCCTACTTCGGTGGTTTGACGTGCGCAGATATTGTGTCGGGTTCCGGCGCATCGACCTTTAAATCCTTCATCCTTCTACCGACGATGTCCTCCACCATGGCGTTCTGGGACTTAGTGTTGGTATCGGCCTTTCCCTCTAGGTTGTTATCGCGGCTCGCCAGGTTGTCGAGGGATATGTTGTTATTGTCGGCGGCCTTTCCCTCTAGGTAATTGATGCGCTTGTCCACTTGACCCATCCGCTTGCCCAGCTCTGCAAGGTCATCCCTCACGCCCGTCAACTGCTCTTCAAGATTTTCGGCGAGGGTCTCGTTCGCAGCCTTCATTTCTGATAGTTCGGCCTTCATTTCCGTGGTCATTTTGTCCATCTTTGCGGTCAGATTGTGATTTGTCGTCTCCAAATTTTCGGCCAGGTTGCTATTAGCCACCTCCGTCTTCGATGTTAATTTGGCCTTCATTTCTTTTATTTTCTTGGTGAGGTTGTCGTTAGTCGTCTTCATTTCTTTCAGTTCCACTAAAATCTTTCCCAATGCAGCCTCCGTAGTGGTAAGTCTCGCTCCTGACACCAATTGTGACTTTGTGGGTTTGTAGAATTAGAAGTCCAATTTTCAGAAATTCAAAATGTTCTTTATTTCCGTAGAAATACACTCTGGTCAATGCTTACAGTAGCAGAATTATGTCACATACACAATTACAATCTACCAAGGTCATTTACCCCAAGGGCCTACTGCGGTATGTACTGGAATTGGCAATCCCGGGGACCCGAGCCCCACTGACACCCTCGATGTGGGTTCCTCTTAGTGGTGAGGGGTCAGACAAAACACCCTTCGCACGTGTAGACCGTGCGTGGAGACCCGTGTCGGTGAAAAGGTTTGTCCTGGTGGTTGAGGGATACGCATCTGAGCTCGTTCTAGTCTTCTGAATTCAGGGAGCGTGCGCATTTCTAATGCACTACTTTGGTTTCTGCTTCGCCTAAACGGGAGGTTAGGGACCAACCTGCCCCTAATCAATCTTCCAGGACTACGTACTGTACCGAAATCCAGGGTGAGTGGGATGGCGAGCCCGCTATATCTCCTGTGTAGCCCTGTCATCCCAGTGGGATGACCCGTTGTTGGGCTCCGTGGTGGGTGGGGAGCACTGGGGGATGAAGCTTATTTCATTTATTATGGCATATCCCAATTTATATAACAATTTTAAAATATGTGGTAACAGTGTAAAAGAAGTAGTTGAGTGTGGTCCTCGCTACTTAGTAATTAAAAGAACAGAGGAAGGCAGAAATTTTTCAACGATTAATCCGTTTTTAATTCAGAAGGGTCTTGACAACATAGCTGGTGCAGTAAAATCCTGTACAAAATCTAAGAATGGCACGCTTCTGGTGGAAGCAACTACAGCATCCCAGGCAGCTAAGATACAGAGAGCCAGCATGCTGGGCAGTTATCCTGTAAAAATTGAGTTGCATAGGACCCTGAATTCCTCGCGCGGTGTTGTAAACACTAGTGCATTGGATGGCATGTCCAACGAGGATATTCAGGAGAACCTTCAAGAGCAAGGCGTTACAGCAGTCTATGGTGTGCAACGGAGAGAGCGAGGGGAAATGGTCCCTACTTGTACCCTGTTCTTAACCTTTGATCGGGTAGATCTCCCCCAAAGGTTAAAGGCAAGATATGAAGTAATAGAGGTTAGACCATATATTCCTAAATCTCTGAGATGCTACAAATATCAGCGGTTCGGTCACACTGGTGACTTCTGTAAAGGTGTACCTACATGTGTCAGCTGTGGAGATGTCGTGCATGAAAATGCATGTACATCACCTGCAGCATGCATTATCGGTGAACATCCATCTAGTTCACGAGAATGCCCCTTTATATTGAAGAGCGAGCTATTCAGGAGATCCGGGTTAAAAGGAAGGTATCCATTTTGGAAGCTCGGAAACTTCTTCGTATGCACAAGCCCTCCGTAACCAGTTCCTGTACCTACAGCTCTGTGGCGGCTACCTCGTCACTAAAATGGGAAGCTGGTACTCAAACATGCGATATGTACGGGGCAACTATATCAGAGAAAGTTTTAGTGCCTAGATCGACACCAAAAGCATCATCAACAACACATGCAGCTCCGTCCACACCACCTAAGGCTACTGCAAATAAGAACACCTCAGTAAAGTCACCTCAAAGAGCATCCACGCCTAGCAGCAAGATAAAACTGCCAGTAATACACCAAGCACCAGAAATTCAATTCAAGACCAAGTATGATAGAACTGCCTTTCTTAAGGACAACGCCAAGTCTGCTCCCATAAAAACTAAGGGGAAAAGGAGCCCAAGATCATCGCCTCCGAGATCATCTTCGGAGTCATCATGTGGAGAGGACTCCGATCGGCGACAATCATCTTCGTCAGTTGTTGTTTCCAACCGGTTCGAGCCTCTCGAACTGAAGGTTGCAGAAGGGAAACTGTCCTCCTCCATAGAAAACATGGAGCAGGAAGAACCTGACCATGCTGTTACAATGGCAGCAAAGAAAAGACAGGATAAACCTACAGAATCCAGCCCAATGCCAAAGAAAAATGGCAAATTGGTCCGACTACCGCTAAAATCGATGTAATGTGCGCATTTATTAGACATCATATCCCATTAATATCGCCATGATTATCCTACAATGGAGCATACGATGTTTAAGAGCACATCGACCAGAGCTAGAACTTTTGCTCAATAAGAATGACCCCATGTCTGTATGCTTACAATAGACTAAGCTACGACCACAAGTCAGTTTTAAAATCAGACAGTACACACCACTGAGGTGTGATATTAAAATAGAAGTGGGCATTCCTGCTCACGAGGGCACTATGATGCTCTTCAGGGATGATATATTTGTAGATCCATTACAGTTAAAACCTGACACCCAATCTGTAGCTGTAAGGATTAAGCTGCCATTAATCGAGTTTTGCATTTTCAATGTATACCTACCTCCATCTGATGACCTCTCGTTAAATGACCTTGAGGATCTGGTTTCCCAACTTAAAAAGCCATGCCTCACAGTGGGACACTTTAATGCCCATCACCCACTTTGGGGCTCAAATCGGGCATGTTCGAGAGGCAACCTCATTGCAAAATTCTTGGAGAGCAATAACTTTGGAAATTAATTATTCTTTCACACTGGCCGTGTGTAGGCTAAATTGTGGAAACGTAGAGTCAGACTGACGTTGGCCATAGTAGCACAATGGTAGTGCGGCTGGACGGAAACCAGAAGATCCGTGGTTCAAATCCCGGCTATGGCATTGAATTTTTCAGTCTGACTCTACGCTTTCAGCAATAACTTTGTTCTCCTAAACACCGGAGAGCCAACGTTCCTTTCAGACACCTTAAACACCTATTCCCACATTGAGTTGGCAGTTTGTTCATCCCAATTGGCAATTTCATTACAGTGGAATGCCATCTCTGATTTACATTCCGGCGACCACTTTCCATGTCTTCTTAGTCTCTTAGTGCAAGATGTGTCTCCCTCGCGTATCCCTAGATGGCACTTTGATCGTGCCAACTGGAACCTTTACACCCAGTTGGCTGTCTTTTATCACAACGAGCACGAGTCTGTGAATGATTTAGTTGATCATCTCACAGAGAAAATTCTTTCCGCTGCAGAACATTGTATTCCACGTTCGGCTACCCACCCCAGTCGATTTCCTGTCCCATGGTGGACCAACGACTGCCGGAATGCTATTCGTGCTCGTAGACGTGCTCTAAAGGTATTCCAACGACACCCTACCCTAAATAATCTAATTGAGTACAAGAGAGCGCATTAAGTCTAGGCAAATAATTAAGGATAGCAAAAAGACCTCATGGAACAATTTTGTATCATCTTTTAACAGACGTACACCTTCCTCTGTTGTATGGGGCAAGTTAAGGCGCGTGGCCGGAAAATTGACCCACTTGCCAATTGCTGGTCCGTTTGACGTCACTAACAACTTCGGCTGTGCTTTCGCTCCAGTGCCTTGCTCAAATAATTATGCTCCTGAGTTCATCTTAATTAAGAATCAGGTATAATCCCAAGGTTTCATGTTTAGTTCCAGAAACCTTGAAGATTATAACCGCCTCTTCACCTTGGCAGAGTTAGAACACGCTCTTTCATCTTCGCGACTGTCAGCACCAGGACTGTACGGAATCCACGTTCAAATGTTACAATATCTCTCACCTGAAGGTAAGGCATTCCTACTCGAGGTCTATAATCGTGTTTGGGTTGATGTCACGTTTCGTGACAAGTGGCGAGAGCCACCATTATACCTATCTTGAAAGCTGGCAAGGACCGTCACCTCCCTTCTAGCTACCGTCCTATTTCCCTCACCAGCTGCGTGTGCAAGGTGATGGAACGCATGATAAATGGGCGGTTGGTATGGTGGCTGGAAACACACAACCTACTCAGTAACATCCAGTGCGGTTTTCGATGATGCCGCTTAACAGTGGATCATCTTGAGTCCATGTCAACACAGATTATGAACGGATTTCTTAAAAACTGTCAGACCGTCGGAATATTTTTTGACCTTGAAAAGGCTTATGATACGTGTTGGAGGGCAGGTTTGCTACGCACTCTGCACACCTGGAATATACATGGATGCCTACCACTCTTCCTCAGGAATTCTTGAAAGACAGCGTATTCCGAGTAAGGGTTGGCTCGGTTTTTTCGAACCTTTTTGTTCAAGAGAACGGAGTACCACTGTGATGGGTACTAAGTGTTACGTTGTTTGCTATTGCGATTCATTCTATCTCAAAGTGTGTACCTCCGGGTGTCTCATCATGCCTATTTGTAGACGACTTTGCCGTCTACTGTACATCTCAGCACACACTTTTTTAGAGCATCGTCTACAGACCACCTTAGACAACCTTAAGAATTGGAGTTTAAAATACGGCTTCCGATTCTCCGCTGAGAAAACAATCTGTGTTAGCTTCTGGCGCCGTCAGAGTGGATTACCTCCAAGGCTCCGTTTAGGCTCACAACTGCTACCTTTCGCAGATAAGACCAGGTACCTTGGATTGGTATTTCATAGAAAACTTTGTTGGTCATCGCATATAGCACAACTGAAAACACGATGTGACCGATCCTTAAATATCTTGCAGGTACTAAGTGGAAAATCGTAGGGAGCGGATCGCATAGTGCTATTGCGACTTTATCGCGCACTCATCCGTTCCAAATTAGATTATGGTAGTATCTTTTATGGCTCAGCACGACCATCTGTGCTGAAGAGATTATACACAGTCCATAATTGTGGCATACGTATAGTTGGTTCATTTCCAACAAGCCCTGTTATAAGCCTGTATGCTGAATCTGCAGAACCTCCTCTGCAGCACAGACGCAAAATGTTATTAGCAAATCATAGCTGTGGACTTAAGTGCATGCCCACACATCCAACGTGTACGTCGTTCTTCAACACGTTAATGGACGCGCGTTACAGGAACACTTCTGTTAAACCAAAGCCACCTGGTTTTCGATTCTGGGAACTGCTTAGAAAGCTTGATACTGAAATGCCCAAGAAGTATCCTAAGGGAGAGAGGGCATACACTCCTTGGTTATGCAGAGCGTCCAACCTAGATCTGAGCATGACTAAATATGATAAATCTACCATGTCTACGTCTAGTATCCGCACATGTTTTTTTAGAATTTTTATCGCGTTATAAAGACCATTTTATAATTTATACTGATGGCTCCAAGAGCTCAAATGGTGTTAGTTGTGCTTATATGTGTGGAACCGAACCGTATACATTCGGATTCCATACTAGCACTTCCATTTATACTGCAGGGCTTTATGCAATATACCGGGCCATTTTACACGTACGGCGACGAAAGTTGGGGAACTGCTTAATCCTGAGTGATTCCCTCAGTGCACTTCATAGCCTACAGCAACTGTACAACTACTACCCTATTGTGCAGCGTATCCAGGATGCCCTCCACGTTTTACACTCTTCCGGCGTTAGTGTGGTGTGTGCATGGATCCCTGGTCACGTAGGCTTGCGGGGGAATGACATGGTGCACTTAGCAGCCAAGATGGCTACCATAAAGCCCAGGGTTCGAGTACCATCTGTGACATCAGAAGATTTTAGGGCGGTATTGCGGATAGCTGTGCAGACCTGCTGGCAGGAAGAGTGGTCCGCTCTCCGCAATAATAAACTTAGATCTGTGAAAGAACCTCCGATTCCCTGGGTTACCTCCTGTCATTCATCTCGTCGTGAGGAGGTGAGTTTGGCTCGGTTGCGCATTGGGCACTGCGTTTTTACCCATATTTTTCTATTTAGAAAGAAGCCTGCTCCAGTCTGTCCATTTTGCAACGAAGCGTTATCTGTCAGACACGTGCTACTAGAGTGTTTTTGCCTAGCACACGTTCGGACGTCTCTGCAGCTGCCGGCCAGCTTTGCAGAAATGCTAGCAGATGACAACAAAGTAGTGGAGAAGGTTTTTAGGTTGTTTTCTAGGTTAGACTTTAGAATTTAATGATGGGAATTTTTGGTAGTTTTTTATTTATATTTCTTTTTACTTTTTTGTTTGTTTTTTGTTATGTACGAGTATTTTTTGTAAGTTTATTTACACTTTTATAGATTTTTAGAACCATTTATATCTGGCTTTTGCCATGACTAGTTTTTTAAAGGGCGCGGATGACCGCTGTAGTTGAGCGCCCTTATACACATCATCATCTCATCTCATCTCCAATGTCATTGACCACAACAAATAGCTCACTTTCAAAACACACCAGTTTCAATTACAACTCTCGTTACGACTCTGTTTACAACTACTCCACTGGCATGTCGCGATCTCTTATATACACCTCCATTGATAATTCTAGACTGTTCTAAAATGTTCTCTATCAATCAAGAACTCGCTAGAATTTTCCATTTAACTTTATTTGTTTCGGCAGACCTTTTATCTCTCTGCTATCTTTATCTGTTTCGGCATACTCTTTATCTCCGTGTTGCTCTATCAGTTCCTTTGTGTGCACAAGCCGTGCTATCGCGATAATGGGTTCGCTATATCAGCTATACTATTATTAGTTTTGAACCTCCATTTTTTGAATTCATCTTTGATCGTGTGATATTTAACATCAAGGTTAACGCATTTTCTTGTAAGTTGACTTGATTTTATCATTTTGATGCCACTTTTATTATTCACATGTAAATTCACATGGATTTTTACTGATAGTAATTCTTCAAGGGCAGACTTAACATACTTAATCTATCGAGATTTAATCTGTTGACAATATTAAGCTTCAGCTCTTTGCCCAGCCTCATAGGACTTTGTAAAACAACTGATTGCTTATAACACTGAAAACGTGGACCAATTGCATAGAATATTATATATCCAATGGTACTCTTGCTTTATTCTCTGTCACCATCATGATCAGTCACAGTATGGTTTAAGAGTGTGAGCATTTCCTTTATTTGTGTAGAGAATACCTGTTTCTGGTGATCCTTTCAGATATCTCTATGTTGTTTAAATCCTATTTTTAGGCCTCTTGATTTATCAGCTTGCGTAACTCACCGCATAGGAAATATGAGGTAGAGTTTTACAAAATAGATATGAAGGACTTCCCGCTGCTTCTTGATAGGAGAAATTTGTTTCAGAGTTCTTTGAATCATCTTGAGAAGAGTCTTGTTGAGCAATGGGAGTGCTTGAAGGTTTTCCTATTTAATTGTTATATTTGTTTACAGCATGTTCACCATATGTTGAATGAATGAATAAATTTATTAAACTTCATTATATATACAAATTCTTATACATTTACAATTTAATAATATATATACACCACTACATATCTCTAATTACCTATCAAAATCCAACTCTTTATTGAGTTGTTGAATTACCTTGGGCCCATAGACCCTAACACCATGGTTTTTGAGCTATAGGACCCTATTTACCACTTCTGGTCCCCAATCAACATTATGATTATCCTTATTACTAATTTTGCTTAACCTAAGTACATTGCTACTTCCAATACATTGTTTTTTGATTTAACAGTCAGTAACCTTTTAACTAAAATTTCACTAGGTAACATAGTTTCCTTCTTTTTGAGTACTTTTCCTCTCCAATTCTTTGTTTCCTCACATTCTATCAATAAATGACACAAACTATTTCTTTTTGTATTACACATTATTCACTTTCCTTGTTCTTCTCTCTTCCCTAATCCTTTTAACCTTGTCACCCCTGTTCAGGCCTGTGCGAAGCCTTTTCTTGTCATTTTGTCACAAACATCCACATATTTTTCTCTTTCCCAATTCATTTTTATCTCTCTATAAGTGCATAGTGACGTTTTGGAATTTAAGCTATCCATTATATCCTGCCTTTCTATGTCTTCTATCCTCATTTTGACTCTTTTCCAGAAATCTTTCGCTAATGTATTACTATTCCTCCACATATCCCCATATCCTATTTCACTCAGAATTTCTTGTATACTTTTGTACCAAGTATCTTCTTTAATACATTTTTCCTGTATTTCTAAACACTGCTTCAAAATATTATTAGTTTTCAATTCTTTTATTTTGAATTAGTATTTCAATGCTCTTTCCATAATTTTAGCTTTGCTACCATATCTTCCTAACTCCATTTGTGCAACCCCATTTGGTGATGCTCTTGGTAAGCCCAAAATTAGTTTGCAAAAACTCCTATGCACCTTGATAGATAGTCAACATGAAAAATTCAATGCCATGGCCGGGATTTGAACCACAGATCTCCTGGTTTCCGTCCAGTTGCTCTAACCCATTGAGCTACCATGGCCAAGGTGCCATCCTGACATTAAATTCCCCGGTAGACCATTAGGGGCCCTTGCATTCGAGATACACCATTTGTGGTGACTTACTCTCGTAAGTACCTGAGTCCCACAAACGGTGTATCTCGAATGCGAGAGCCCAAAATGGTCTACCGGGGAAATATACGAGTCAAGTGGAGAATTTAATGTCAGGACGGCACATTGGCTATGGTAGCTCAATGGGTTAGAGCGACTGGACGGAAACCAGGAGATCCGTGGTTCAAATCCTGGCCATGGCATTTAATTTTTCATGTTGACTCTGTCTATCAACAATCTTAGCCTATATACGGCTATGTGAAGAAATGATTAATTTCCATCAATTAACTAAAATCCTATGCACCTTATTTACATTATCCCATCCTTACCATATGTTGCTGGGTTTATAAATGCTTCATCAACTGACAGCTAATCTGGATGCCCAAAAGGATGTCTGGTTTCTGATTCACTTGTACAAATTGATTAATTTGTTACTGATTTATCTCATTACAATACCATGAACTACATTAATTCCAACAATCAGTCTTTTGCCACACACACATGTAAATCACATTGATCAGAAAACATACTCGCCTGTTAACTGCCAGAACATCTCTTCAGTCCTTTGTGGAAAGCCTAGGGTGTGCTTTCCTTGCCTATTGATGATCCAATGAACTTAAATAAGGGATTGTCGGTAAATGGCAAGTGGAGGTTCATTATCTAGTTTTCAAATTTCTTTATGTAGCTCTTATGCCATATTTCAAATTGTTTGGTTTATGGGCTGGTTTGAGAAGCTTTATGTTCATTCTTATTTCATGGTTTTCAATCTAGAAGTGTGTTGCAGCAGTTAACTTTTCAGTAGAACTTTGTTTCCGGGCTTGAAGGCTGTGGTCCAGATGATGAAAAAGCATCTGACGATTCACCCGTAGCTCCATTGGGCATCTTTGGAGATTCAAGGAGGAAATGAAAAATTTAATTTCTTAAACACCTTGACTGCCCAGTGTCCTTAAGTCCTTTAAATTTTATGAATATACAGTAAGTTATGACAATTATATTTGAGTATTATTAGTACTATTTAAAAAAGTGTAAGTGTTTAGATGTTGCTATTTGTATACAGTGGTGCAAGATATAACAATGAGCAGTGACAATGAAAGTCCACCATGCAGTCCAAAAGAGAAGGATGTTATCCATGATCCAGCAGCCAATGATGCACTGCTGGAATCAGGTGGTAAGAAGAGCCGTCGTACAAAAAAACTCAAGCCTAGTTCAAGTGAACTATACCTTGGTCCTGGTGGCGAAAAGCTTCCAAAAGCTGTACTCAACAATATCATGATTTTCAGACAAAAGCAACGCAAGGGTCTCATTGATGTCTGGTGGCTCTATGATGATGGAGGTATGTAATATTAGATTTTTTTATCCATCAACCATTCTGACTTATTGATAACATTATAAAAAAAATTATTTTTCATCCTCTGGTTATTTTTTATTTTACTTGTAACAGTACTTTTTGGTTATGTTTAAAGTATGAAAGGTTTATAAATTTATAAAAACTAATTATGTAAATATATTTAATAATTTAAATATATAAAAATGTATGTAGTAGTGTGATTGGCCGAAGTAGTAGTGGTGTGACGTAGTATGACGTGATGTTGTGACGTGCCAGTGGATCGGCCAATCACAAAATAAAGTGGAAGTAACTATAGTGACAAGAAAATCAATAATATTGAGAAAAGTGTTATAATATTCAGTCGTGTTTCACAACAATGAAAGATGTTGCGGTGAATATACGAGGGCTATCCAGAAAGTAGATTACGTTTTCGTCTGTTTCCGCTAGGGGCGGGGCTAGCGCGGCCATCTTGGGGTCAGAGCGTTGCGCAGCTCAGTCGGCATCTAGCCGTGCTAGTGAGAGGTTCGTGCTGTGCTCCGTTCAGATACTGTGACGGTTTGAAATGTCTGCGTTAATTGAAAATCCCGTGAGCTGCGAGGTGCGTGCAGTAATAAGGTTTCTGACTGCAAAAAACTGTAAACCGATAGAAATCTATCGGCAGCTTTGTGAAGTGTATGGGGACAACATTATCACTGAAGGTGGAGTGCGTCAGTGGGTCATCAGATTTAAAAATGGCCGAACCAATGTTCACGACGAAGATCGAAGTGGGAGACCCAGCATAGTGACTGCCGAACTTGTCGAAAAAGTCGATGCTAAAGTCCGTGAAAATCGAAGGTTCACAATAACGGAACTTTCTTTGAGTTTTCCACAAATTTCGCGAAGTTTGTTGCACGAAATCATCAGCGAAAAGCTTGGTTACCACAAGTTTTGTGCAAGATGGATTCCAAAAATATTGACAGAGGACCCCAAAAATCAGCGAATGGCTGCAGCGTTGAACTTTTTGGACGTTTACCATAAGGATGGTGACTCTTTACTCGATCGCATCGTTACTGGTGACGAAACATGGGTGAAGCACGTGAACTGTGAAACGAAATTGCAATCAATGCAGTGGGGGCACACAAGTTCTCCCCAAAAACCCAAGAAATGCATGCAAACAATGTCGGCAAGGAAGATGATGGCGACTGTTTTTTGGGACAGAAAAGGTGTGATTTTGGTGGACTTCCTGGAATGAGGCACTACAATAAACTCTCAAAGGTATTGCCAAACTCTCCAAAAACTCAGAAGAGCCATTCAAAACAAGCGCAGAGGAATGTTGAGCTCTAAGATCTTGTTGATTCACGACAACGCCCGGCCCCACACGGCAAATGTCACTCGTGAAGTTCTTGAATCTTTTAAGTGGGAGTTGTTTCCTCATCCGCCGTACAGTCCCGACCTGGCACCGAGCGACTTCCACCTATTCCCAGCAATGAAGAAGTGGCTGGCTATGCAGCGTTTTGATGACGACGCACAGCTGCAAGAAGAGGTAACGAAGTGGTTGAAGGCGCAGGCGGCCGAATTTTTCGACGAAGGAATTTCCAAGCTCGTACATCGCTACGATAAATGCCTTAATTTGAATGGTGACTATGTCGAAAAGTAGTATTTGAGTGTGGCTTTCATCTGTATATAATAAAATTTGTTTCCTATACTTTGTTTACTTTTTATTCCAAAACGTAATCTACTTTCTGGATAGCCCTCGTAATTGTAAAGGAAAATTAATAACATTCAAGAAGTGTTATTCAATATTTGTAATAGAAACGAGTGAATCGTAGTTCATATTATACAATTAAATAATATATTACGAAATCGGAGTCATATAAATTTTATTTCTGTCACCAAAAATCCACATCCACACCTGAGAAAAGATCTCATGACTCTTATTTAATCAAAACTCGACCTGGATCTTTCAAAAAGTTGGCGTGCTTCCTATCTGCTGCGAGTGGAGAACAATTATATTCCCGTTACACATTATGATGTTTAAAATGTGCTAGAACAAAGTATTCATTTGGCACCAACGTGTACCTGTGTAATCATAGCTATTCCCACAAAACAAATACTAGTATCGAGCATGTATATAAAGTGTCATTAAAGCAGATCCTTTGCTAAGAGCGCATTTTGTTCTATTCATCTTAGTGGACAGAGTACATTCTGAAACAGACCTTGAACAATAAAGTGCATCATTATTGTATTAAGTAAAACATGTATGTAAAAGAACAGAGGTGGTAGGGACGACGACAGTAGAAAAGAGATACTGAAAGCCCTTGCGACTTCTCAGCACTGCAACCTAGTAGATCTATTGTGCATTACCCTGCTCTACAAGTCCCAGCTTATATTAAGACTGTTAAAAGAAAACTATAAATTTTTGGGATGCTAGTAAGGCAATCTGTACTGGAGTTGGAAAACCCAACTCCAGATAATTAAATGTACTTAATCTATTCCAGGCAACAGCTTCACACTCACAAAGATTGTGTCTTGCTGTTTCTTTTTCTCCTTTACAGAATCTACAAGTATCTGTCCCAATCTTACCTATCTTATAGAGATGATTCCTTAGAGGGTAATGTCCAGCTAGAAGGCCAATTAGCCTTAATTCCTGTTTGTTGAGAGCAAGGATCCTCTTGGATCTCTTTGCAGAGTGTTCGGTGAACTGTTTTGCATGATCCTGCTTTGAAACTTTTCCCAAATAGCAATTGACTCTTGATTTCCCAGGCCTTTATCTTATCTCTGATATAGCCCCCTGGTACACCACAGAAAGTTTGTGAACCAATAAAAGGGTTATTCGTTCCTTCTTTGGCAAGGTGATCATCAATTTCATTGCCTTCGATTCCCTCATATCCTGCCACCCACACAAGGATAAACTTATTGTGTTTTGCCAGCTGATTTAAAATCCTCATACAGTCATTTACAAGCTTTGACTCAATGGTGCAAGCACCAAGAGCCTTTAACACAGCTTGACTGTCTGATAAAGTATAGATATTTGTACCATGAATGCCTCTTCTGACATTCTTATGGTCACTGATTACTATAGCATGAACTTCTGCTTGAAAAATGGAGGAACTGGTACCCATGGCTTTAGAAAGGGTGAAATATTGCCCATGAACCCCAATACCAGTTCTCCCATCCATTTTGTCCAGTCCCCTAATGTTATATTTTCCTCCTTGATTTCCTGCAGAATTTCCATGTGAGCTAATTGGTCACCAGCTTGAAATGCCATACTTCTTTGCAGCTGGATGGCACTACTTAAGGCCATTCTTTCTACTTCAATATGCAGAGGCATTAAACCTGTAAGTGCCTCCATGGTGGCAGTAGGACATGTTATTCATAAACAGAACAGCCTTTGTACTTTCTGCAAACGGGCTATTGCTGTTTTCTGCTTTACTTTTGGCCACCATACCAAAGAGGCATAGATGAACATAGGTCTTATTATAGCTGTATACGCCCAAAGGATTATATAGGCTTAAAACCCCATGTTTCGTCAAAAAGGCTGCAGCAAGTTCTGATTGCTGCCAGAGCCCTCCCACAAACTTTGTAATTGGGGATTCCAAGTCAGTCTGCTGTCCCAGATTAGACCCAGATATTTGACTTGTTCCTGAAGTTCAAGTGTTACATCATCAAGATTCGGGACTATGAAAAATAAAATTTTCTTCCTCATGGAGGGTATAATGACTATTTTGTTGGGGTTCACTGATAACCCTTTCTCATTACACCAGTCATTTACACGACTGAGAAAATTTTGAAGGAGCTCCATCAAAATGGTCTCATCCCTTCCTCTAATCATAATGACCAAGTCATCTGCATAACTTTGAACTTCCACACCAACAAGAGCCATTTTCCCAAGAAGTGTGTCCATCGCCAAATTCCATAACAGGAGGGAGAGCATCCCTCCCTGGGAGTGCCTTTTGTTGGACCTTATGTTAGTTTCTTCACTTCTAAGATTGGCTGTAATATTGCGGCATTGTAGCATTATTAATATCCATTAGATTATGGCCTTCCCATGGCCTGAACTACCTCGCGATGCCTTGAAGCCATTTAACCGTGGCTTCCCCATCTCATGCAAGCACAAGCCAGCCAGGTTTATAACTTGAATTAAAAAACTTGGGTTTCAGACCCTCCTTCTTTTGTTCCATTATTTTATCCAGAATAGAATCCTGAATAGCTTCAAGCTTCAAGATTCAGGAGGTTTTGGTGAAAATCTGCTGACATTATCCCTACACAAACATAGCTGGCAATCTGCCTATATTTCCATGCAGGTGGAGCCCCAATCTCAAAGGCAGCTCCTTTTGCCTGCTGGGTTCTCCCTCCCCCTTTTTAGCTTTTTGGGCTCAAGATCTGGAGTAATCTTCTCAGATCTAGCCCTCTTGATACTGCCCGTCTTTCCTTTAATTGGCTCCAAGGCCATGGTAGGGGCTTTTTCTGGTTTGTAGCCATGTTTAATTAGCCATGTTTCCTAGCGGCTCCGCCCAGTTTCACAAATTTAGTTTTAAGTTGGAGATTCTTGAGAGACTCCTCAAGTTCTGAAGGAAATTTACCCTCTTGTGTTTCTTCCTCCTGTCTGTCAGATCTGTGAGTGGGCTTTTAAGTAGCTCAACCTTCATAAACCTTTCCTGTCCAGCAGGAGATTGAGGCACAGATGCCTCTTGGTTTGATGCGAATGAAGGCGCATCCCCTTTTTCATTAATTTTAGGCTCTATCTTGACCTGTAAAATTGGGATACAAATGGTCACATGCAGTTTCGCAAGCTGCAGGAAGGCTTATTTAAAACTGGAGGGCACCTGGTATCCGGAGTTCCCATATTAATGACCAAGCTCCCCCTTAACCATGTAGCCATTGGCACATGCTATTCCACCTTGGCTTGAGTTTACCAGAGCCTCTTCTGCCAGTTTTCGGAGTTCCTGATAGGTCTTCTTGGCAGCCGTAATGGCCATAGGGCACGTCACATCACTGCCATATATCACCCTATCAGGCACACCCTTGCTCAACATTGCCTACCCCTCAAGACTAGGACCACAGATTTTGAGGAGCTGGTAGGTACATCATTCAGATACAGTCTTTCTTTAATAGCTCAGCTGCATTTCAGCTTTTGTGACCATTGTTTACACTAATTGTTCTTTTACTGAAATAAATTAACAAAAATATATAATTAAAATATTAGCTGTAGTGAAACTTGGTTTTGTATTGCTTTTTTTATCTGAAAGGACAAGAGTAAAAACAAGAGGGAGAGGGTGAGTTTGGCATATGTATTTGGCATAAAGCTTAAATATGTTCACAAGTGATAAACATTGACTAATCATAGATAGAGTCAACATGAAAAATTCAATGCCATGGCCGTGATTTGAATCACGGATCTCCCGGTTTCCATCCAGTCGCTCTAACCCATTGAGCTACCATGGCCAACCTGACATTCAATTCTCCATTTGACTCATATGTTTCTCCGGTAGACCATTAGGGGCTCTTGCATCCGAGTTACACCATTTGTGGCGACTTACTATTGTAAGTACTTGAGTCCCAGGCTTCATCATTTAACTGTTATTATTTTAGTTAATTGATGGAAGCCACAAATGGTGTATCACGGATGTGAGAGCCCCTAGTGGTCTACCGGGGAAATATATGAGTCATGAAATGAAATGTTTAGTGTTTAACGCCCGCTTTTACTACATATGGCACTGCAGGCAATGACACTGATGATACATGAAATGAAGATGGAGCACCGGTGGAATGAGATGGCGGGGGAAACCGGAGATTCCGAAGAAAACCCGCCCCAGTGCCATGTTGTCCACCACAAATCTCACTTTGCGGTCACCTGGGATCGAACCCGGGCCGCCTTGGTGAGAGCCAAGCGGTCTAACCACTGAGACACGGCGTGGCCTATATGAGTCAAATGGAGAATTTAATATCAGGAAGGCACGTTGGCCATGGTAGCTCAATGGGTTAGAGTGACTGAATGGAAACCGGGAGATCCATGTTTCAAATCCCGGCCATGGCATTGAATTTTTCATGTTGACTCTATCTATCAAAAAGCTTAGCCTATATACGGCTAGTATGAAGAAATGATTAATTTCCTTCAATTAACTAAAATAATAACAGTTAAATGATGAAGCCTGGGACTCAAGTACTTACGATAGTAAGTCGCCACAAACGGTGAATCTCGGATGCGAGAGCCCTTAGTGGTCTACTGGGGAAATATATGAGTCAAATGGAGAATTTAATGTCAGCACAGCACGTTGGCCATGGTAGCTCAATGGGTTAGAGCGACTGAATGGAAACCGGGAGATCCGTGGTTCAAATCCCAGCCATGGCATTGAATTTTTCATGTTGACACTATCTATCAGAAACCTTAGCCTATATATGGCTAGTATGAAGAAATGATTAATTTCCATCAGTTAACTAAAATTGACTAATCATGTTGATTACCTACATTACTGGTGGGTTTATTAACATGACTTCTAAAACAGAGTTGATATTAAAACAAAAAGTAAACCAAATTGTTTGCTTTATAAAGTTGATGTTAAGTTGTAGATATGCCCTTAAGTTGTTCAAAATCTATAGATTGCTTCATTGCCAAACCTAATAAGCTACTTATTTCTAAATGACTCTCAATTCTAAATAACTCAAAGCACTCTAGAAATAACAAAATATTAACATTGTGTTTTCAGGTCTGACATTACTCATCCCATACATAATGAGCACACGGTCTTATTTCACTGGTTGTCAGCTGCGTGTGTTTTCATTAGCAAGCAAAAGAGATGACATTGTTCTGGACCAAAGGAAGTAAGTTTCCAGACTATATTCCACATTTATATTTAAAATCGTTGAAACTTGTACACAGTGAAGTAGATAAGCTCTCATATTCCTCCACTTACCAAATTACTGCAGGATTTGTTTCAAGGGTATATGGTCCCCATATTTGCTGCTGGTTGATTAATCAGCGATTCCCTATCTTTTCTTTCTCAGGTGTCTGTAGCATCATTGGGGATGGTGAGTTTACATGTTAAACCATTATCCACAAGAATTTCAAAATTAATAATTCAATATTACAAATAAATTACAACAAAGAACTATAATTCAATAAACATTATGAATCTGCAATTCATAATTCAATGTTTGAAAAATTGTATATACCATATTTTCTATAATCTCAGTTCTGTGGTGTTATGCTCCAATTTTAGCAGATTGTTTTTCCTCTTTGTTAATGTTCTTTCCAAAAGTGACAGACTATGGCCAACTTATCTGTTTGTGTCTGATGTTTCCAAGTGTTCTTTTAGTCTTGTGTTAAAGTTTCTCTTGGTTTTTATGATACACTCTAAACAAATCTGTTTATAATTATATGCCTGGCTTATTTTCTGATAAGATTCTGTCTGTGATTAAGCATGTTTTTTAAGTTAAACTTCTTTTAGAATTTGTAAAATGTTCAGGGCTGGTAAAGTGAACTTAAATTTAGGTTTTCACCTAAAATATTATTATTACTCCTTATCTGTGGTGGGTAGAAGCATTACATTTAACCCAAAAGTATGATATTGAAGTTTCATTGGAAATACATGTTTGAGGTTTCTGAATACACAAACAGCAATTTAAAAAAAAAAAAAATGAGACAGATGAATGCCAAACTCTTCTGCAAATGCAAAATGAAGGCATTCATGGAACTCCCCCATCCTTAACTATATTTTACCAGCCATAGAGGTTAAGTGGTTAGAAACAATCTGTGTCATGGCAATGCAGGTTAAAATGCGGTATAGTATAGAATTGTGGGGGGTGGATGTAGGGTGGAAAACTACAGACTCTGTTCACAGGATATTCTGCAAGAAAATAATAGGCCTTGCTGGTACAATTGAAACAGAGGTAGCTCAAATTGAGACAGGAGGAGTGGCAAACATTAAACTATGAGTGGAGAGAACATTAAACTATTTGTGAGAAAAAGTAAAGTATAACTGGAAGTTATTTCTGGGCTGTTATGCCGTGGTCTGATAGAGTTAGAATTTCCAGATGTTTCATCCACAACTCTGGCAGACAATTTCAGTGGCGCAGTCATAATCTTCTTGGAAAGGTTTGCATAGCATCTGAGGTGTTGACTTTTTCTCCCCCCCCCCCCCCCCCCATGTGTAGGAAATATGCATTTATGCATTAACCCTGGGATTGGAGTGTGGAACTACTCTGACGGAATGAACCATCAGCTCTACCCACTAAAAGATCTCCACTGGTGAGTATTCAGGTATGAAAAATGGGGCAGTACAGCTGTTGCATTTTCTTCTGCTGTATACAACAAAAGTTTAGTATTTAAGAAAATTAGAAAAGGCTAAACTAAAGAAAACCATTAAGGAAACAACCACATTCTCTAAAGAAAAAGAAAGCAACAGCATATTCAGTGCATTCACATACCACCCAAAAAAACTTTAGTAAATTCAAAAAGAAAGATCCTCAAAGGACAAAATATCATCTTGGCACCTACAAATATATACTCAGTATTAAAATTGTTAAATTCAAAAACAAAATATGAAATCCCACCAATTGGTAGATCCATAATATACCAAATAAGGTGTAAGGATTGTGAAAAATGCTACATAGGTTAAACTACAAGCCATAATCAAAGAATATTTTAGAAACCAAGTTGAAACGAGAAGATAAGTCAGCAGTAGCAATTCATTTTTCGAACAAAAACCATGACATTGACCCAGATTCAAAATTACTCCCAACAATATGGGAGAACACATTATTATGGAAAAATAAGGATTGATAATGAACTTTGAAATCCCACCAGTCGATAATTTGATAAAGCAGTTCATAGTTGCACCACTAGAGGGAAGAGAGCAGACGACAACAGTCAGACCTTCGAGGTTGAAAATGGCCACAATGGCTTCCAAAATTAATCCCTCAATAATATAAACATTTAAGTAAAGAAGTGTTAAAAACCAACTACAAATACTTTTGTCAAGGAAATCTCAGTTTGAAATCACTTACCCCAATGGCAACTTACAACTTTTATGTAGGTACTAATTCCCATGGTAGCTCAGTTATACAGCAGCCATGCAAGATCCATAGTTCAAATCCCAATTATGGCATTGAATTTTTCAGTCCCGATTCTAAATCAAAGTGTTTCAATTGTGAAAGTTCCGTCACTATTCAGTTGTTCCTCATGTGTCATTGAAAGTGTGTTAAATTACAAGACTAGCATATAGTCTCACACTATTAAACATTTTGGCTATCGATTCAGTTCCTTTTTTTTTTTTTTTTTTTTGTAGTTTTACGTGCTCCAACATTAAGACATATCGGACGGTGAATGAAGTGGGTGAAATGGTGCTCAAATGTGTCCAGGGTCCATGGAGCTTACAGCTACCCAACATTCGTCTTTAAAGATAATCGATTCAGTTTCCTCTATATCCTTTGTACCTACACAAAAATGTGAAATGTAACTATTTATATTGTGTTCATATTGATTAACCCATTGTCAATCTATTTACATACTGCTACCATAAGATGGAGAAATATTGGACATCGGTAAATCCAGATGGGAACCATGTTTCTCTTCTTATGTTGGAAGTTAATACCAAGGTTCATAACAACCATTGTATACTGCATTGAAAACTGCTAGTTATCTTCATTTGAATACTGTTATCATTTTACTAAAAGAGAAAAAAAGAGTTAAGCTTAATTTGCTTACAATTTACCTATTAAAGTGTTATGAAGGAAAGATGATGGTAGTTTTTCCGTGTATGTTTCTGCACTAATTTCTACAAAACCATTTGCAGGTATGTACATTTGTTGGGTAACATTGGACAATGTCACTTTCTTATGAAAGGAGGCTTGGTACACTTCCAAAATGTGATTATGACCCTCAAAATCTTGAAAAGACAATTGCTGTTTGACCAGGCAAAATGTAGTAAGAAAAGGCATCCAGCAAATTTAACATTCGACGTCCAATATTAGAAAATAAAGTAAATAATACAAACCCTGGAATGACTGGAAGGCTTTCTGTCTTGAGCACTACTGAAAAGAAGACACTTGGCCATGGTATTCTAAGATCTGCACATTGAGGTTTTTCTTTTACCTCTGATGATTTAACATACATAGTGAAGGAATATCTTGATAAATGTGGGAAAAGAGAAAAATACTTATCTTAAAGCATTACAGGAATAGAGTGATCATGTTCATTCTTACAGCATGATACATTAAGCATCCGTCTATCTGAGAAAATTAAATGGCAATGTGCTGATCTGAGTTATGAAACAGTGAAATCATATTTCCAGAATGTTACTGAGAATATAGAAAATATTCATAAAAAATGTAATCATTTATGATGAGACTGATCTATGTGATGACCCTGGAAGGAAGCATATGATAGAAGGGAAACAAAACATCCAAAAAGAATCTTAGGCTCTTCTAAATGTAGAATTTCAGTAATGATGGTTGTTACTGGGGATCGAAAACTATTGTCTCCATATGACAGAGAATTTATGAAGGAGTTCCAAAGGGAACCCACTATAATCGCAATAAAAGTGGATGGTTTAATTTTTCCAATTTTGAAGACTGATCTATGAATATTGTGCTGCTTTACTTGAAGGCAATGGAGAGGGTTAAAATTATGATAGGAAACAACCTTTCAAGTCATATTTTGCTGAGGGTAATTGATGAATGTAAGAAGAATAAAATATCTTTTCATCTTGTTGCCACCAAACAGTACTCGTCACTTACAGCCATTAGATTTAGGTTCTTCAAACTCTTCAAAGCTCTATGGCAGACAGTGTTTATTCAATGGAAGAAAAGCTCCTGTGGTCCAATATCAAAAGATGCATTTCCTTCACTTTTGAAGGAAACTCTTCAAAAATATTGGCAATTGAAGACGATACAAGAAATGCATTCCACACTGTGGGATTGATTCTGTTTGACCTTGGAAGCATCCTTAGAAAATGTCCTTATGGGGAAAATTCTCCGAACATTATTGTCTGGAAGCATAGTGTTCAACTTTTGAAGAGATGCTTAAGAATGTTTGACATGGAGTAACAAAAATAAAGCAAATGTCTAATGAAAGCAAATACTAGATGATGTTCCAGGAAAATCCATTTTGGGCATGTATATGAGGAATAGAGTTAATGCTGAATCAGTGCCTGACTTGCCTGTGAGTAATGATGAAGGGGTCAGAACAGAGAAAGCAGCTTTAGAAGTGGAGTCTTTTGTTCTTGTTGATTATCCACACATGATTGAAAGGAAACAGCTAAATAGGCAGTTTGACAGAATCGTAACAGAAGTGGTTGCAAGAGAAATGGAAATTAGGTTTCTGCATCTATATCAAGGCAGGAGATGAAACAGATGATACTGTAGACAAACACAAAATTGTAAAGATTGTTGCTGGCTCTTAGAGAAGAAAAACAGAAATTGTTTCTCACTGAAAACATACAGAATGTTCCAAATTGAAGTATACACTTGTGGAACTGTTATTTCTCCACTACGAAATGAGACAGGGATGCAAATTTGTTATGTATGATCCACAAGACACTGGAAAAGCATAGCAACACGTTCATAAGGTTGGTTTGTTTGTTTGTGTCATTTCATAGATTGTCGCGGAGAAATAACACTTCAAAGAGTGTATACATCATTTCAGGACACACTGTATTGTAGATTTAAGATTTATGCTATGAGTAGATTGTTATTTTAATAAATATACACATTTCTGAATACACATGTCAATTTCGTTTTAAACATGTGTCGAATATTTTCTTAAGTGTAAAATACTTTGTAACCCTGTGTAAAATATTTTCTAAACATGTAAAATGAATTTTTAAGCTTGTGTATTTTTTATGTCTGAAATTGCCCTATTAGAAAGAAATAAAGAAGTAACTTCCATGAAAAGATTTTTAAAGAAGTATGGATTGAAATTCAATGAGCATTCAAATTACCTCATCATTGGGGTAACATCAGACAGTTTTATTCCTTAGGAACTGGATATTTAGTGGAGAGCAGGACAAATTGACGAGCTGGACAAGATGACGAACAAGCCTGGATAATCATTAACTACCAAAAGTTAGTTTAAGTTCGTATTAGGAGGTAGCATCACCTTACGTATACTACTAGTGCTCCACATTGCTAGGCACTAATAACTTGTACAGTGAGATTGTTGCTGCCATGTTATGGTGTGTTAGATGTAGTTCCTATTTTTGCTCTTATGTGTTGTAATTTTCAAGACCTTTGCCATAAGATCTCATGATCTTACAGGTAAGATATCTGGTTATTATTTCCTTTTTCCTTATCTTATATGATTTTCACAGTCACTATTTAATCCTATCCTTATAATCAAAGATTTCTAACGTTCCTTATTGGGGCAAGTTGAATGGGGCAAGTTAACAATCTCGTCATCTTGCCCCTGGAACCTTTTAGTGTTTTCTTTTTGTGTTTTAATGCATTTTTTATTTTGTTTTGTGATTTTCATGCGGCATGATTCCCAAATATGCGTAATGCATATCAGTGAAAAAATGCAAGCGTCTTAACAAGCTCACCTATGAAAGAAGTGTTGATTCAGAAAGAAGCACTAAAAGTGGCACAAGAACAATTAAAGCAACATAAATGACAGGCTCGAAATTCAGAAAAAGGGAGTTGTTTTGAAAAAGAAACTTGATTCCTGTACAAAAAGGATGAAGCTCGATCTTCTGACATCCATGTCATCAGCTTGAACTTCCAAAGAAAGTACAGCGCAGTATCCTACTTGTGATGAGAACTTTGTTGATCCTCCATTAGGAGACTGAATACAGTGTGGCAAATGCCAGGCATGGTGGCAGGAGAATTACTCAAACTTTGAAGGAGGAATATTTTATTGTGACTTTTGTTAAGGAAAGCTACTGATTTTGAGTTGTACTAATTTATTGTGATTATGTTTTACAGTATAACCATTTAATCACTATTGTTCAATTGAAAATATGTAACAATGTATTAAATAATTATTGTACTGTGTTATTCTTTCTAAGAATAATAATATATTCAACTTTTATCAGAATTGTCATCTTATCCCATGATCAAAGCCATGTTGCCCCTGTACCGGGGCAAGATGACATTTGTGCATGACTATTTAAAATTGGAAAAATAATGTTGATAATATTAAAATAAAAATATATCCAAATTGGTATAGCATAACAAAAGGACATTCTAGTGATGCATGCAAAGTAAATGAAATTACCTCAAAAAATGAATTAATTAAAAATGGTTAACTTTTAACATCAACTTTCCCCGGTCTTCCCTATATAGTATTTTCAGTTCATGTTCTTCAGTTAGATTATTCTTCAGTATTATCCCAAATATCTGTCACTTTTTGTCGTGTGAATTGAATATTCTTAAAGAATATTAAAATTCCATCCAATATTACCCCATCTAATAGTGCAATATTTTGTTTCACTTAGTTTAACTGAATTCTCAAGAGACATTTTCACAATGTACCTATGTCATCATTGATTTTATTTGATTGTATGAACATATTGTCCTCTTTTAAAAATTATAATATGTAGTTTGTTTTTAAAATTGTAAGGTGCAAATGACTGCAGTGTCTGTGAAAGAACGTTAGTTTTTCCTTGTTACATTTTCCGCTAACCTTCTGTAATACAATGAACTGTCGATAGAAGTTTGTATTATTGCACCATACAAAGAATATGGAGGTTCATACAAAGAACAAGCTGCAACTTATTTACTAATGATAAATGTAATGAATAGGCTTTGAATTCTATGTTGTGGAATTTTACATAATGTTTACTTCTCTCCAAAGTACAGAGCGTGATGGTTCAGGCAATTTCATCTTTGGTCCTCATTCAGGAGGTCTGGGTTTGATTTCTGTGGCGAACCTCCCAGACTCATGGGTTTTTCAGGGGTTTTCACGGGTTGTAGGTCAATTACATCCCCCAAATTTCCTGTCCCTCCATTTCATTTCCATTATCATTTCACGTCATCTCTCATCTGGTGGTCTCTTTCAGGGTAGAAGTGTCAGTGAGTGTTCATTTTTATTCGTTAGTTCCTGCCCTCTGATTGAGCAAGAATGACGTCATTGTTAACTGGTAAGTCTATCTTGAAATCATAGTGCCCTCAACAGACAAGAAGCTATAATTTTTGCAGAACAGTAAGCAAATTACAGCGCTCTGAGTGTGTTTGCACTGGCAACTAATACGACCAACTTCCCCTGGATATGAACACAAGAGCACCACGTCTTCATGTTTGAATGCTACTTTTGTATGGGCATTAAAATTGGTGTGACATATAAATATAATATAAACCTCTGCATAGAGGAGTTTATGCAACACTATCTGGCATTCAGACAAGTCCCACAGATTGTAATGTCAAAAGTGTCCAGCTACCATCAAATTGACATACTTTTGTTTGCAACATAAACGTCTTACGTTTTATCAGGATATGATATAAACTTTCTGTCATTCTCATGCTTAATTAAAATATCTATTAAAGTTGGTATTCTTATGTCTTTTAAAACCAATAGGTGTATCGAATATTTCCAAGATACAGGATCAGTTACTTGCAAAAAGAGAGACACTGGTATCTACAAAGTGACTGGTCCCAATCTAGAAGCAATAAATAATGTTATGACAGAAAGGCCTCAAGTACACCTTCTTACAATACAATGTTTAAGGGGAAGAGAGAAAGGAAATATAAGAAAATGGACACATAAGAATATATACTAGAGAAATTTTCTTGTTTAGCCTTGGATAAAAGCTTTGTACATACTGTAACACTAATTTATTTTTCATTCCTAGGACATTTTCGGCTAATTTTCTGGCTTTTAATGAAAATACATTGTGAGGACACTGTGGATGTTAAAAAAGAATTGAGATCAAATTGAAATATTTCTATTTTATGTGATAGGTTTACAATATGCATATATGTCTACTATAACAGAAAAACAGATGTTCATTGTGAAATAACTGTTCATTGACTTGTCATTTCATATATTCTTTATGGTATACTTTTATGGCTGCCTAATTAGCTTTGCAGTGCATTGCAATATATAGTTTTTTAAAAACAGTTTCGTATCTATGCTCCAGGCAAATTTACTCACCTTTATATTACGCGGGCAGGACCTATCTCTCAAATAGTATATTTACCTGCCGACAGAGGGAGGCCTCAAAACTGCTGTCAGTACATCAAATACAATAGCAAGTCACTAGGGAAATCGTATATAAACTCACTCCATCAGTGATGCTGTTGATAACGTCAAATTTTGCGCAGTAAAATCACAGATAAAAATGAACACTGTGTATAAAAATATAATGGACAAAGAAAGCCATGTGAATGTAACATCAGATTTTTGTTTGTTAAACACATCTCCTCAAACATAACCCAAAAACTTATCTTAGTGATGCTTATAGGGTTACTGTTCCCTTCTCTCCCCCCCCCCCCCCCCCCAATGAAAAAGAAGTTAAATTTGTATTTTTCTTTCCAAACTGAACAATGTTCATCAGATTATGTGTAATGTTCATTTGTTTACTCTAGCCTAGCAGCACTTCTCTCCAAATTCCGGATAGACTACAGTGATGTGGTTGTGATTCCTGATATCACTAAGAAGGCCATGGAGTCCACACAGAGAGAGTTTGAACTTCTCATTGAGAACTTCAGGATTCGAGATGGAGACAATATTGATATATCCAACAGTACGTACCACTACTATCAGATGTTAACATAAGATAATCTTTATAATCAGTTTTATTTTTATTTTATATTTTCTACTACTTACTTAACCTTTGCGCTGCTGACATCTATGTAGCTAATGTCACTGCTCCTTGCTAAGTTAATTACATAAATATTCAACATTTTAAAACAACCAGGAAATTGTGCAAAACTATTGCAAATTAAGTAGGAATTCACCAGAAATTATGTATACAGTAGATGTTCCAAATTTTCCAATTTGCACCTTCACAATATTAATATGAAAGTATATGGAACACATACAACACAGGGTTGTCCATAAGAGGCCATTAGTGGCATAAGTTTTCACTATCTTTGATTCTATAGCTATAAGGCACTATTTTTCCAAATGGAGAATAGTTTATTAATGTATATACAGTTGAACATAATTTATATGTGTATCAAGGGGAAGAGGGACGATTGCTTTTAACTCGGCATTACTTATAAATGAGATTTTGATAATGCATGATGTTATTTTTTTTTAAAAAAAAAAGCAGTTCAGTGACCCTCATGTGTAAAAATATTGCAAACAACAAAGATATGTATGAAGAAATCATCATTTTGAACTTGGTCCTGCTTTAAAGATATCAGTTAATATGGCTTGTGTCATATTTCCTGCATTAAGTGCATACAAATCATTTTGCAAACAGATCTTTATCAGTACAACTTTTCACACTGGTGTAATGCCTACACAGATTTACTGCACTTAATACTTCACTCACTTTAGGTATTTCAAGATTTAATTTATAATTTGTGTCGCTTGAAGATGGTCCGCTTTCTTAATCACCATGTTTTTGGCACAGTGTGATCTTATCTTGTAGTTCCCCACACTAAGCTAGATTGTCATCAAAATGCACAGAGATATCGAAATTTGCACCCTCCTATAGAGCTCATTTATATGCACAACTTCATTGCTACTAGCAGCATCACCATCGTTGGAGACAGTCTCTTCCTTAAAATACCAGATTTAAAGAAACATTGTTTGATTGTGGAGAATGACACCTGCTTCTAGGCAGCCAAGTAAAATTCCGTGGCTTATAGTACGTAAACTGCAAGATTTTCATTTCCTGCTTCAGTCAGAGTTGTTAAATGTTGAGCCAGCATATTTCTATAATTAAATTTGAAATTTTCAGTCGTGCCCAATCAAGTGGCTGTGGACAACTGCTAGAGTTAAGAATTCCAGTCAAAGAATTTCCAAAATTATTTGTTCTAGCATTAACATTTTCATTTTCTGTTTTCCATGGCTGAGTAAAAGCAACTGGGAACCAAAAAACAGCCGCTATTAAACATTAAACACCAGATATAAAAAAATTATTATAACCTTTCATTTGTTGCTACGACACTGTTGCACCAAAAGCAAATGTCATCACCTTTTATTTCTGTGGCTAAAAGCCACCCGCTCAGCTTGCAACTTTGCAGCAATAGGTAAAATGCATTTCTAGTTTCTTTAAGATAGCGTATTCCGTATGCTCAGTTAAGTACATAAAACTCAGTTGTATTCCACTGAAATTTAATATCTATAACAGAAAATTATGTATAAATACATTACACTAAATAAGGTTCTGTTATTCCTATGAGTAAGGACTAGGATACAATGAAGCACAAAATGAATATAATTTTGAGTTGAACTGGTACTTAATGCACCGTATATTGCTGGTGTTTACCTAAAACACGTTTCTTAAGGCGTTCTTAACATCCTAAGCTAATATCTACTTTGAATTTTGATTTGGTGAATTCCTTGGTGGCACTAGGAGCGTCTGTTGGGATCCTGATGAACTTGAAGTTTGGGTTCTCTTCAAAGGTTGCTTCGAAATTGGACAGTTTTCCTTCCAGTTTCTTTATGGATATCTTTTCCCACATGGTTAATGTAGTTGGACCCTGAACACTTTTCAATAAATATATTTCTTGTTCTATATCATGATTATTCTAAAACTGGTACACTACTGCCGATTTGTCTATCTCTTTGTTATTGATGTTCCTAAAATGCTCTTTAAGCCTAATGTTCAAATTCCTTTTAGTTTTGCCAATGTAAAATTTGTCACAGTCTTTGAAGTTTATCTGGTACACTGATGATTTTTTTGTCTGTGGGTTTCTCTTTTATATTATGTGATTTCAAAAGGTGTTGTACACTTAATTTGTTCTGTGGGGCCAAAGAAATGTGTTCTCTGAAGACTTTTTGGAAAAGGTATGTAGCTCTGGGATGGTATGTAAATTTTCTCTTTGAAGTTGTATTACTGATCAGGGAAAGAGTAGTTCAAAGTATAAACTTGGAAGAAGAGTAGGGACAGTGAAGCACAAATTAGTACAAAAGTGAATCGAGAAGATATTGACAAATTGCTTCACTCACACTGTTTATTCACAGGACATGTTTCAAGAGCTCTTGCTCCTATCATCAGCTGATACTCGACTAGTGCAAGTTGTAGTGGTTTCCTCTTTCTCCGTTTTGTCAATAGATGGTGTGATGTACTTGTCAAAGATGTCCGGTGGAGTTTCAAAATTCATGACTCTATGACGATTTTTGTTGATGAAGATTTTTTCCCATATGGAAAGGTCTATGGGGTGATTAACATATTTTATTAGAGATGTTTCCAAGTTGATGTCATGTCTAGTATTCAAAAAATGAAAAGCCACTGCTGATTTTTCTGTTTCACAATTTTTAATGTTTCTTAGATGTTCTTTAGTTCTGATGTTAATATTTCTTTTTGTTTTTCCTATATAAATTTTAGGGCAAGTTTCACATTTGATCTCATAGATTCCTGGTTTTCCTTTGGTAGTGATTGAATTTTTGGGAGGGCCTTTTAACAAATTTCTGATATTAAACCTATTTTAGGTGCAAGAGTTATGTCGTGTTTTGAGAAGATTTTTTGGAATTTGTTATAGGCTGATGGGTGGAAGGTGAATTTTTTAAAAAGTTTTTTCTCTTTTTCTCCTATAGGTTCTAGGGTGGTGGTTTCTTTTATTTTCTTAGCTTTGTTGAGTCTGTTAACTGTTTTGTCTACTAAATTTGGGTTGAAACCGTTGGAAATAGCTACTTTTTTTATGTGTAGGTATTCTTCTTGATAATCTTCTCTGTTTAGTGGAAAGTCGATCATCCGAAAGATTAAACTGTTGAAAATGGCATGTTGGTGTTGTTTTGGGTTGAAACTGTTGTTCTTAATGTAATTATCTGTGTGTGTCAGTTTCCTGTAAATACCAAAGGTGAGTTTGTTGTTCATTTTTTTTATCTTGATGTCCAAAAAGGGGAGCACACCATCCTCTTCTGTTTCCAATGTAAATTTTATAGCTGGATTTTGTATATTCAAAAGTTTAAGACTATCTTGTATGAGTTTTTTAGGTACTATTGCAAAAATGTCGTCAACATAGCGATACCAAACTTTGAAATAATTTGGAAAAGTTTTTGTGATATGTGTTTCAAAAGCACTCATAAATAAATCTGCCAAGAAGGGAGACAATGGGTTGCCCATAACTAGGCCTGTTTTTTGTTTATAGATCTGTCCATTAAAGCTGAAAAAATTTTGATTGATACAAATTTCTGTAAGTTGTGAAAGTTCTTCTATTTCTTCAGATGTTATTTGTAATGATTCCAGCCATGTTTTGAGAAGTGGAATAAACTCATTGGTAGGTATACTTGGATATAAAGAAATGACGTCAAAGGAAACTAAAGCATCTGTAGAGTTGATCTTTGTGTCCTTCAGGAGATTTAACAATTCAAACGAGTTTTTGATACTTAAATTTTCAAATTTTGTGAAGGATCTGTAGATATGAACCAGCAATTTTGATAGTTGGTAAGTGGGTGCATCAATGTTATTAATTATTAGTCTGAGGGTAATTTCAGGTTTATGTATTTTGGGTAAACCATATATGTATGGTGTTTTTGGATTGTCTATTTTATTGTTCAATTTATCTCTTTTAGTCATGATTTTACTGTTTTTAATTGCTAATTCCACAGATTTGCATACTTTCTTTAATAGATTGTTTTCTAATTTAACAAATTCTTTTCCGTTTAAAAGGTTGTCCATTTTTTTGCGATAGTCTTCTTCCTCCAGTATTACTATTTTGTTACCCTTGTCTGCTTTTGTGTAGATTACCGGTTTTTCGTTTAAATTTTTGATTAATTTTTTATATGAATAACTTTTTGAATTTGAATTTTGAATATGATCTAGAGTTTCTATGCACTGTGTTCTGATCGTAGATTTTTTATTATCGGGCAAATTATATATCGCTATTTCAATGTCCGCGATATAGTTTTCAATGTTTTTTGTGTAATCTACACATGTTTTTAGGCCTTTGTTTAGAAAATCAATTTCTTTCTCTGTGAAGTTGCATGAAATTGATTTTCTAAACAAAGGCCTAAAAACATGTGTAGATTACACAAAAAACATTGAAAACTATATCGCGGACATTGAAATAGCGATATATAATTTGCCCGATAATAAAAAATCTATGATCAGAACACAGTGCATAGAAACTCTAGATCATATTCAAAATGCAAATTCAAAAAGTTATTCATATAAAAAATTAATCAAAAATTTGAATGAAAAACCGGTAATCTACACAAAAGCAGACAATGGTAACAAAATAGTAATACCGGACGAAGAAGACTAACGCAAAAAAATGGACAACCTTTTAAACGGAAAAGAATTTGTTAAATTAGAAAACAATCTATTAAAGAAAGCATGCAAATCTGTGGAATTAGCAATTAAAAACAGTAAAATCATGACTAAAAGATAAATTGAACAATAAAATAGACAATCCAAAAACACCATACATATATGGTTTACCCAAAATACATAAACCTGAAATTACCCTCAGACCAATAATTAATAACATTGATGCACCCACTTAGCAACTATCAAAATGGCTGGTTCATATCTTCAGATCCTTCAAAAAATTTGAAAATTTAAGTATCAAAAACTCTTGATGTGTGTTTGGAGGAATTTAGTAACAGTGACGTCAAAATTAATATAAAAATTATTTGTGGTTGGTTTATTGACACTCGTCACTTACTTTTTCATATATTTATGAGAGACTAGTTTCAAAGGCCCTGGCCTCCATTTTCAATCTCTTCCCAACTAGCATCTGTTGTTATCTGCTCTCTCTGGTGGTGGAACTATGAACTTTTTTGTCAAACACTCGTCACTTACTTTTTCATATATTTATGAGAGACTAGTTTCAAAGGCCCTGGCCTCCAATTTGACAAAAAAGTTCATAGTTCCGCCACCAGAGAGAGCAGATAACAACAGATGCTAGTTGGGAAGAGATTGAAAATGGAGGCCAGGGCCTTTGAAACTAGTCTCTCATAAATATATGAAAAAGTAAGTGACGAGTGTCAATAAACCAACCACAAATAATTTTTATATCAAAAACTCGTTTGAATTGTTAAATCTCCTGAAGGACACAAAGGTCAACTCTACAGATACTTTAGTTTCCTTTGACATCATTTCTTTATATCCAAGTATACCTACCAATGAGCTTATTCCACTTCTCAAAATATGGCTGGAATCATTACAAATAACATCTGAAGAAATAGAAGAACTTTCACAACTTACAGAAATTTGTATCAATCAAAATGTTTTCAGCTTTAATGGACAGATCTATAAACAAAAAATAGGCCTAGCTATGGGCAACCCATTGTCTCCCTTCTTGGCAGATTTATTTATGAGTGCTTTTGAAACACATATCACAAAAACTTTTCCAAATTATTTCAAAGTGTGGTATCGCTATGTTGACGACATTTTTGCAACAGTACCTAAAAAGCTCATACAAGATAGTCTTAAACTTTTGAATATACAAAATCCAGCTATAAAATTTACATTGGAAACAGAAGAGGATGGTGTGCTCCCCTTTCTGGACATCAAGATCAAAAAAATGAACAACAAACTCACCTTTGGTATTTACAGGAAACCGACACACACAGATAATTACATCAAGAACAACAGTTTCAACCCAAAACAACACCAACATGCCATTTTCAACAGTTTAATCTTTCGGATGATCGACTTTCCACTAAATAGAGAAGATTATCCAGAAGAATACCTACACATAAAAAAAATAGCTATATCCAACGGTTTCAACCCAAATTTAGTAGACAAAACAGTTAACAGACTCAACAAAGCTAAGAAAATAAAAGAAACCACCACCCTAAAACCTATAGGAGAAAAAGAGAAAAAACTTTTTAAAAAATTCACCTTCCACCCATCAGCCTATAACAAATTCCAAAAAATCTTCTCAAAACACGACATAACTCTTGCACCTCAAAATAGGTTTAATATCAGAAATTTGTTAAAAGGCCCTCCCAAAAATTCAATCACTACCAAAGAAAAACCAGGAATCTATGAGATCAAATGTGAAACTTGCCCTAAAATTTATATAGGAAAAACAAAAAGAATTATTAACATCAGAACTAAAGAACATCTAAGAAACATTAAAAATGGTGAAACAGAAAAATCAGCAGTGACTTTTCATTTTTTGAATACTAGACATGAAATCAACTTGGAAACATCTCTAATAAAATATGTTAATCACCCCATAGACCTTTCTGTATGGGAAAAAATCTTCATCAACAAAAATCGTCATAGAGTCATGAATTTTGAAACTCCACCACCGGACATCTTTGACAAGTACATCACGCCATCTATTGACAAAACGGAGAAAGAGGAAACCACTACAACTTGCACTAGTCGAGTATCAGCTGATGATAGGAGCAAGAGCTCTTGAAACATGTCCTGTGAATAAACAGTGTGAGTGAAGCAATTTGTCAATATCTTCTCGATTCACTTTTGTATTGAAAGAGTAGTTATTTATCTGCATCTTTGTTGTCTTTTGAATTTATCAGTTTTCTTTTTGACCAATTCAGCACTGAATACATTGATTCTGCATTGTGAATTATATGATTGTACTCTTTGATATATTCCATATTGCTTAAGGGGAGGCATCGGTGAAATTTCTTCAAAAATGACAAAAAACGACATTTTCCATTTTTTGCATTAAAATTATGTTTAATCATTGTAGTTTCAGAATTTGCCATCAGTTAGGCTCTAGCGCCATTTAAAGAGCAGTTATGTCATTATTTAAATGCCCATGTGCGGGTGGGCGTGGCCATTTATATTGCTTTTTCCAGTGTGTCGCAAAGAAATTGATGGAATTCTCACGTTTAAATTACGCGGTTTGATTCTTTAACTGTGGTAATGTGCAGAGAGATCTTCTGGATGTTTGGGTAAGCTACTGAACCTTTCCGCTACCATTTTTACATATTTCCCACTTACTACTTTTGAAAGTAAACAAACATTTCCACTGACATGTAGTGTTTGTGAAGTATGGTTTACATGCAAGTGAAAGCTGTGGATAGCAGCTTATATTAAATTATTATTGTTAAGAATAGGAATAAAGTCTGATTTAACATTGTATTGCTTTCTTGTTGCAAAAGAAGGTATATGATTCATACCAGGTTAGGTTAGGAGTACAGTGGCTATTTCAAAGCAAAATATAATGAAACTTTAAGGTGTTCTAGCCATAATAGTAAGTAATGATACTAGAATGCTATGCTTGAGGTAAGTGTTAAGTGAAAACATATTATAGCCCAAGAGTTAACAGTGATTCTAGTAGGTCACCTTTTGATGTAAATAGAAGAATGGTTAATGTATATCTGGGCATTGGTAAGGGTCATATTTCTATGCAGAAGTTTTGTATGACCATGGGTATGAACTGCATGAATTATTCTACTTACAATTTCCATCTCATAGACAAAAATAAAAATATTAGTTAGTACTATTATATGGGAAAGTTGCATTAAAGGAGAACCAAAGAATGCTAATGAAAGTTTGCATGGAGTAAATGTCATAAAGAAGTTTTTGTATTAAGAAAGAAATTGAAAATTGCAGTGATTGCAGCTGTTGGTAAATTTAATATGCGTTATAAAGATAGACTTGAAGTTAAGGCAAAAGTTGCAGCAAGCAAAGTAAGTCTTGTTAGCAACAAAATTAGCAGTATTAGGGATAGGTGAAAGCTAAAACAAAGTGATCAAAGTTCATTGAGCAAATATAAATCTGCCAAGCAGCAGTTAAAGGTGACTAAATTAAAAGAAGAAGAGGATAGTAAACTAGCTGAGTGGTCTTCATATAGTGCAGGATGGTTTTGAAACATAGAAAAAAATGTTTATATTTAGAGCTTCTAACTAGATTTTTCTTCATGTCCAACTTTTAGCATTTTTAATACTCCTTTTAGTCCAGACACTAAAGTTTTCAATGAATTTCTTTAAATTTTGCATATATGTAAATTCTTAGATAAGTTTTCAATAAAAATTGGTATCATTATGGCTGTATATGAAAAAATTAATAATGATTGGTATTGAAAAAATAAAATGAAAAAAATTCAAGAAAATTCTATCATATTCCTTAAATTTTCTCCTCTAGAACCATTAGACTTGGGCAAATGAGTATACACATATATAGTTTTGTAACTATTATCTAAAGGAACCAGAATCCAAAGTTCCAATCATTTATAACAAAAATTGTAGAGAATGTAATATGTTTCCCAATGTAAAGAAATTGTAGCAAAAAATTAAATTATTATCTTTTTGGTAAAAACTATTGTAGATAGAAAAATTATAAAAAAAAGGGCCAAAGGTAACCAAATTAAAGAGAAAGCAGGAAATAAGATAGCTGTAAGGCCTGCATATGATGCATGGAGTTTTCAAAGTAAAGAAAGTAGTGTAATTTCAATCTAAATCTTAAAATTCATTTTTCTCCACTTTCAATTTTTGAACATTTTAATATCTTCAAAATGCTCCAACTTCTGCAATTCTCAAGGAATTTGTATTAAACTTTGCATACATATTGCTAAATAAATGTTTAATAAAAGTTGGTATTTTTGTTTATTTAAATTAAATAGTTTATTTATTATTGATTTTTAAATCTCAAAATTGCAAAAAAATTAAGAAAAATTTAATATATTCACACATAAAAATTTTTTTGTCCAAAAATACTTGATACACACTTTAAAACTATAGCAACTTTTATAACTGATGTACAGAGAAACCTGAATCTAAAATTTAAAGTTTCTAAAAGAAAAACTGTATGACCTGGGACTTATATAACATACAAAAATCATACTATAAAAAGCACTAAATATTTTTTTTTTGAAAAAATATTTAAGATAGAAAGATGAATTTTAAAAACTTAACTAGATTCCCTATACCCCACATAATGACAAAAGTTCAAGCAGTTCTGATGTAAACTCTGGATTTTAGTATTTTTCACAGATGCCTCCCCTTAAGGGAACATTGACCAGTCTGCAAGTTAAACTATGGATAACAGCATGCTTGTATTTTCTTGGGTTATATCCATCTGATTTTATGAAATTTTCTGTTTTTGTGTTTCTTTCCTGTATATGCCAAATTCTAGTTTTTATTGTTTTCTGATTAGTTTCAAGTCTAAGAAAGGGATTTCATTATTTCTCTTTTTCTATGGAACACTTTATTACAGGATTCTGTAAATTACCAAGTCCTAGTGCATCATCCACCTGTTTCTCATTTACTGTTGCCCAGATGTTATGCACATATCTATACCAATGTTTGAAAATAAGTGGGAATGCTTTTGTGATATGGGTTTCCAAGAAGCTCATGAAAATGTCTGCCAGGAATGGGGACAATGGGTTGCCCATAGATAGTCCTGATTTTTGTTTCAAAATTTTGTCATTGAATGTAAAACAGGACTCTCCAATGCAGATGTTCATTAAGTGAAAGTATTTCTCTATGATATTCTGGTCTAACTGTAGGGACTGAAGCCATATTTGCTTGTACCCATGAGTTTGTCTCTTGGCACACTTGGGAACAAAGGGATTACATCGAAAGATACCATTTGGTCAAAGGGAGGAAATTCTAGGTCTTTACTACACAAATATAATTATTTGTAACAAAAACTTCACTTATCTTTAAAGAAATTTCTGAAAATTTAAAAAAATTGGAAATTGTGAATTTTCATCAATTTATTTAAAGATAGGTGAAGTTTTTGTTACAAATAATAATAATTGTGCAGTATTTGTTGCTTCACTGTTACTAGCTTCATTTTTCACATAACTTCTAGGTCTTTCTTAATTTTTTTTATGAATTCCAATGAATTTTAATTCTGTGGCTTTCAAACTTTGGTAGCTCCTAAAATTTTTTGTTTAGACATTTTGACAGTTTATAGCAGGGTGTGTTTATGTTGCTAATGATTGGACGCCTCTTATTTCCTTTGTTATGAATTTTGAGTAATCCATATATGTTAGCTACTGTAGGGTTATCCAGTTTTATACTTTATTTTATTTCTTTTCAGATAATCATTGTATCCTTGATTGTTTCATTTAACTGTTTTACACACTTATTTAAAGGATCAGACTTTATTTCCGGGAATTCATCACTTCCCATTAAATCAGTCATTCTAGAAATGTAGTCCAGTTTGTTAATGATGACCATCTTATTTTTTTATCTACTTTTGTATAGACAACATCCTTTTTAATTTAGCAATTTAAGTGTATTTCCGTATTGTTTGGGTTTTCTATTTTTTCTAAGATCTTCCCAAATTTGCTTCTAATTGTTGATTTCTCCCCAGTATTTAGACCTTCACTAGCTACTTCAATGTCAACTATGTAATCTTCTATGTTAATTGGAGAAATATATGCATGTTTGTAACCCTTTGTTTAAGAAAGCTAGCACGTGTTTGATTTTGATCTCCTAGCTTAACTTAAAGATATGCAAAATATACTTTCTTCAAAAATGGTTAATATTAAAAACCATGTATGTAAAAGAAATTAGTTGGATTATTCACATATTTTCTTCTAGAAGAGGTGGAAGTTACAGTGAGCAGTGTTATCACTTCTAAAAACAAAAAATAAAATTGTATAATTATTCAGTAAATTGAAATCTCGAAAATTGTATAAATTGCATTACTAATCATTGCAAGTTATTGAAAGAAACTTACGTTCAAAATTCTAAGACACATTAGTGAAGGTGGATGTCAAATTGCTTTTTATCACGCAACAATTTAGTTTTATTAACTGCACAGGGTCACACATTGATACGAGAATAAACCCCGAGATGGTTGGCACTCAAGCTGTCTTGCCTCAGTCATCAGCTCACTTAGGAAGCTAAGGGCTACAGGTTAGGGAAGCACACAAGTGGTGGTTTCTTTCAGTGACATATGCTCGGATTGTGACTTGGGCTATCACTAGATCTACCAGATACGGAGAATAAGGGATTGTTGATTAAATGTGAACTTCACAAACCGTGCATTTAAATCAATTTTTCAATGTATATATGTGTATGTGTATATATATGAATTCCAGCTGTCTTTCTTTATGGGCAAACTGCATTGTGACACTATAAAAAAAAAACAAAAAAAAAACACTTCCTCGTTATGTCTTTTTCCACCGATAAGAGCCAAGTTGCTCAGACGAATTTGTCCTTCAGTTGCACGTAAATAAGATTTTATTCATATATGTGTTTGGAGGAATTTAGTAACAGTGACGTCAAAATTAATCTCAGAAACTATTTGTAGTTGGTTTATTAATACTCATCACTTACTTGTTTATATTTATGAGAGACTAGTTTCAAAGGCATTCCCCTCATTTTCAATCTCTTTCCAACTGGCATCTGTTGTTGTCTGCTCTCTTTGGTGGTGGAACTATGAACTTATTTGTCAAATTATGTACTGGTGGGATTTCAAAGCTCATTACGCTATCCTTATTTTTCCATATGAATATGTTCTCCCATGGTGTCAATTTATTTTGGTTTATCACTCCTTTTAATAATTTTGGATTTGGATCAATGTCATGGTTTTCATTCCAAAAGTGAAATGATACTGCTGACTTACCTTCTTGTTTCAATCTGATGTTTCTAAAGTGCTCTTTGACTCTGGTTTTTAGATTTCTTTTAGTTTGACCTATGTAGCATTTTTCACAATTCTTACAACTTATCTGGTATATTCCGGATCTGTTAACTGATGGGATTTCATCTTTTGTTTTTGAATTTAGCAATTTTAAAATTGAGTGTCTATTAGTAGGTGCCAAGGTGATATTTTATTCCTTGATCTTTTTAAATTTATTAAATGTTTTTGGGTGATATGAGAATGAACTGAATATGCTGTTGCTTTCTTTTCCTTTTGTAAATGTGGTTGCTTCCTTAATGGTTTTCTTTAGTTTAGCTTTTCTAATTTTCTTCAACACCAAACTTCTGTTGTATCCATTTTCTTCTGCTATGTGTAGTATTGTTTTTTGTTCTTTGAAATATTCTTCTTTTTCAAGGAATAAAATATCACCTTGGCACCTACTAATAGACACTCAATTTTAAAATTGCTAAATTCAAAAACAAAAGATGAAATCCCATCAGTTAACAGATCCGGAATATACCAGATAAGTTGTAAGAATTGTGAAAAATGCTACATAGGTCAAACTAAAAGAAATCTAAAAACCAGAGTCAAAGAGCACTTTAGAAACATCAGATTGAAACAAGAAGATAAGTCAGCAGTATCATTTCACTTTTGGAATGAAAACCATGACATTGATCAAAATCCAAAATTATTAAAAGGAGTGATAAACCAAAATAAATTGACACCATGGGAGAACATATTCATATGGAAAAATAAGGATAGCGTAATGAACTTTGAAATCCCACCAGTAGATAATTTGACAAATAAGTTCATAGTTCCACCACCAAAGAGAGCAGACAACAACAGATGTCAGTTGGAAAGAGATTGAAAATGAGGGGAATGCCTTTGAAACTAGTCTCTCATACATATAAACAAGTAAGTGACGAGTATTAATAAACCAACTACAAATAGTTTCTGCGAAGATTTTATTCATTTCAAGGCTGGAAAACTCCTTTCTGCACTTGCAGTGGTAGAAGGAAATGTTAAAATCAGTTCACATAGTTTATAAACTTCACTGTACACAATGCCAAGTCCATTTGATTTCATATAATTTGCAATGGTTTGAACGGACTTGTTAGAAAATTCTTGAAGTGAATATAACACCTTCAGTTCATTTTTCAAAGAGTATATCGAAATATAAAACATGGTTCTCTCAGTTCACGAAATACATTTGCTGGAAACATTCTATCGTAACTCGCAAAATGTTTAGAATCCAGTAATGCCAAAAATTTCAACTGTTTCTGTGAATCAAATCTTAATTTAGTTTGAGTTATTAATGTGTCCAGAACTTCACAGAAAATCCTTAAGTATGAAGAATGGGTTTCAACTTATGACAGTTTCTCTTTCTAGGCCTTTCTTCGTTCTCTTCATCAGCAGTGCTCATAGTTTCTGACCATACTTCTTCAAATCCTGTATTTCTAATATTTTGCAATGTGGTAATAGCTTTGTGTACTTTTTCTGTACAGTAACAGATGTCCATGCTCTTGTTTTGTAAAATGTCAGAAAGAATATCTGAAAATGCAAAAACTTTACTGAATATAATCAAGAAAAAGTTGGTTCGAGTCTTTGAGAGAAATCACAAAATTCCGTTGTATAGGTGCGACACTTGGCATTTTCTTTTGAAGTGGAATGTGAGAAAAAAGTGGTAAACCATTAAGAGAAACAAAGAATTGTGTGGTTTCCTTAATAAAATTCACAGATTGGGGAAGTATTAGGTTAGATCTGTGGCTATAGCAGTGGATGAAGGTAGCACCTGGATGATGCTCGGTTTTAATTCAGGTCTGAAGTCCAGAAACATGTCCGGCTATTACTGCAGCACCATTGAAAGTTTGAGCAACAAATTTTTTAGACCATCTTAAATCATTTATGGTCTTTTTTATATGCTCAAATAAACCACTGGCTGTTTGATCATAACTTACGTCAGTGAAATGTAGAAATTGTTCTTTGCAATTGCCTTCATTGTCAACATAGCGTAAAATAGTAGAAATTTGACTTTTATTTGTTACATCAGACATTTCATCGAGCATAAGTCCAACAAAACTAGGCTTATCAATATCTGGTGTAATCTTATCTCTAACAACACTGGCCATGGCATCGATTAGGTCATTCTGTATAAGAGCCAAGGTGCCTTTGAAAACGGTAGCTGTCTTTAGATGCTGAGACAGTGCCGCATCATAATTAGCCAGAAATTGTAGCAATTCTATATAATTGCCCTTATTTAATGATTCCTCACTATCATCGTGGCCTCTTAAACGAACATTCCTGTTTTGCAAGAAGAACCACTGCATCAATCAGTCTTTTCAATACATTTCTATTTTCCTTAACCTTTACATTGTTCAAACTATCAGCAAGTTTCTTTTTGTAATTCAATGCATGGTCTACCATTGAGTGCCGAAAGATTTTAATGCCGTGAAAGATTTTATATGCATTGTTGATCTTTTATGTTTATCCAAAGCTGTGATTAAATAAGCTAAATTTGTGAAACCCATAGTATTCCAGGGTGATTTCTCAGTTGCAAACAACAAGCATGACCAGCAAAAAAGTTTATTTAGTTTGAATGAACCAGACAGCCACCCATACTTATCATAATTACTTATATTAAAATATCTTTTATAAGGGTTCTTATTCTTTTCGTTCTGTTGACACTACAAGTGCGGAAGAGCTAAAGTAGGCCTTCCCTGATTTATTATCACTAACTTATCCTTGTATTTAAACTTCGAGAATGGTCTTTGCACTAATTGTTAAAGTACACATTCTTCGCCCATTTTGAAGAATTAGCCCTAGCAACTGTCTTGGTACACTGTACACCATGAAATAAACAATACTAATATGACTGTTGAGGACCGTAATAATCATGCAATAATTGAAAGCACACTCTTTCTTGCCTTTAATTCCACATGCTATGCCGAATTCCAAAGCCAGTCGTGTCCGTACGGCACATTTCGGAGAAGCTCGTATGTGTGTAGCGATGTAGCATTCTGAAGCCTTGTTGTGCTGAATCCTGCATTCCTCCACCTCATACCTCATTGTCCACACCATAGTGAAGGCTGCAACAGTAAGCTTCTGAAGCGCTGCTTCCCCATCTGTTCAGTGGTAGGGAAAGAGAGATATTCCACCCTACACACTCATTCTTTATGGGGGAAACTGGCTGGTATTACAATTATTATTAATATTGCTTATTAATTTCTAGTTTACTTTAGATATGGACTTCAGCGATAGCTTTGATAGCCCATAATGTACGCCACTGGTTTGTTTGTAAGTAGGTATATATACAGCCTGAAGATGCATAATTTGTGTTAAGTTATTATTCATCTTTTGCTGGTGAAAAACTATATATATGTATGTACATATGTATGTATATATGTATGTAGATATATATATATATGTATTTATCTATATATTAATATTAATAAAGAAATATACCTACACTCAAGTTTATTTGACATTTCAGTCTTTGTTATAGTCTGTAACTGTCCTGGTTCTTTTCGTGCATGTTATGGTGTGATATCTACTACAATTCTGCCCGCAGAATATACATTTATACTCTTCGTCTGGCTCATGGAATTTCTTGTTTACATATATCTTATGGTGAAATCCATGTATGGAGAGTTATGTGTTATGACGTGGCACTGCATGTTGCACTCTCTAGTCCATCTATTGTCCATCATCGCTGTTGAGGTGTAGAAGTTGAGGTTGATTTCACTTTTATTCCTTTCCCTGATGTTTACTTGGGCCCTGCTTGCTTCTGTTGATTGTAGATAGAATTGTGCTCATATGTCTTCTATGAAGCTTGTGTCCCTCATTATTTTATTTAGCATCCGGGATGACGCTGTTTTTCCAACTCGGATAATCCTCTTCATGAACCTTGCTTTTATTTTTTTCTATTCTAATCAGGTCTCCGATCTTCAGCTTTTGCCACATGATCTCAATTCCATATGTTATCACTGGCACTATTGTCATATTGAAAAGTCCCATTGCCATTCAAGTTGATAACTTTGTTATGTTTGGAATGTTGTGCGAGGCCCTGATTGCCGCTGCGGCTCTTCCTTGAATGTGTATACCAAAGGATGCCGCTGTTGTTTGTAGTGTTATTACCAGATATTTATAATTTTCTACTTTTTGCAGTGGCTTCTTGTGTAATGCTATATTGTCTTTAGGCGTTGACTTCCCCCCTTTTCTGAAGGTCATTTGTACTGTCTTTTCTTTGTTTATCTGTTGGCTGTTTTCCTCTACCCAGGTCTCTATGTACTGCCCTTTGAACATCCTCCTAAGCCACTACAATCTCCATGTCATCCACATATAGGATCAGCTCTGTTTTCGTTCCTTCCTCTACTATGCTGTTCTTATCTGCTGTGCAAATGTTGAAAAGTGTGGGATTCATGGGATCCCTTTTCATGACTCCATTTGTCTATATCTTTCTCCAGAGATTTCTACGTTGCTGTTTATTCAGATTATGTTCCTCTGTAGACAGGTTTCAATTATTCTCGCTAGTGTGTCTCTCTTGCCAATTGTCTGTTTCATTTTCTCGATCAGCTTTCGCCTGTTGATTGAGTCAAACGCCTTCTTGAAGTCAACAAAGATTGCATGGTATTTCCCTCCTTTGTGTCTCAGGGCGTCTTCTACCTGATATATTAGATATTTCACTGCCTGGATCATGCTCCTACCTTTCATAAAACCGAATTGGTTTTCTGGGATGTGTCCATTGAAGGCTTCTAGTAATCTTTCATTTAGTACCCTCGTGAAAACTTTAAAGGATGCGTTTTCTAGCCCTTTCAACCCTGACTACATTTTTCTAAAATTATAAGCTGCCAAGTATATTTGATTTTGTAGTTTTTTG
>CM060950.1:297903579-297906079 GCA_030765055.1 Mantis religiosa | reverse complement strand
AGGACGTCGTCGGCAGGAGGTTGAAGGATTTGAAGGCCAACGCGCCGGAACGCGACACATCTGCGCGCGTCAAACTTCCCAAGTACGACGGCACGTCAACTTTCGAGGTCTTCCGCCGCCAGTTCGACACGTGGCCAGGCATAACAAGTGGTCACCGGTGGAAGCGGCCGCACAGCTAATAGCCAGCCTCCAGGGACGGCCCGCAGAAGTCCTAAACGCGGTCCAGGGAGCGACGGCTCCCAAGGATATCTGAGAGGCCCTGGAGAACCGGTTCAGGAACCACCGCCTAGCCGCAGCCTACCGCAGTCAGCTGAAGACAAGGTCGCAACAGCCAGGAGAGACGCTGCAGGAGTTCGCCTTGGCGATTGAGCAGCTGGCTAGCAAGGCCTTGGTTGACCTTCCGCCGGAGTTTGTATCCCGGGAAGCCGCCTACGCCTTTGTCGACGGGGTACGAGACACCGAGATACGTCAGCGTCTAATGCTCGGCGACTACACAACCATTCACGAGGCTCTTATGGCAGCACTGAAGATGGAGGCAGCCAAGCTGACGGCTACCCCGATGACAAGAACTAGGAGTATACGCTGCAAGGGAGATCGAAGGCCAGTCAAGGGACGCCGGCGAAGACCTAGTGGCAAGTGTTGGGGATGTGGACAGCCGCGACACCTAGAGCACAATTGCCAACACCAGGAAGAGAAGCCAGAAGAACGAGTAAGGCCCGGCGTGGATTGCCGCACTTAAACGGTTAAGTTCATAATAGCTCACACGTTTATTTATTAGAAATACGTGGGTTATTTAATACAATACTCATTGTTATTACTGGTTCTTTCCAAGACGTGCCGCGTGCTGGTGGACACCGGGGCGGCCGTGACCATCATCAGACCCGATATAGCCCAGGGTTTGCCATCCAGGAAGCCGAGCTGACCATACCAGCTGATGACGGCATCGGGCGACACCTTGCCTGTGGAGAAGGAGGACCTGCTGAAGCTGACCTTGGGACGGAGTGCCGTGCATCTGTGGCTGTTCGTCGCGAAGGTGGCTGAGGAGGTGATTCTGGGACTGGATGCCCTCAGGAGCCACGAGGCGACCGTTGACGTCGGCAGGAAGGTCCTGCGGCTCAACTCCGTCAACACGAAGAGCGCCTTGGAATCTGCAGGGTCATCTTGAACGAAGACGTGGTTGTCCCCGCGAGGAGCGAGGTGTTGGTGATGGCGTGGCTGGAAGGCCAGAGAAACAGGAACATGATGCTGGACCAGAAGAGGCCTCTACCCGGACTATGTGTAGCCAGGGCATTGCTGCCGTGCCGAGAGGAGGTGCCAGTGAGACTGCTTAATCCAACGGACACTGATCACGATGTCCAGGCCGGGACGAAGTTGAAACGTGCGAGCCCGTGTTAAACGTAACAGCAATCAATAAGACACAGGAGCCGGTGCCGACCTAACACCTGGAGCCCCGGCTAGAAGACTTACTGGAGAGGCAGCCGACCACCTGTGTGCAGAACAGCTGGAGAAAGTTCGGAACCTGCTGAGACGATACCAGCGCATCTTCAGCCAAGGTAACTGACTACGGCCGCACGGACAAAGTGCTTCACCGCATCGATACCGAGGACACCCGGCCTATTCGGCAACCACCTAGACGTAATCCACTGGTGAAGCAAGGGGCGGTACCAGACATGCTGGATGACATGAGATCCAGGGGAGTGATTGAAGAGTTTGACAGCCCTTGGTGTTCCCCTGTACTCTTGGATACGGAGAAGAACGGTGAGCTACGCTTCTGCGTAGACTACAGGAACCTGAACGCTCTCACCTGGAAGGACTGTTTCCCCTTACCCTGGATTGACGACACCCACACCCTGGACACACTAGCTGGTGCACAGTGGTTCTCGAGCTACTGGCAGGTAGCTTTAGACTCGAGAGACAAGGAGAAGACCGTATTCTCGACAGGCCAAGGGCTCTGGTAGTTCACAGTTATGCCCTTTGGCCTCTGCAACTCACCAGCTACCTTCCAACGCCTCATGGAGTCAGTGGTGAGAGGACTGACTTACGACGCCTGCCTGCTATTCCTGGACGACATCATCATCGTCGGTAAGACTTCTGAAGACCATCTAGAGAATCTGGGTAAGGTGGTACAGAGACTGTAGGCAACCAACTTGAAGCTGAACGCGAAGAAGTGCCAGCTCTTCCGCAAGGAAGCCAACTACTTGGGCGATATAATCTCAGCAACCGGTGTGGCCACAGACCTGGAGAAGACACCGGGTGTAAGAGATTGGCCTCGCCCAAAGGATAAGAAAGAGTTGTGAAGTTTCCTGGGGTTGTGCATTTATTACGGACACTTCATAAAGGGGTTCTCCAAAATCCCCAAGCCCCTCACCCGCCTGACAGAGGAACACCGACCTTATGTGTGAATGGAGGACATCAAAGAGGCTTTCCAGCACCTGAAGACTCTTTGCAGTATTCCAATGTTGGGATTTCCACAACCAGGCGGCGCTTTCATTGTGGACAC
>CM060950.1:297836079-297898579 GCA_030765055.1 Mantis religiosa | reverse complement strand
ATACATAATGAGCATTCTTTCTCAACAACATGCTCCACTTCAATAACTTTGTCACTAAATCACCCAATTGCTTTTTTACTTCGGTTTCTATTCTTAAATTATGGTAATTTATTTTGGAATGCAAAGAGTCAAGAAAGATAAATTGTACCGTATGTAAATAACATCTTTCTTTAGGGAGCTATTTGGCAACAGTCCTTTAATCACACATGCCACTGTATTGTCTGGTAATCCACTCACAACACTGGCTACTTCTTCAAAATGTTCAACATAATACAGTACATCCATGGGCTTCCATGAGTAATTACATGTTCTGCTGGAAGAGAAACTATAGGAATTCTTTGTTGGAAGAATATTACTCTTCAAGAAGATTTACAGAAAATGTTTTTCATGTTTGACACAAAACTTAACTTTAGGAAATTCATTTTGATGGTTTTAGTAACTCTGTGCAATGCATGAGTTAAGTATTTGATGTGAATTAAATTTGGATAAAAGGCTTTCAGGAGATATGAAACAGCAACCATGTAGGATGCAGCATCAGTATAAAGAAGAAAAACTTCAGAATCATCAGTACCACTCAGGAAAAACAATTGCAGATTCTTATTAATGGAATAAGCAATGTTTCACTGTCGAATCTTATCTACTGTTCTGAAAAAAAAAAATGATAATGATCATGATGATGATAATGGGATGAGGGTTCCTGTAAATACATTTTGCCAACAGTTATATTTCTCATATATGAGGTGTATCCAGAAAGTAATTACCAACAAAAACATCACTATGTAAGAAATATTTGTTGGAATAATTATATAGATTCACTGGCTATTTTTCAAGAGTTGCACCATTTTTGAGATATTTGTTGTAATGGTGCACCATCAGTGTATGCTCAAGTCGTAGGATTCTGCCACCATGTCTGAGCCACGAAGTCCCTTCATTCTGCCGCTTATTATCACTATGGAAACATTTTCCTGTCAGAAAATTCTTCATGAGATGGAAGCGATTAAACTCTCTTGGGGTGAGATCGGAGCTGTAGGGTGGATGTTAGAAGGTCTCTCATTCAAACTTACTCAACACATTTTCTGCCTGGCATTGGCTGTATGTGATCATTTTTATGCAATAGCATAACACCCCTTGTTGACACTCCACATTTCTGGTTCTGGATTGTCTCCACAGTGTATGCAATGTCTGATGATATTTATCAGGACTTATGGGCTCCCCTTGTAAAAACTTGCAGAAGAGGACATCAGGTCAATCCTAGAACACAGTGCACATGATGTTTTTGACAGAGATTATCTGTGGACTGAGGACGTAAACGTTTTGTTTGTGAAATCGATTTCCATTTGAAAAGAAGTATCAACACCAATTTGTTAAGATAAGTGAAGCCTAAGTGGCAAATATTTTTATTTGTGTAATATTTATTGCTTCACGGTAGCTAGCTCCATTTTCTACGTTATCAGAAGCATCCATTTTCGTTGTTTTTACTTTTAGGTTACTATGGATAATTTTGCTTATTATAACATTTATACGTTTAATTTAAATTTTATGGATACTAAATCTGAAATTAAGCTATATTTAAAACTTCAAAAGAAGAAAAGATCTATTCCTGCAGACATTCGTTTTCTAAATCTTTGTTTAAAACATAAAGTAGTTCCTATATTTGTTAGAAAAATTATTAAATTTGATAATAATAGTATTCATCAAAAAGCAGCAGAGCAAAAAGTATTGGTTTGTCTCATAAATTTGTTCGATTCTTGTTACGTGTTTACAACAAAGAAAGCCTTAACTGTATGCCCATAACACAACTACGGCAATGAAGTTGCCTAATTATCTAGGGGTAATCTGTTTACATACGCAAGGTCATCGAAAGTAAACAAGGCAATGAACTTTTCAAAACAAACTTTATTTTGTGCAGTATGCACCATTATTATCAATAACATACCTCCATTTCTGAGGAAACTTATCAATTCCATTTATCCAAAATCTTGCAGTTTTCTGGTTGACGAACTCTTCTACGGCGAGTCTGCAATCCTTCAAGGAAGTAAGGTGTTTGCCATTTAGGAAGTTTTGCAGGGATCGGAATAAATGGTAGTTGGATGGAGAATAAGGCGGGTAAGGTAACACATCCCAGTCGAAATCCTGTAATTTCTGACGAGTTACCTTAGAAGTGTGTGGTTTGGCATTGTCTTGATGAAAGACGACTCCACCATTAGATGCTAACTCTGGCCTTTTCTCTTCTATGGCAACCTTCAGACGATCCAACTGAGAACAGTATTTCTCTGAATTGATGGTCTCCCCAGGAGGAAGAAATTCGTAATAAATTATTCCTTTCCAGTCCCACCAAATGCACAGCATAATCTTCTCAAGATGAAGCCCTGGTTTAGGAATTGAGAGTGGTGGTTCCCCTTTCTTACGCCATGACTTTCTCTTTCAGATGTTGTTGTACACTACCTCCCGAGTTGTTATTCTGGGGTTGTTCGTAATCATGTCCTTTATCCTTTCCTCATCCATAACCACAGGTCATCCAGATTGAGGTTTGTCTTTCTCAGAGAAGTTCCCAGCTCGGAATCGAGTAAACCATTTTTGACATGCCCGATTCGTCACAGCATCTTCTCCGTAAACAGCACAAATTTTCCGTTGAGTTTGTGAGGCTCTTTTGCCTTTACGTTAATAAAACAGCATTAAATGTCGAAAATGTTCCTTCTTGCCTTCCATATTAACATTCACAAGTTACAACTCCACACTGTTGCATCCACAAACTCGTACTGAAGTTTGATTACCAATTCTTACATAAGTTGACCTATTTACCTTTGGCTGTGAGGTCGCTGTGGTTTGTGTTAAGAGCATTCTTTTCAGTTATTGTATTTGTAAACAAACCCCATATTATTAAATTATAGATGAGTCGTATTTTTTACAGTTAAATCTCGAAACCCCATATTGTTAGGCAACTTCTTTGCCGTAAAAGTAATGGGGGCATGCAGTGTTCTCAGGTGTTCTTAGTCGTAAACACGTAACAAGAATCGAACGAATTTATGAGACAACCCGATAATTCAGTTGAAAGAAGTTTACTTTTTAAAAATTTGAATAATATTGAACTTAAATTGCATGATTTACATACTAAATTTACAAAGATTTTAGGTTATACAATTTGGCTTAATTTAGAATCCAAATTATTTCATATTCTTATTATAAATATGAAAAATAAAATTGCAAAATTAAAAAAGAAATTATATAATTTTCGTTTGAAACAAAATAAATTAAACCCAGTTATTAAAAATAAGAAAGATAATGTTGTTAATTTATCAAATTCTAACTTTAATGAAAAAGAGTTAAATTTTTTAAATCAAGGTTTAAAGACATGAGTAGATTTTTCAAGCAATATAGATGATTATATTGCAGATATAGAAATTGCTAGTCAGGATTTAAGTGAAAATAATAAATCATTGATTAAATTAAAATGTAGCAAAATTTAGATAAATACCAACCTAAGAGAAATGATGATGATGATGATGATGATGATGATGATGATGATGATGATGATGATGATGATGATGATGATGATGATAAACATATTATTAAATCATTAAATCTAAAATATTTAATTTTCACCAAAGCGGATAAAGGTAATAGAATTGTAATTTTAGATAAATTAGATTAATTTAATAGAGTACATGTTTTACCTAGAACTTATACCCTTCCTAAAATTCATAAACCTGGAAATAAAATGAGACCTATTGTTAATTGTATAAACTCACCAACTTACAAATTAGCTAAGTGGCTACATAAAAAATTTAGTAATTTTAATAAATTTGAAAGTTTAAGTATTAAAAATTCTTTTGAACTAATAAAAAAGATTGACAGTGTTGTATTATCCAAAACTGATAAACTTATTTCTTTTGATATAACTGCCTTATTTCCTAGTATTCATAGTATATAATTTATTTAAAAAAGTGGTTGGATTCAATATATTGACATGAGGACTTAATAGATGATTTTGTTAAACTTACTGATTTTTGTTTGGATCAAAATTTTTTCACTTTTAATGGTGGATTTTTTCAACAAACTTCTGGCTTAGCACCTTTTCTTGCTGATCTTTTTTTGAGTTTTTTCGAAATTCAAGACACTATAGCTTTTCCTTTGATTTTTAAAATATGGTATAGATGTGTTGATGATATTTTTGCTATTGTTCCTGAAAAACAAATTAACAATGCTTTAAAATTACTAAATTTACAAGATAAAGCTATAAAATTCACACTGGAAACTGAAATTAATGGATTTCTTCCTTTTCTAGATTTGAAGATAATAAGAGTGAGTGAGTGTGTGTGTGTGGTGTTTTTGGGCTCATCGACGAGGTCATTTGGGCCAGAAGATAATAAGAAATAATAACAAATTAGATTTTGGTATGTATAGGAAATCTGCTCATATTGATAATTTCATAAAAAATAAAAGTTTTAACTCTTTTTCACATAAATTTGCTGTTTTTAATAGTTTGATTTATAGATTAATAAATACACCTCTGAATAAAGAAGAATTTAATAAAGAATATAAACATATTATTAATACTGCTTTAATTAATGGTTAGAATAAAGATTTTATACAAAAGAAGATTGAAAAATTTAAATATCAAAAAACTGTTAATGATATTTCTACCCTTAAAAAATAAGATGATCATAATTTTAAAAAATTTACTTACCATCCTTAGGTTAATAAACAATTTCAACTTTTTTTAAAGAAGTTGTTATAACTTCAGTTCCTCAAAATAAATATATTAAAAATTTACTACAATTTTCTAAAAAGGTTAAAATTCCTAATAATAAAAATTCTGGTATTTATCTATTTAATTGTTTAGATTGTGATCATATTTATATTGGAAAGACAAAATATAATTTGGAAACTAGAACAAAAGAACATTTTCGTAAGAACCCCAGTGACTATATTGTCAAGAAACTTGTCACCTTTCTCTGCATACCACTGTTAGAATGTAAATGCTGTGGCCAGGCGTCTGGTTTTGTGTTCATCTGTCAATTGCCTAGGTACTCATCTTACACACTATTTGTGAAAACCAAGCCATTGGGACACAATTATTGCAGAAGTGAGCAAGACATATGGGGGAATTGACAAAAGAGTGCTGAAATTATGAGATACCATTTCGACACAATTACTTGCCACACACTTTTCAACACTTCTGGTGTCACCAGGGACTGTCGGCCACTACAATCTTTGTCATGAATATTGGTTCATCTTTCAATGAATTGCCTGTATCATCCTATCATACTGTCGCACATATTGTTGTATCCATATACAAGACACAATTTGCAATGGATCTCTGTTGGACATTGCTTTTGAGCATTCAAAAGCCATATGACTGCACTCACAGTTGGCGGGAGACAGTATCAGAGCATACCACTTTCTACTGGAACACCATGGTAACCACTGCCATCACAAGACTGAAACTTTACTGCATTATTCCTGTATACTTCCTCTTTACTCCAGCACATACGCATTCCTATCCAATTGGTGGTACTATCTATGGACATGATCGGGATTTCTTTTTTGGATGCAGCTCGTACTTTTATATCAAATCAGTTGTTTTGTCTATGCACATCTAGATGCAGGAATCCCCTGTGCTTTTGCAAATGGATCACAAAGTGATCTCTTGTAGAACTTAAGTAATTTTTCACAAAGTCAATTCAAATGGAATGGAATGCTTGCACTCCTGTAAAAATCCTTACTACATTATGAGGGATGTTAGCAGCTACTAAAGTTTTGCATAAATTCATATTAAAAGTAGTTTCACTTATAGCTTTAGGAGCCCACAATAATAAAGATCATTTTATGCAGCCCAGGAAGCTGTAGCTTTATGACCTTTACCATTAATATGCTGCTTGGTGAGAGGTTTATTTTCATATGAATCTGTACAACAGAAAGAGAGAAAATATTTAGTTATAGTAAACAAGAATTTTGTGCCAAATAAAACTGGAACTAATTTTATTATGTTTCTACAAGTTGGTTGACTGTGAAAATTAGATTACCTTTTTACTGTAGAATTTATAGAAAGTTATTTTCATATCAGTGACAAGTCCTGGTATATGCTGGGTCCATCATTGCATCAGTGCACTTTTAAAAGGTCCCACTTTTGACATTTTGACACTTTATTAATATATGTTTACAGACACACATAAAGTAACGGCTAACATTTTACTCCTAATGTAGAAAACCTATAATCAGGAACAATTTCTAGAGAAGTGTTAAAAAATCTTCCAATGTGCATAAACATGGAAAGTAGAACAGATAGCACTATGCTACATGGCAGTTGGTAATCTTCCGTATATCACAGCAAAAAGTGTAGTTGAGTACAACTGATTCTGTAATTTTAAAATACTTTAACTATTTGTTAAACGATTTGTTAACTACTGACAATGGATTACAGTTTTATAACTCCTATTTTTTATAATTAGAGCTTTGTAGGCTTAAAAACTATGAAATGGATACCCTGATGTATAATAGGCACCTTTAGATACAAGAAAACTTCTATATATGGCGTAATTTTACATGAAACTTGAAGAAAATGTAACTGAACTTTTATTATTTTTTCAGCAGAAAAATAGGAAAAAAAATCTAAAATCCAAGGCATACTGATTACTTAACTATCAATGCTGATAACTATCAAGAACTATCAAAAGTGCTGATAAAGCAAACAATGTTATAGATTGAAAAGAAAGGAGAAAAAGTTTTGCTGATTTCTGTTTAAAAAGTAAGAACTTGTATGGGCATCAGGCTATGTGATTTTCTTGGGTAAAAGCTATTGATAGTGATTTATTCATTAATAGTTTTGTCTAATCAAATTAGCTTATGTGAAGTTCTGTATAAACCTGATCACCTTTCATTTTTTAAGCAATTATAATCTTATTTTCTCTCTATTCTTTTATTGCAGTTTCAAAGCAGACATACATAACAGATGCTGAACTACTAGCCTTGAGGGATAAGACCAATCGACATATGCGCATACGTGAACTTTTACTTCAACATTCCAGAGAGTCCACCTTCATTGTTATGTAAGTTCAACTATATGTACAAATTGTGAATTTGAAAGGAAACTGTATTTTCTCATTTCTGGAAACCTAAATTAACTGTTTTATCGTTTAATTTTTCAGTTTCACTAAACTTCTTCAAATTCTGCTTTACTTCTGCATTTTCACTTAAATCTGATTCTACATTCTTCAGTTCCAATTCCTAAGGTGCAAGAGAGCACATAAAATAGATATTTTGGAATCTGTCATGTATTAAGCTTAAAGAAAAGCATACTGCTGCATAATCAGGGTTCACCTATATTGTGACTTTGTGGGTTCATGAAATTAAAGGTCCAGTTGCTCAAAACTAAAAATGTTCTTTATTTCCACCGAATTACAGTTGGTTCACTTACAAATCACAGCAGCATCACGTATCATACACGGTTACGTAACACTCCAATTACGCAACACTCCCAACTACATACAACTCTCTTTAGAGCTGACTAAAAACACCTCTGATATATGTACGCAGTCTTCCAGTCCATTCCCTAGCACTCCGCTCTTCACGGCTGCTTGCCAAGAACTGAGAACTCGTTCACTGTAGCCCTTATATAGGAAGATCCTTGTTTCTGGAACCTTCTGTACATGAAGTCGTCCCAGTGTTACGCGATCTTTCTAGGCAAGCAGAGTAGGGGGAAACCAGTGATTACTCTTCTTGCCTCCCTCCCTGAGCCGTCTCTCCCCGGCGAGTCATTGGTGCTGCGCCTTGGGGTAGGCGTGGCCTGAATGCCTCCTGTGCCACACCCAGCTGCTGGTTGGTCGTGCCTTCCCATATTTGGGTGACACTGCTTCCTCCTCAAAGCTGGTCGTCCCGAACAGCACCATAGTAGAGGGCCAGGCGATCCAGGTGTACCACCAACATCTTTCCATGGGGCACCTTCTGGATGCGGTAGACCATGTCGTTAATACTCTTCACCACCCGGTACGGTCCTTACCATGCCTGCTGGAGCTTCGGGCAGCGTCTCTTGGTCACGGTTGGACAGTACAACCAGACCAGGTCACCTTGCTGGAACCCTTGGCAGTTGGCTTGCCTGTCGTATCGGGTCTTCATGTGGTCGCTCGCCTTCTGGATGTCCTGGCGAGCCATCTCGTGCATGTCGTGGAGTTGGTCCACCAGGTTCTCCACATACTCGGTCACTGGCTCTTTCGCTTCCGGAGGGCTTCCAAAAACCAGGTCACAAAGGAGGCGTAACTCTCGGCCGAACATTAAGCTGGCTGGCGTCATCCCTGTGGTGTCCTGTGTTGATGAGCAGTAGGCCAGCAGGAGCAGTGGCACCTTAACGTCTCAGTCTCGCTGATGGCTGGCTACGACCTTCCTCAGGTGTTCCTCTAAGGTCTTGATATATCTTTCGACCATGCCATCCGACTGGGGATGTAGAGGCGTCGTGCGGATCTTGTTCATCCCAAGCCTTTGTAGTGCCTCCTTCATTAGATTGGACTCAAAATTGGTACCCAGGTTGCTATGGAGCTCCAACGGCACCCTAAATTGGCTGAATACTTATTCCACGAGGCAGTCTGTGATAGTCTTTGCCTCCTGGTTCGGGATGGCATACACCTCCGGCCACTTGGTGAAGTAGTTCACGACCACCATCAGGTACTTGTTGCCTCGGTCGGACACTGGGAATGGACCAGATATGTCGACAGCGATCAGTTCGAATGGCGCTCCGACGTTTTACAGCTGCATGCGACCCCAGCTCCTAGTCTGGGGGCCGTGACTCGCCGCGCACACATGACATTGCCGGCACCATCTCTCAGCGTCTGCTCGGAGCCTCAGCCAGTAGTAGCGCTGCCGTAGTTTGTCGGTTGTTCGGTTCGCTCCCAGGTGTCCTCCGGAAGTACCGGCGTGCACTTCCACCAAGACTTCCGGGACCTTACTCCGGAGAAGTACCAACTGTTCTCTCTGCGTCTTCGGAAGGGGTTGAGGGAAGCCATTAAGTTTCCGGGTACTAGCCTGCTTAGCTAGTAGAAGGTGTGCTAGATCACCAGGCGGCCCCACCGAGGTCATATCGGTAGTCTTCACCTTGACTTTTGACGCGCGTAAGTGGCGTATCCACTTCCGTCCCGTCTTGTGTCCCTAGGACCAGATGGGGGGGGGCTTGTTAGGAAACTAGGTCTTGCCCTAATGGAAAGCCCCACGGAGGATGCCGGGCGCCCTTTAAGGGACAGCTCGGATAACTCCCTGGTTGAAAGAGGCCCGGGTCTTGTTCCTACGGGTTCAAGGCTAATGGGAGTAGAACAACTGGACTCAAACCTCGAACAGCCTCCGTAGGGGAAGGGATCCGTCCCTTTCAGCTGCCAAAGTGCGGGCGCTGCGGACCCTTAGGACTCGTGGTACCTCTGACGTTACTAGAGGAACCTCGGGCCGAACAGCCGAGCCCCTCCTTCGGGAGTTGTTCGGATTGGGATGGACTCGAGAGGGCAGTGTGTTCCCGATACCCGTGGGAATCGGGGACGTCTTCGGACGGGGTTGAGGGAAGCCATTAATTCTCCCGGGTACTAGCCTGCAAAGCTAGTAGAAGGTGTGCTAGATCACCAGGCGGCCCCACCGAGGTTGTTCGGTACTCTTCACCTTGAGTGTTGACGCGCGTAAGTGGCGTATCCACTTCCATCCCGTCTTGAGTCCATAGGACCAGATGGGGGGGCTTGTTAGTCTCTAGGTCTTGCCCTATGGAAAGCCCCACGGAGGACGCTGAGCGCCCCTTGGGACAGCTCGGATACTCCCTGGTTGAAGGAGGCCCGGGTCCAGTTCCTACGGGTTCAGGACTAATGGGAGTAGAACCTCTGGGCTAATCATCGAACAGCACGCCCTCTCTGATCTTCAACGAGTCCCATTGGGCCCAATACGATTTGTATGTGACGCTCCTCGGTGCGATGTCCTCCCAGGTCGGTCTTGTCCCTGCCTCCACTTCCCTCAAGAGTGGCCCGAAGTCTGCGTCCGCCAGCTGCTCTCTCCTCAGGCCTGCGCTATCCCAGCCGTCCACTGGCACTGCCGTGACCATTCTGACAGCTACGGCACGCTCCTTCTCTTCCACTCTTGTGCACTGGCCCCACTCTTCTGGACAGGGTCTTCGGGACATAGCGTCTGCATTACCGCGGCTCTTCCCTCTGCGATGTTCCGAGGGGAAGTCGTACTCCTGCAGCCTCTGGACCCAACTGGCCGTCCAGTTTCTTAAAGCTCAATAGCCAGGTTAGGGCGGAATGGTCAGTCCTCAGGTGCAATGGCTGACCGTACTTGTGGAAGTGCTCCACTGTCTTTACTACCGCCAATAATTCTCGCCGGGTGACGCAGTAGTTGTTCTCTGCCTTGGATAGCGTCTTGCTGTAGTAGGCTGTCACCCGCTCGCGGCCGTCCTGAGCTTGCAATAGGACGCCTCCAATGCAATGATCGATGGCGTCGGTGTCCACGATAAAAGCGCCGCCTGGTTGTGGAAATCCCAACATTGGAATACTGCTCAGGGTTTTCTTCAGGTGCTGGAAAGCGTCCTCGACGTCTTCCGTCCACACATAAGGTCGGTGTTCCTCTGTCAGGTGGGTGAGGGGCTTGGGGATGTTGGAGAACCTCTTTATGAAGCGTCGGTAATAACTGCACAGCCACAGGAAACTGCACAACTCTTTCTTATCCTTTGGGCGAGGCCAATCTCTTACAGCCTGTGTCTTCTCTGGGTCTGTGGCCACTCCGGTTGCTGAGACTATGTCCTCCAGGTAGTTGACTTCCTTGCGGAAGAGCTGGCACTTGTTTGCGTTCAGCTTCAAGTTGGTCGCCTGCAGTCTCTGTAACATCTTACTCAGATCCTCGAGATGGTCTTCAAAAGTCTTACCGACGGTGATGATGTCGTCCAGGTATAGCAGGCTGGCGTCGTAAGTCAGTCCTCTCACCACTAACTCCATGAGGCGTTGGACGGTACCAGATGCGTTGCAGAGGCCAAAGGGCATAACTGTGAACTGCCAGAGCCCTTGTCGAAAATGCGGTCTTCTCCTTGTCTCTCGGGTCCCCGTAGGGGAAGGGATCCGTCCCTTTTAGCTGCCAAAGTGCGGGCGCTACGGACCCCTAGCACTCGTGGTACCTCTGACGTTACTAGTGGAACCTCGGGCCGAACATGACGAGCCCCTCCCGAATGGGAGCTGTTTGAATTGGGTTGGACTCGAGGGGGCAGTTGGTTCCCGTCACCCACGGGCAATTGGGTACCTCTGGCCAGGCTAACATTGGCCGCCCGGAGGGGGTAGAGGGTTGCCTCATAAGTCCCGGGGACTAGCCTGCAGAGGTAGTAGCTGGTGAGCTTAGACACTGGCGGCCCTACCAAGGTAATTTGGTAGCTGGTTCATTAAGGACCGGCGCGTAAGTGGCGTATCCACTTCCGTCCCGTCTGCCGTGTGCAGGCGGGGGGGGGGGGGCAGTCTATATTTTGAAAGGTGCTGTCCTATGGTAAATAATAGAGAGGGCCCGGGTTCAGGTCCTACGGGACCGGGACTAATGGGAGTAGACCCTATGGAGTAATGTCTCTCGGGTATAGAGCTACCTGCCAGTAGCCCGACTTCAGGTCCAGGGTCGAGAACCACTGTGCAACAGCTAGCGTGTCCAGGGTGTCGTCAATCCGGGGTAAGGGGAAACAGTCCTTCTGGGTGACAGCATTGAGCTTGATGTAGTCCACGCAGAAGCGTAGTTCGCCGTTCTTCTTCGTCACCAAGACTATAGGAGAACACCAAGGGCTGTCAGACTCTTCAATCACTCCCCTGGATTTCATGTCCTCCAGCATGTCTCGTATCGCCCCTTGCTTTGCCAGTGGGACGCGTCTAGATGGTTGCCGAATAGGCCGGGCGTCCCCGGTGTCGATGCGGTGAAACACTTTGTCCGTGCGACCGTAGTCACTATCGCCTTGGCTGAAGACGCGCTGGTATCGCCTCAGCAGTTGTTGAACTTTCTCCAGCTGTTCCGCGGTCAGGTAGTCGGCCGCCCTCTCCAGTAGGCCTTCTAGCCGGGGCCTTGGGTGTTGCGTTGGCACCAGGTCCTGTGTTTTGTCGATTGCTCTTACAACTGCTGTTTCCAACTCCGTCCCGACCTGGAGGTCGTGATCGGTGTCAGTTGGATTTAGCAGTCTCACTGAAACCTCCTCTCGGCACGGCAGCAATGCCCTGGCTACACATAGTCCGTGAACAGGTGTCTTCTGGTCCAGCATCATGTTCCTGGTTCTCTGGCCTTCCAGTCGCGTCGTCACCATCACCTCGCTCCTCGCGGGGACAACCACCTCTTCGTTCAAGACACCATGCAGATTCCAAGGCGCTCTTCGGGTTGACGGAGTATAACCTCTTCTCCGTTGAGCCGCAGGACCTTCCTGCCGACGTCGATCGTCGCCTCGTGGCTCCTGAGGGCATGCAGTCCCAGAATCACCTCCTAAGTCACCTTCGCGACGAACACCCACATACGAACGGCACTCCGTCCCAAGGTCAGCTTCAGCAGTACCTCCTTTTCCACAGGCAAGGTGTCGCCCGATGCCGTCACAAGTTGGTATGGTCGGCTTGGCTTCATCGTCGGCAAAGCCTTGGCCACGTCAGGTCTGATGATGGTCACGGCCACCCCGATGTACAGCAGCACGCGGCACGGCTTTCCTCTTGCCCAGCCGTCCGCGATGAGGCTGTCATCCATATGCTGGCTGACTGCGCGCAGTGTCATTCGAGGGGATGGTGGTGATGGTGCCGACATGCCCCTCTCCACGCCGGGCCTTACCCTTTCTTCCGGCTTCTCTTCCTGGTGTGGGCAGTCTCTCTCTCCAGGTGTCCTGGCTGTCCACACCCCCAACACAGGCCACTAGGTCTTCGCCGGCGTCCCTCGGCTAGTCTTCTGTCTCCGGTGTAGCGGACACTCCTAGTCCTCGACGTCGGGGTAGCCGTCACCTTGACCGCCTCCATCCTCAATGCTGCCGTCAGCGCTTCGTGGATGGTTGGGTAGTCGCCGAGCATCTTGGTGTCTCGTACCCCGTCGACAAAGACGTAGGCGGCTTCCCGGAATACTTACTCCGGTGGAAGGTCAACTAAGGCCTTGCTAGTCAGCTGCTCAATCGCCAGGGCGAACGCCTGCAGCATCTCTCCTGTCTGTTGCGACCTTGTCTTCAGCTTACTGCGGTAGACTGCCGCTAGGCGGTGGTTCCCGAACCGGTTCTCCAGGGCCTCCCAGATATCCTTGGGAGCCGCCGCTGTTTGGACCGTGTTTAGGACTTCCGCGGCCCGTCCCTGGATGCTGGCTATTAGCTGTGCGGCCTCTTCCTCCGGTGACCACTTGTTATGCCTGGCCACCGTGTCGAACTGGCGGCGGAAGACCTCGAACGTTGACGCACCATCGTATTTCGAAGGTTTGACGCGCGCCGATGTTGTGTCGCGTCCCGACGCGTCGGTCTTCAAATCCTTCAACCTCCTGCCCACGTCGTCTTCCATCATGGCGTTCAGGGACTTGACGCTGCTGTTGGCCTTTCCTTCCAGCTCATTAACGCGGTTTGCCAGGTCTTCAACGCGCTCGCCTAACTCTGTGGCGTCCTCTTTTACGCTGGCCAACTGTTCTTGAAACTTTGAGGCGAGAGCCTTGTTCATCATCTTCATTTCTGTGGCCAGACTGCCGTTCACTACTTTCATTTCTGTGGTTAATTCGGCCTTCATTTCTTCCATCTTCTCGGTGATGTCGTTAGCCGTCTTCATTTGTTTCAGTTCCGCGGCCAGGTTGTTATATGCCGCTTCTGTTTTCGCAGCGAGTTATTTGCTGCTTTCATTTCCGAGGTCAGTTTGGCCTTCATTTCCATCATCTTCTCCAAAATCTTTTCCATTGCCGATTCCATGGCTGTTATCCCACTTCTGACATCAGTTGTGACTTTGTGGGTTCGAGAAATTAAAAGTCCATTTGCGCAAACTCAAAATGTTCTTTATTTCCACCGAATTACAGTTGGTTCACTTACAAATCACAGCAGGATCAGTATCACACACAATTACGTAACACTCCAATTACGTACAGCTCTCTCTAGAGCTGACTAAAAGCTCCTCTGATACACGTACGCAGTCTTCCAGTCCGTTCCCTAGCACTGTGCTCTTCACGGCTGCTCGCCAAGAACTGAGAACTCGTCCACTGCAGCCCATATGTCTGAAGATTGCTGTTTCTGGAACTTTCTGTACACGAAGTCGTCTCAGTGTTATGCGATCTTTCTAGGCAAACAGAATAGGGGGAAACCAGTGATTACTCTTCTTGCTTCCCTCCCCGAGCCGTCTCTCCTCGGCACGTCATTAGTGTTGCACGTTGGGGTAGGCGTGGACTGAATGCCTTCTGTCCCCCATCCAGCTGCTGGTTGGTCGTGCCTTCCGATAATTGGGTGACAATATATAATTAGCTGCCTTAGTAACATATCAGATACAAGCTAGCAGTAAACATTAGGAAGTTGTGACATTATTACGAGACTGTACTGTATTAAGTTGAGATGAGTCATTTCGATAACAGTAAGGTGCTTAGGATTTAAAATGTGACTAAAAATATATTTATATAACAGCATGGAAAAAGTAAGTTTTCCAAATTTATTTTTAAAATTATTTTATTTTATTTTATTTTGCTTTGCTTTGGCCTTTGCCTCCGCCTCCACCTTTGGTAAATATATCTGGAACACAAAATTAACAGGTGCCCATAGCTTTGCTTAGGAACTGGACTTAAAATAGTAGTTTTATTAAATGAAAATAGTGAATTTCTTCTAAGTTTTACATACATATTTTGTTTCAAATGTTATATGTTATAACTCTTATTATATAAGTTAATTGATGGAAATTAATCATTTCTTCCTGGACGGAAACCAGGAGATCCGTGGTTCAAATCCCGGCCATGGCATTGAATTTTTCATGTTGACTCTATCTATTAAAAACGTTAGCCTATGTATGGCTAGTGTGAAGAAATGATTAATTTCCATTAATTAACTTAAATAATAAGAGTTAAATGATGAAGCCTGGGAATCAAGTACTTACGATAGTAAGTCACCACAAACGGTGTATCTCGAATGCGAGAGCCCCTTGTGGTCTACTGGAGAAATATATGAGTCAAATGGAGAATTTAATGTCAGGATGGCACGTTGGCCATGGTAGCTCAATGTGTGAGAGCGACTGGACGGAAACCAGGAGATCCGTGGTTCAAATCCCGGCCATGGCATTGAATTTTTCATGTTGACTCTATCTATCAAAAACCTTAGCCTATATATGGCTAGTGTGAAGAAATGATTAATTTCCATCAATTACCTTAAATTGAAAAGTAACTTGTTCTTTCACACAAGCTCTGTGTAAAAAATGGAATCGTTAAAGAATTCAATGTCATAACCAGAATACCTGATTCAAATCTTGACTATGGGATGTATGAAAGAGTAATTATCACTTATAGACCTAAAAATTGGTTAAACTATGGAACTTGGGACTTAAAGGAAATTGACATTGTAAGTCACCATTAGGGTATGTCATCTCAAACAGAATGTGAACTCTCCTTGTAGTTTACCAGAGGAATTTAATTTTGTGCCAGCAAGTTGCCCTGTTAGGGCAGTTAGAGAAACTGGAAGATCTGTGGTTCAAATCCTGTCTATGGCATTGAATTTTTCAGTCCGAGTCTACTATTCATTAATAATATTTTCTAAGATTGGTTTAACACACAACGCTCTCTGAAATATTATTTACATTTTGTATAGGGCACTTCCCATTCCAAGAAGGGATGTAGTGTCAGCACCACTGTACATGGCCTGGCTGGAGCTTCTCACCAAGGGGATGCCCCCTTATCTCATAGTGCGAGGAAATCAGACTTCTGTTCTTACATTCTACTCCTAAGAACCTGTTATCACCAACTGCAAGACTTCGCTAGATGTGTTTTGTCTGCAGTTAAGTGTATTGAAGATGCATTTACATTTTTTAGAACTTTTGTTTGCCTTTTTAAAGCTGTAAACATTAGATATAGTAGGCCGCAAGAATTATCATGTAACATTTAGCATTGTTATAGTTTATATTTTAAAACAGCAACAAATGAAGATGATTGGAGCCATTTTTAAAATTGATTCCTTTGCTCATACCTGTTAATTATAGTGCTGCTACTGTAGAGCTGCAGGAAGTGTTTTCACCACCACAGTAAAATATTTGCAGGTGGAATGGACTTCACTGCCTCTCCAAAATAGCTCTGTAGTTATGTCAAATGCTTGTATGGTTAACACTAGAGTGCTCCAAAACCCTAACCAAGCAGGATTCGTGCATTGAAAGAAGATCTTATGCATAGAGGCTGGTTTCACTTGACTCTTATTGGCCATATATTCCATATGAGATGTAGTCTTTCTGGCCCAAGAATACATCAGCATGTAAACAATGGACATCATTTTGTGCTTGACATCTCATGAACACATTCAGCTGCTCAGCTGTTTACTTTCAGGAGCTCAAGAAACTGCCATTGTTATGTTTCAATCTTATCTTAACAATCTGCTATCTTTCACTGCACCAGTATTGAATAGTATTAAACAAACATATGTCCCTATACTTGTTAAACTAAATGACTCATTTACGGATTCAACACTGGATGAAGAAATATTATAAAGTATCTTTACTGTATATGTTAATCGGAGTCCTTGGATGTTAGTACAACCTTTGCCCTGAAATCAGAAGCAGTGATAGGAAGAGTTGTATATCATGTTTATAAACTGTCCTTTTATAACTTCATCAAAAAGTATACACAGACATACTCATTTCCTGGAATTCCTCTTCAACCCTTTGCTGCATATACAGTATTTGGTATTTGTTCTCCAAGCAGACCTGTATCCACTTAAATTTTGATGCACTACTACAGATATTAAACTAAAAGTGACCTATATACCTGCTGAATTGATTAACTATTTTGTTTAAATTGGTTTGCAATATATAACATTTACATTTTTTTGAATATTTTATAGGTGAAAACCTCAACCTTTTTGTAGCCAAACAATATTTATATATGTGCACCCTTTTGTAGCACAGTTTTGCAATTCCAGAATATTAAGGCAATGAAATCCATTACCTTAATATATTAAAATCTGGACAAAAATATGCTTTACCTAGTACAAAATTGAATCGAGAATATATTGACACATTGCTTCACTCACACTGTTTATTCACAGGACATGTTTCAAGAGCTCTTGCTCCTATCCTCAGCTGATACTCGACTCAAGTATCAGCTGAGTCGAGTATCAGCTGAGGATAGGAGCAAGAGCTCTTGAAACATGTCCTGTGAATAAACAGTGTGAGTGAAGCAATGTGTCAATATATTCTCGATTCAATTTTGTACTAATTTGTGCTTCACTGTCCCTACGCTTCTTTCAAGTTTATACTCTGGATGCTTTACCTAGCTAAAAGTATTGTAATTTTTGTAAAATTATGATACTCACCCTAATCTTAACATTCTAGCTACAATTGCAGCAAAGGTATTCCAGCAAATAGAGAGGATTGTCACATAAAATTTTCATAGACTATTTTCCCATGTAGTGAAAATGTTGTATACACACTTAATGGTTCTGTATGTGCACATTAGTATTAGTTTTGAATTTCCACCCCGCTCCCCTCCATCTTGAGGATAATTGAGAATGCACCCAATTCTACACAAGACAATATCACACTGTTTGCTCTTGTATGTCATTACCTGATGGTGCTCTTTCTATGCACTGAGCATAATTCTTTCACCTGACCTTGAATTTTCACAAGAGTGTGAAAGGAACTTTGTGCAGGGTTAGCAAAAGACTGGCTATGTTAAAATCCCACATGTTTACATGATGTAAAGCCTGCAATTAGCTGTTGCATTAAATTTTGCATGTACAAAAGATAATAAGGATGTCTTCTGCAATGCAGTGAGATGTTGTAGCAGGTTTGTTTGAAATTTCATGTATTATGAAACTATTATCAATAGCAACATTCACTACAAAATGAAATAAGTATTTTATCATTCCTTTGAGTACAGCCAAGATTATAATCCTTCCTCTTTTGTTCTGCAAGGTCAACTTCTGCCATATATGAGTGTGGTTTACAACTGCATAAAACCAAGGTATCCTTATATTTTATTTTTCCCTGCGGAACTTCCTTTCTACTTCACCATCTGCTCTAGGATCAGAATTGGTAAATAATAAAAGAATGTCCCTATTATCACTTCAAACACTTTTGTGTTATAGTTTGTGAGATTCACTCCTTTTCAGCTTCAGTTGTTTTGGCTTTGCAAATGCCTTTGCCCACTGTTTCCTTTGAACACAATTTGTACCACATATATATATATATTTTCTTATAAAAAAAATTAAAGTAGGCTTGAAGCTACAACATCATGTATTTTTACACATATCTAAAACAACCTGCTGCTTGCCTCTTTTTTCCTAGATATATTTTATATGTTAATGCCTATGTTTGCTATCTACAATACCTTGTGCTCTTCTTCCATTTTGTTAGTTTAGCAGACATATATTGTAATTTATTTCATGGAAGTGTTGAAAACATTTTTGTAATAAATTAAATTTAAAGGGAGTTAATAAATTAAATTTAAAGGGTCACAGCAGAAGAATACAAAACAAAATACAACAAAATTATTGAAATAGCACAGAAAATGACCTTCCCAAATCATTAGTAAACAAAAAAGTGAACTTAGCAAGAAAGAAGAAGCTGCTAAAGGAAACCACAACCCTCTCAGCTACAGAAATTAAAATGATCTTAAAAAAATTCACTTACATTTTTTTCACTTACATTTATCATGGGCCTTTGATAAATTAAAAAAAGTCTTCAAAAAACAAAACATTCAAGTAGCACCAGTCAACCATTACTCCTTAAAAAACCTAATATGCTCAAATATCAAAGATGCCATTCCATATTACAAAATCTGGTATATATCAAATTGAATGCTGTGACTGTAGTCAAATGTATATTGGAAAAACCAAAAGAAATTTAGATACAAGAGCAAAGGAACACTTTGGGAACATAAAATACAAACAGAAAAGTAAGCAGTTGCCACACATTTTTTGGGAAAAAAAAAGCACAACATAAATCCATAATCAAAACTACTAAAACATATCAGGAAAACAAGAACTGTCCACATGGGAACAAATCTTCATTTCAAAATATAGGAATAAGGTATTCAATTTCGACATCCCCCAGAAAGATTTGTTCAGCAAGTTCCGTGAGCCACCACCAGAGGAGAGCCATGACAAAATATTGCCAGCTACACCACTGAGAACCAGCCAATGTCCAGTTGACAATGGAGGCAAATAGTCTCTGAAACATGTTCCGGGAAACTTAAAAGTAAGTGTTGTTTAGTGTCATTAATCAACTCCCTTTATATTTAATTTAAGACATATATTGGTTTAGAAAGATCTTCCCTTTGAAGTTTTATCACTGCTTCATTAACTGAGAGATTGCAATCTTGTTTGTAGACATCTGGATCCTTTAGATCATCTAAAGCAACTTGTACCTTATACAGGTAATCATAACAATCCTCCCCTAATAGCAGCTTTGCAGATTCATCACTTAGATCAAGGTATTGTGAAATACTTATATAGTAGAGCAAACTCATTGCTTGTCTTAAAATTGGACATATACAAAAATTCCCCAAAAAGTAATCTTTAATTTCAGTTAAATCCAAAATCCCCTATATATATCAATATACTTAATAGATCTGTATCTCCCTTTAATTTGCATCTTTCTTATTTTTGACCTGGCCTTTTAGTATGAACCTGAGCAGCATACTTGTTGGTTTCCTCCCCATTTTTGTCCCAAAATTTGAATTTATAAAAAGCTCATTATGATCTATTTCTAGACTTCCTGGAGGAATAGGATAATTTGCTCCTCTAGGGGATGAAAATTGTTTCCAACTCACTGAAAGACAAATTGGTGGTCTAGTATACAAGTACTAATTTAGTTGTAGTTTGCATTTCACATATTTTAGCCCCCATTTCTGTTACCTGTTCCTCAGCACTTTCACTGCCACTTTGTCCTTACATTCTCTTCTACTAATTCACCAAACCAGGATCCATCGTAACTACTTTTGCGGTCTAATTATTCAGAAACTGCTGCAATATTTCCTTGCCCAATATTTCCTACCAATACTTTGTCCTAATCATCAGTTGCTTGTCTACTACGGACAATTAGGACAAAACGTTTCCTTGCTACATATCCAGGGCTTTAAGTGCTGTAGTTTATCATGAAGGTATTTTTACATATAACTATGTATTTAGCTTGACAGTTATTTAGTTAAATATTAATTATATATTATTTATTGACTTGGCCCAGTTTTTAGCTGTCACTTCATTCAGTTTTCACTGTCACTTAATAATCTTGTCAATTTCCTTGGAGACTTCGCTTTTCCCACATTGTCATTTTACTAAAGTAAACTAGTTCCACTGCTCACTATCACTTCACTTTGTTTTTGTACTCCTTCATTTTCCTCTGCAAGATAGTGACATAGCACAATATGCCCAATGGATGCCTCTTTTAGATGCTTCACTGGCTGGAGAGTCAAACACAAGATGGTTCTAATCCCTTACAGTAACAGCACTCATTGCACATTATCATAGTCTTAAACTTACTTGGAGAAAATTTTTCATCATTGCCTGGCTTGCTTACTAGCCAACTGCACAAGACTCCTCACTTAGCAATAGCACTCATTTATATAGTCATTGGAAACCTCCATACAATTCCAGAATATCCAAGATGGAATAAAGACCCAGAAGATTCTAGTTATGTTCTATAATGCTTCCGATTTACACCAGGGCGAGCTAGTTGCTTATGTGTTTATATTCTGAATACCTGGCTACAGCCTCCTGATAACTAGGGACATATCTTTTATTGTAAGTGCACAAAATGCCTGGTAATTACTATCAACATAAAGTTGTAATAATACATTCAGCACTCTCCTTGGAACTGAAAACTGATTTAAATCAGGTTTGAATATCAATTATTATTAAAAAATAAGTGAAGTGTTACTACAATACATATTGGAAGCTGAATTGGAATTAAGCACTCATGTTGCTCCTCTCAACAAATTACTGTCAGAACATTTTTCAAGAATCTCTCCTGTCTATTTTTTGCTGCATGTCAACTTACTATTCATTCCTCAACCAGCGCTCAAAATAGGTATTATAGGCTTTTTTAAATGTCAAACCAGTAATTTGGTGAATGGAGCAATATGATTGCTTAATGATGAATCACTTTTCATGATTCATTTATTTGTTTTACTATGTAAAACTATTTAGTGTTTTTACAAACATTCAAATGTTGTAGTGACAGTAAAGTGACTCACAGATGATGTCTCTAAATTGTTTACACATGACTCTATAAAACTTCAAAGTGGTGGAATCAAAATTAATAGTTTATCATATGTACTTTTCAGTTAAAAAATCTTAGTGATAATCTGAAATACTAGTTATTTTCAAATAGAGGAAGCATTTCAAATGTTAAATGATATGAGGTATGAGTAAAATAAGTGCTAGAATCAGATGTGACTCCACAGAAAAAATATGTTAAATTACATACTCATAATTACAACTTTGAACCATTTTCATTTAACCATGCATACATTACTAAGTAAATTTTGTCCTATCTGTTATATTTATATTTGTCTACTTGTAAGACTCTAGTGAAGTCACACTTTTGGGGATTCTTTTTATTACTATAATTAATTTTATTGTCCTGTAACTGGTTGGGTCATATTAGATGATGATGGAGATGATGATGGTGATGATGATGATGATGATGGACACGATGATGATGATGATGATGATGATGATGATGGTGGAGATGATGATGAAGATGATGATGAAGATGGAGATGATGATGATGGAGATGATGATGGAGATGATGATGATGATGATGACGATGGAGGTGATGATGATGATGATGATGGAGATGATGATGATGATGATGATGATGATGATGATGATGATGATGATGATGATGGAGGAGGAGATGATGATATGATGATTAAACTGAAGTGAAATGATGCTCAAATGAGGTTGCAGTCCATATCATTTACAGCTACCTGATACTTATCTTACAGGATAAGAGGAAAAACCCCAGAAAAAACTTTATCCAGGTAACTTACCCTATCAAGAGTTGAACTTAGGATCTCTTAAATGTGAGGCGGAATGCTATCTCATATCACAGAGGTGGGCTTAGTTTTGGAAATTGCTTCTCAGTAGTACTGTCGATTTAGTAAAGGACCTCTACATAGCAGCCAACTTGATAGTATTTTAGCTGTTATTAAACTGTAGATAACTACTTCATTCTGCAAATTATATTCCAAGGTATTTTTCTCATAATAAGATAACAGGTAAACCATGCATGGAACTTAAATAAGGATGGATAAGAAAAAAAGCTTACTGTTTTATGACTTAAAGAAAAGATACAATTAATCCTAGCTTTCATTTTGTCCTGTAAATAAAATCAACAGAAGTGAATACCTTTTTGTATCTAAATTGGGTGAGAGTCACATCCAGGAGGGTGGACCATGAAAGCGTACTGCTACCCCTCTTTCAGAGCATAATGTGATTTATAGTTTTGAAAAGCTAGAAACCTCTGTATATAGTAATGCATGGTATGCATTAAATGGTGGAACAAAATCAAGTGCTTCATTGATTCTTATTAAGACAGTAAAAATGAAAACTTAAAATATTTTTTTACCAAATTGAAGAAATAAGTGCAATATTGCTTATAAACAGGAAACTACTATCACACGCATTGTGTATTATTTTGCAGAAATATAAAAGATTTTTATTTATAAAAATAGTGGCTCTCAGGGTTATTAAAGAGTCACTATAGATTGACCATGAACAAAATGCAGTTGGAGGCATGGCTTACCAAAACTGAAGTCTTCTAGCTTTCCCCCTCTTATCGTGATTTTAGGTTGTCTCTCCTCCATCATGTGGACTGCATTGGTCAGCTATGTAACTTGCTTTCACATTCACTGTTAGCTCAACTCACTGCATTTTCTCCTGAATCAATGCTTTCTTCCTCAGGGTTTAAAAAAACTATGATTCTATCCATTTCTAGAATCGATTGTAAGGTCAAAATAGCATTAAAATACACATGTTTCCGTTTCATATGGTTTGTGTTGTCACATGCAGGAAGGGTGGGTTGGGAGTCATGTGATGCTTGCATGGTGAAGAGGGATGGGCATGCTGTGCTCGCGCATGCGCACACCGACTGCATTTTGTTTTTAGTCTATCTATAGCTATATTGAAAGTTGATTTGTATAATACATAAACTAATTTATTCTTCACACAAATTTTTTGCTTTAGATAATGGCTTTTATTAGTTATTTGTATTGTTGCAATTTTAATTATGAATTTATATATATTTTTGTTGTTAAGCAAACTTTATGGCACCCTGCAACTCAGATAATATGAATTTAGTAATAAATTTTGTGTGTGTGTGTGTATGTGTGTGTGTGTGTGTGTGTGTGTGTGTGTGTGTGTGTGTGTGTGTGTGTGTGTGTGTGTGTGTGTGTGTGTGTGTGTGTGTGTGTGTGTGTGTGTGTGCGTGCGTGCGTGCGTGTGCGTGCATGCGCGTGCGTGCGTGCAGTACATTGCAATATCTTTGTATGCCATAGAATGTAAAAGAGCCCATTCTATCCTAAATATCTGACCAACTATTGTGCAGTGCATCTTGTAATTGCATATAGCAATGTTCCAATGTTCGAAGATTGCTTTGTGTTGCAAACAGCAGATGAGAAGGGAAGGTGTGGAGGTTACATGGTACAGTTCAAGAATACCCATACCTGGCCTAAATGATATTTATATGCTGAAATAATGGATAATTTGAATGTTATCCGTTCTATCTTAGTCTGTAGTTTAAAGTTCATATGAGTGTGCTTTTTTCACTTGCTGCAGAAGTAGTAATCTCCTATGAAGCAAATACTACAGTGTTTAGCTTTAGTGTTGGTTAAATAAATTTACAATTTATTAGACATTCTAGTTATCATGCAGTTCTCTTCATATATGAAAATTAAGAATAACGCGCATTGGCATTTGGAGTTTGATTTTTTGTTTTTGTATGTATATATAATTGAGAATTTTGCAAACAGAATTAACTCTTAACAGATAATTAAATCTTCTTTTAAATAAAAATATATTCTTTTTGGCTTTTAAATGAGTAAAGATTTTATACATGCCTATTTTTGTGCTCAGTTACTTCTTAAACTTTAAAGCTAGCAAAAATGTAATTTTAATTCAATTCAGCATTTAATACACAAAATTAGTAGATATTGGATTACTATTATTTCTAGTTCCTGAGAGGCAAGAGGTTTTGTTTTGAATTACAATGGTATTGCAGTTAATACTTAACATGCAAATGTAAGCTAAGTATGGCATAAATCAATTAATGTATTGCTTTAGGGTGAGGCATTTACTCAGGCTTTCAAAGCATAATCTTGAATATTGAAAGAACAGTATTAATTACCATAAGTGCATGCATTTGGCCCAATTCTTCCATCCCACCTTTGAGCTTGTACTGTATAACAAAGACATTTCAGTAATAAAGTGCCCTCAGGAACTATTTGTAGTTGGTTTATTAATACTCGTCACTCACTGAAATCCCATCAGTAGATAATTTGACAAAGAAGTTCATAGTTCCACCACCAGAGAGAGAGCAGACAACAACAGAAGCCAGTTGGAAAGAGATTGAAAATGGAGGCGAATGCCTTTGAAACTAGTTAAACATGTAAGTGATGAGTATTAATAAACTAACTACAAATAGTTTCTGAGATTAATTTTGACGTCACTGTTACTAAATTCCTCCAAAAACATATAATAAAGTACCCATTTTATTATTACCTGGAAACAGCTTAGCATTACCAAAATAAGGAGTACTTTATATTGCCTTTGTGATTTAACATAAAGAAATCTATTCTATAAAGAAATAACTCAAATCATTCTGAAAATTTTGGGCACATACCCTATTGGCAGCTAAATGTCTGCTTATGTATTCAGCATGAGTGAATAATTGTGAAATGAAGTTTAAGGCAACAAATGTTTTTAACTGTAAAATGTTTTTAAGTTCACGATGACAATGTATGTTTGTAAAATGCTCAAAGTAGCTCTTATGAAAAATTTGTTAATGATATTAGTATTGTTATTTTGGTTTATAGAAAATATAATTATGTATCTTATATTTCTATTATATTGTCAGATATTTTCTGAATGCTTGCTTTAATAAAGTTGTTATGTATGTTTTATGTTAAAGTAAAACCTTGGTTACCTGTCAAGAAACTAATTTGTTAATTATTTAATCTGATGATGAAAAACACAACATGAATTTTTATTAGAAACTACATTTTTTAAAACATAAACAACATTTCCAAAATGTATTGCTATCACTGGGCTATCCTTAAACTATTATCACTACCTTAAACTATTTCTCCAAAAAGTTTCCATCATTACTGAGGCTCTGACTCACATAGTGTGTATAAATAATATTGTAATTACAAATCTGTATAGATACAATATCATCAAAATGCTTTCCATTAAGAATGTTTCTTACAGAAACATTTGTGTTTGTTCAAGTACTAATTGTTATTACAGCATTGAAATTCATGGCGTGGTTTTCAACCCAGGCTCTATCTCAGATAACGAAAGTGTAGCCTAATAACAAAATTAATGTTATAAGAGTACAACTATTAATATAATATTTGTGATTATTACACAGTTCAAAAAACACTTGTCATAAATTTGAGCCATGAACACCTGTTCAATTTCTTATTGAACATACATACTCATTATTTTGTACTACATATTCCTTAAAGTCCTCCATTGCAATATATGTCTGAACATTTTATTTACTGCTACTTCAGTTAACAAAACCCATTTTTCTTTAATCAGCCGATTTCTCTAGTATCTTGTACGCACAACGCCAAATAATATCTTCAGCTGATTTTGTATCTTTTTCCGGGGTGTTTTGAGGTATGTCCTTTATGTTACCTATCACAGAGTGTAGTGGCTCGATGACACAGCAATAAGGGGAAAACAGGGTAGGTAGATGCCTTTGCCTTTTCTGGTGTTAGTCGAAACCAAAAGATGCTTATTGTCTCTGAATCAGCAATGTCATATACTAGCAAAATTACTTGTGGACGTATCATGTATATATTGGGAGGCTGGTAGCCTGTTACAGTAATTGCAATGGCTATGCATAAGTGTGTTTTTAATAAAATACTGGATAAAAAGATTTCATTAAACTTCTGCATACATTTTGTTTTTCTTATAAAGTACTGCCTTACTATGTATTTAATAAATACCGTTCAAGCTTTAATTTCCACCCTCTGAAAATGTTCTCACACATACGTATTACACAGTTCACTAACCTGGGTGATCACTAAGTTCCCTTTAGCATACAACACATTCAAAAAGCATGTCCTGCAATAGCCAATAAGATATGGCTATCAGTCTTGATACGAAGACTGTGTGACAAGCTGAATGCACATATTCTACCGCTTTCTCCTTTAGCCAATACGATCCAGTTCGTAAACATATATGTCATTTTTACACCATTTTTTAACCCCTGTTGTGGTTATTGGTACAATTCTTTAGCAGAAGGAGGGCAAATCCTGGCTAATGCAAGCCACAAAATGCCCCTGGATTCACAAAGCCATGTATAACGATAAATAATGTGACGTGGATGAGAGGTGCAGTAAGATTATCTCTGGCATTGATTGTACCAGGACATCAAATTGTATGGGAGGGTATTTTCCTTAAAACTACATACTGGACATAAATTTTGAACAAAGAAGCATGAAAGACACTTGAATCAGTCCCAAGTTTGAGCTGTAAGGTGGACACTCAGGCTGTGTTAGGAGTGAGGTCTTAGGAACAATTTGATCTGGCACCAAATGGTGTACAAATATACATCTATTTCTTAATGGGAATGAGTTCCTTTTTAGAAAGCAGTTTGATTAAAAATGCAAAGGAAGGAATGAGCATAACACTGCCCTTCTATAATAAAGGGATACTAAATTGATGTTTTGTAATGACAAGTACCTCAATAATGTTGAAAACTGTATAGAGAAGTGCTTTAGATTATGCAGAATCCAATTATAACAATACTTTTAAAACTGTATTATATCAGAAAATCAATAATGAGGTTTACTTAATTACTTATATATGCTTGTAAAGAAACATATGTTTACCTTCTCAAATTTCAATTGAGTAAACACCCTAAAAATGCAAAAATGAAGTATTTTATCAAAGTGATAATTTCTTACCACTAAGTGCAATTCTTGTTGATAACCTGAACATGTTTTTACAGATAATGAGGTACTACTGCATTGCAGAAAAATGTACCTTTATATTTTAAACATTTTGAATTTAAAAGCTACTTGACTACAATTTATTATTTTGAACTCAGCATTAGATCTGAAAATCAACACTTCCTTAATCTAAGGAAATATATACAGATTTTCAGAAATAAGCATTTTAGTATGTTTATAGACATTCATAGAGGCCAGCATAATATGACAAAAAGGCAAGATATGAACAGATTAACTGTTTCATTCCAAAAACTACTTTGTTTTGAGTAGCTGCAAGTTTTGGTTTGGTTGTGTTTGATTATTTAAAAAAATGCCTTATCCTGAATAGCTATGTGAGTTAGTGAGGTATTGGGAATATTACAGAAATTACATACTTATGTGTTACTAGTGTAACACAAATTTATGTGTTTTATCTACCTGGACATTATGTAAGCTCATTTACAAATCACTAATTCACTTAATTACAGTAATTTTGTAAGAATTGCTTCTGTTTACTGTATATAAGAAAAATAATCAACCATTATTACAAAATGCTGCTGCTTTTTGCAAAGCAATATTAAAGATGTTACCTGTTACATGTTCAACAGTATAATGAAAATGTCCGGTTGAACAGACTTTTTCTGGAGTTAGTTATTGAAGTGGTTTAATTTCTGACTAAATAAGAACTTGCATTCAGGGGTCATGATGAGCGGAATGAATCATTAAACCACAGGAATTTTAAAGAGTTTCTGACTGCATTTACCAGGAGGAGTAACTTAGAAACACCAGATCACTACAATAAAATTAAAAACTAATAGACTGTATTTCAAATTACATGAATGACTATGTAAAAACAGAAGTAGGTCGTTCATCGTTCTTTAATGTTCAAGTCAATGACACTACAGATATTACACAAATGTCCCAGTGTTCAATTATAAAAGGATTTGTTAATTCAGATGGTGTATTGGTTGAAAGGTTTCTGGAATTTCATGATGTTAGGGCCAACAGGACTGCCGAAAATCTGTTTGTGTTGGTAGACAGAATTTTAAAAGAACTCAACTATGAAACTAAATTAATTGGCCAGTGCTATGATGGCGCCTCAGGCTACTTTTGTTCACTGTATGGCATATCACTTAAATTTGGTTTTACAACAAAGTGTCAACCAAATACTCAAGTGCCAGATATATTTTGCTAATGTAAGTGGAATTCCATCATTTTTCCACCACTCAGCAAGGCGAACTCACACACTCAGGCGTATACCAACAGTTAGTCCGCTAACTCTAAGCTTATGGGCATAGTCATTCAAGAATGGGAGAACCTGAAGAATGTCTTCCAATTTATAATGGACGATGAACTTCAGACAAAAGTCTATCAGGGCCAGCGAAGGATTCTTAAACAAATTCAGTAATTTTGAATTCACATTCCTCTCCATTGTTTTAATGACATATTTGGTTTATCTGAAGTACTTTATGATACCCTTCAGAAAAGGTCATTAGATATCACTTACTGCCTGAGCAAGATCCAAAGTACCACTGACATAATAAAGAGCAGAAGAAATGAAGAATATTTTAATTCATTGATTCAACAGTCTAAAACCTTGTCCCACCTAGAAGGTGGGACAGGAATTTTGGACTATTCATCATTAATTTGTCTCCATCTTAATCAGCCACACGTTCGGGCGCAATTTGATACGGGATTTTTATATTTGAGATGGGATGCACGTTGACTTTTCGAAGATCCACGTTGAGAAGCCAGAAATAAATTCATTGTATTTTGATTTGTTTCTTGATGATTGTACTTGGTTAACTAAGAGTCATGAGATTCTTGGTTTTAAGGCGTGGTTCGGAATAAAGTTTCGGAGAAGTCAAATTTTGTAACTATTTAATTGTATTATTTAGAGAGAACTTTACTTTACTTGAACTTCCTTTCCCAGTCACTTCCAACATATCAATAAATTCTTACTTTGTTGTATTTAAACAGATTCAAACTATTATTTAAATGTTCTTGATCTTGCACCACTATTCATCACACTCACCATTACAAAACATCTCTATATACCAGGATTATTGATTTTTCGTAACTATCGTTACTCCTATCTTAATTTTGTGATTGGCCGATTCGATTCCATGTCACAACATTACGTCATACAATTATTACTATGGCCAATCACAAAATTACATATAATTTTACTTATTTAAATTGCCAAATATATTTACATATCATTTTCTTTATAAGTCTATAAACTTTTCATACCTCCTCCAAACATAACCCAAAAATACTGTTACAAAGTGCTGTGTCATCAGAAAATGAACTTTTGTTAACTTAGAGTTTTATATTTTGAAATTGTAGATACTCTTTTGATGGAATTTCATTTAATATTCTAAGACTATGAGAAGGTAGGTTTTCTTAATTTTGTTGATTTCACAAAGTTTGATACCCAGTCACAGACTTTCCAGCCAGTTCTCTTCAAAGTTTGCATAAGTGCTATCCACAAATATTAGACAATATCAGTCCTTTGAAGAACGAACTCACTTTGTTATATAGTGATGAATCATTCCGAAATGCGGCTGTAGACAAAATTCTAGAGGATCTTCAAATAAAAAAAGACATTTTCAAGGAAACACATAAACTGTTGTGCTTAGTGATGACTATCTCACCCACCAGTGTTTCTGTAGAAAGAAGTTTCTCCTGTCTTAAAAGGTTAAAGATATACTATAGAAACTCAATGTGTCAGGCCAGGCTCTAGCCAACATTTCCTTGTAGAAGGAATTACTGTGTGCACTTATGAAGAATCAGCCTTTCTACAGTGATATCATTAGACAACTTTGCTTCCTTAAAGGACAGGAGGATTGACTTAGTCTACAAAAAGTAAGGTGAGTAGTAGTACTAGTTAATTAATTTTTTATCTTATTTTTGCATACAAGCATTTTTCATCTGTTTTCTAAACCACGAGCCGCCACTGATATAAATGCTATTCAGAATGCAAGAAAATGCAAACAGAGGTTAACACTTTTCTCACTCTATTGTAGTGCTGTCCAGAAATAGCAATTACATGTAAGAATTATTTACTATATTTCAATTACCGATGAAAATATTTTATGCCTAGAAAGAGGGAGAGTGAACATTCAGTTTCATGGCACTGAACTAAACAGGCTAACAGATAACAATAAATAATAATGAAATAATAACCCCAGACTATTTTAAAACTTAAAGATTTTCTAGAAACGAATCTACAATAAATAAACAAATATACAATATAATGAAAGTATAGATATGCATAGGTAAATCTGCTTCTCACTAACAATATTGAAAATACTGTGACTTTGTTCGTAGAATTAAAAGGCCGAGTTGCAGAAATTAAAAATCTCCTTTATTTTCGTCGAAATACACTATTCAATTCTCACATAAGAACATTAAATCACATATACACAGTCTTACAAGGTCGATCACAATAACAGTGACAGCAGATTACATCTTTAGCTCTAGTTACAACACAGCTGGCTATCTCTCATTTCACAACTACTCTCTTTGCGTGCCGTCACGTCCTTAAGTACCTAATTCGTAACTCTAGATGGTTCTAAAGTCAGCCAGAAGCCGAACAATCTCTATCAGTCCAGAAATTTCCAAATCATTCTATCACATTATACAAGCATAATTTAATCTAAGCCGGCGAGCCTTTACCTCTGTTATCGCTGCCGGCCGGTGCCCGCTTACAATAGCACCGCTATCATTAACTGCTCAGCAAGGTTCATTATTACCATGAAACTATATCCGCCGACTGTCCTCTTATTGCGCCGAAACGTTTATGCCCAGCGCCGCGACACTGCTCCTTCCTCAAGGCTGGTCGTCCCGAACAGCACCATCGTAGTGGGCCAGACGATCCAGGTGTACCAAAAGTATCTTCCCTCGGGGCACCTCCTGGATGCGGTAGACCACGTCGTTAATCCTCTTCACCACCCGGTACGGTCCTTGCCATGGTTGCTGGAGCTTCGGGCAGCGTCCCTTGGTCCGAGTAGGGCGGTACAACCAGACTAGGTCACCCTGCTGGAATCCTTGGCTGTTGGCTTGCCTGTCGTATCGGGTCTTCATGCGGTCGCCCGCCTTCTGGATGTTCTGACGAGCCGTCTCATGCATGTCGTGGAGATGGTCCACTAGGTTCTCCACATACTCGGTTGCTGGCTGTTTTGCATCCAGGGGGCTTCCAAAAGCCAGATCACAGGGGAGACGTAATTCTCGGCCGAACATTAAACTGGCTGCCGTCATCCCAGTGGTGTGTTTTGACGAGCGGTAGGCCAGTAAGAACAGTGGCACCTTAATGTCATAATCTCGCTGATGACTGGCCACGACCTTCCTCAGGTGTTCCTCTAAGGTCTTGATGTACCTCTCGACCATGCCGTCCGACTGTGGATGTAGGGGTGTGGTGCGGGTCTCGTTAACCCCAAGCCTGTCTAGTGCCTCCTTCATCAGGTTGGATTCAAAATTAGTGCCCTGGTCGCTGTGGAGCTCTAACGGCACCCCAAATCGGCAGAACATTTGCTCCACAAGGCAGTCCGTGATTGTCTTCGCCTCCTCGTTCGGAATGGCATATACTTCCGGCCACTTGGTGAAGTAGTCCACGACCACCATTAGGTACTTGTTGCCTCGGTCGGACACGGGAAATGGTCCAGCTATGTCGACGGCGATCCTTTCGAAAGGCGCTCCAACGTTATACTGCTGCATGTGACCCCGGCACCTAGTCTGAGGGCCGCGACTCGCCGCGCACACATGACATTGACAGCACCATCTCTCAGCGTCTGTTCGGAGCCTCAGCCAGTAGTAGCACTGTCGGAGTTTGTCGATCGTTCGGTTTGCTCCCAGGTGTCCTCCTGAAGCACCGGCATGCACTTCCTCCAAGACTTCCGGGACCTTGGTTCGGGGGAGTATCAACTGTTCTCTCTGCATCTTCCCATCAGGCGATTCCCATACCCGGAACAGCACGCCCTCTCTTGACTTCAAAGAATCCCATTGGGCCCAATACGACTTGTAGGTGGCGCTCCTCGGTGCGATGACCTCCCACGTTGGTCTTGTCCCTGCCTCCACTTCTCTCAAGAGTGGCCCCAAGTCTGCGTCCGCCAGCTGCTCACTCCTCAGGCCTGCGCTATCCCATCGATCCGCAGGTACAGCCGTGATTACTTGGACTGCTGCGGCACGCTCCTTTTCTTCCACTCTTATGCTTTGGTCGCACTCCTCTGGGCAGGGTCTTCGAGACATGGCGTCTGCGTTACCGTGGCTCTTCCCTCTAAGATGTTCAGAGGTGAAGTCGTACTCCTGCAACCTCTGGACCCAACGTGCTGTCTGGCCTTCTAGGTTCTTAAAGTTCAATAGCCAGGTTAGGGCGGAATGGTCAGTCCTCAGGTGGAATGGCTGACCGTGCAGGTACTTGTAGAAGTGCTCCAAGGTCTTTACTGCCGCCAGTAATTCTCGCCGGGTGACGTAGTAGTTCTTCTCTGCCTCGGATAGCGTCTTGCTGTAGTAGGCTATCACCCGCTCGTGGCCGTTCTGAATTTGCGATAGCACGCCTCCAATGCAATGATCGCTGGCGTCGGCGTCCACAGTGAAAGCGCCGCCTGGTTGTGGAAATCCCAAAACAGGAGAACTGCACAGTGTCCTCTTCAGGTGCTGGAAAGCGTGTTAAGCGTCCTCTGTCCACACATAGGGTCGTTGTTCCTCTGTCAAGCGGGTAAGGGGTTTGGCAATGTTGGAGAATCCCTTTATGAAACGGCGGTAATAACTGCACGGCCTGGGTTTTCTCCGGGTCTGTGGACACTCCGGTTGGTGAGACTATGTGGCTCAAGTAGTTAACTTCTTTGCAGAAGAGCTGGCACTTCTTTGCGTTCAGCTTCAAGCTGGTTGCCTGCAGTCTCTATAACACCTTGCTCAGGTTCTCGAGATGGTCTTCGAACGTCTTGCCGACGAGATGATGTCGTCCAGGTATAGCAGGCATGTGTCATGTCAATCATCTCATTACTGATTCCATGAGGCGTTTAAATGTGACTGGTGCATTGTAGAGGCCAAAGGGCATAACTGTAAACTGCCAAAGCCCTTGGCCTGTCGAGAATGCAGTCTTCTCCTTGTCTCGGGTCTAGAGCCAGCTGCCAGTAACCCGATTTCAGGTCCAGGGTCGAGAACCATTGTGCATCAGCTAGCGAGTCCAGGGGGTCGTCCTTCCGGGGGACAGCGTTCATCCTCCTGTAGTCCACGCAGAAGCGTAGCTTGCCGTTCTTCTTCACCGGAACTACAGGGGAACACCAAGGGCTGTCAGACTCTTCAATCACTCCCCTGGATTTCTTGTCGGCTACCATATCCCGCATAGCCGCTTGTTTCGCCAACAGAACGCGTCTAGGTGGTTGCCGAATAGGCCGGGCGTCTCCGGTGTCGATGCGGTGAAGCACTTTATCCGTTTGGCCGTAGTCACTGTCGCTTTGGCTGAAGACGCGCTGGTATTGCCTCAGTAGATGTCCAACTTTCTCCAGCTGCTCTGCGGTCAGGTGGTCGGCCGCTCTCTCCAATAAGCCTTCCAGCCGGGGCCCCAGTTGTTGCGTCGACACCGGTTCCTGTGTCTTGTCGATAGCTGTCACGCTGACTACGGGCTCGCACGTCCCCAGCTCCGTTCCGGCCTGGACGTCACGATAGGTGTCTGGCAGGTTGAGCAGCCTCACTGGCAACTCCTCTGCACGGCAATAATGTCCTGGCTACACATAGCCCGTGCACAGGCGTCATCTGGTCCAGCATCATGTTCTTCGTCCGCTGACCTTCCAGTCGCGCCGTCACCACTAACCCGCTTCTCGCGGGGACCACCACGTCTACCTTCAAGATGACCCTGCAGATTCCAAGACGCTCGTCTGGTTGCCGTAGTGTCACCTCTTCTCCATTGAGCCGCAGGACTTTCCTGCCGACGTCGACCGTCGCCTCGTGGCTCCTGAGGGCATCCAATCCCAGTATCACCTCCTCAGCCACCTTCGCGACGAACACCCTCAGACGTACGATACTCCTTCCCAAGGTCAACTTTAGCAGGGCCTCCTTCTCCGCAGGCAAGGTGTCACCCGATGCCGTCACAAGTTGGTATGGTCGGCTCGGCTTCCTCGTCGGCAAACCCTTGGCCACGTTAGGTCTGATGATGGTCACGGCCACCCCGGTGTCTACGACCACGTAGCACGGTTTCCCCTCCACCCAACCGTCCGCGATGAGGCTGTCATCCAAACGCCGGCTGACGGCGCACAGTGTCACTGGAGGGGATGGTGGTGATGGCGCCGACGTGCCCCTCTACACGACGGCCCTTACTCGTTTTCCGACTGCTCTTCCCGGTGTGGGCAGTCTCTCTCCAGGTGTCCGTGCTGTCCACACCCCCAACACAAGCCACTAGGTCTTCGCCGGCGTCTCTCGGCTGGTCTTCTGTCCCCGGTGTAGCGGACACTCCTCGTTCTCGACGTCTGAATAGCTGTTCCCTTGGCCACCTCCATCCTTAATGCTGCCGTTAGCGCCTCATTGATGGTTTTATAATCGCCCAGCATTAGGCGCTGACGAATCTCCGTGTCTCGTACCCCGTCAACGAATGTGTAAGCAGCCTCCCGGGATACGAATTCTGGTGGGAGGTCGTCTAGGGCCTTTGCTGGCCATTTGCTGAACTGCCAGGGCGAACTCCTGCAGCGTCTCCCCTGGCTGCTGTGACCTTGCCTTTAGCTGGCTGCGGTACGCTGCGGCTAAGCGGTGGTTTCCAAAACGATTCTCCAGGGCCTCCCAGATATCCTTGGGCGCCGCCGTTGTCTACCGCGTTCAGGACTTCCGCGGCCCGTCCCTGGAGGCTGGCTATTAACTATGTGGCCTCTTCTTCTGGTGACCATTTGTTGTGCTTGGCCACTGCGTCGAACTGGCGGCGGAAGACTTCGAAAGTTGTCGCGCCGTCGTATTTAGGCGATTTGTTGCGCGCAGATGTTGTGTCGCGTCCCCGCGCGTCGGCCTTCAAGTCCTTTAACTTCCTACCGACGATGCCCTCTACCATGGCGTTCAGGGACTTTGTGTTGCTGTCTGCCTTTCCCTCCAGGTTGTTAACGCGGTTCGCAAGGTCTTCGACACCTTCCAGCATGGCGTTCAGGGACTTGGCGTTACTGTCGGCCTTTTGCACCAGGTCATTTAAGCGGTTCGCCAGGTCTCCAACGCGCTCGTCCACTTGGGCCAACCGCTAGCCCAGCTCCGTCACGTCATCCCTCACGCCGGCCAACTGTTCCTCAAATTTGGCAGCGAGAACTTCGTTCGCCACCTTCATTTCCGTGGCCAGACTGTCGTTCGCAGCTCTCATTTCTGTAGTTAATTCAGCCTTCAATTGTGGTAAGGCTGTTGTTTGTGGCTTCCATATTCTCGGTAATGTTATCGTTGTCTTTATTTGTTTCAACTCTGCGGCCAGGTTATTTGCCGCTTCTGTTTTTGCAGCAAGGTTGTCATTCGCTGCTTTCATTTCCGCCATCTTCTCCAAAATCTTTTCCAATGCAGCCTCCATGGTGGTAATATCCCGCTTCCAGACACCAGTTGTAACTTGACAATACTGAAAAAAGCTTTATCAAGTATAAATTACAATTTTATACCTATCAGTCATATGAAACTTGACATGACTGTACTTCATGCCTATGTGTATAAGATAAATATTTCTGAAAACACAATGCCAATACAAAACATTTTTCTGACCCGAGTCTCTTAAATCATAGTATTAAAAGGACAATAAGAGGTCCTAGTTATTAAATATATGGCATGAAACAAGGAAGAATAGTATGTAAGTTCTGTATTGAATTTCAAAAAAATATCTTAAAAAATTAGAAAAATTTCAGTCTTAGTGTCCCTTAAACAGTTAAAAAGTGTGCTTTGAGTCAAAGCAAGATCAGAGCTTAATGCAGTCCATCTTTCTAAGCACAACACCGCTTCAAACTAATTTTCGTCGGTGAGATGACAAATCGCGTTTTGAAACGTCTCATTTATTTTATACACAACAAAGAATACAAAAAGGATTTGTTAGAGATATTGTGACTTTGTGGGTTCGTGAAATGAAAAGTCCAACTGCACCACTTAAAAATGTTCTTTATTTCCACCGAATTACAATCGGAGCACTTGCCGATTACACAGAATTACGTAATGCACACAATTACAATTCACTAGTTCGTCTGTCACAGGTCCACTGCACGCAGTTACGTACACTCCTCCGATGCACGCACACAGTCCGTTCACTCACTGGGTGCTCCTCACGCTGCTCGCCAAGAACTGAACTCACTCGTCAACTGCAGCCCTTTTTATAGGGATATCGCTGTTTCTCGTAGTCTCGCGATTCGGTGAATCATCCTGCAGGTTCTAGACGTCAAGGAGGGGGGAAAGAGATGGCTAACGATGTTTTACCAAGCATCCCCCTCGTTACCGCTACAAGACAGATGGGTAGGCGTGGTCGAATGTTTCCCTTCTGATGCTGCTGCTGCCTGCCGCCGGCCGGTTCTATCGGGAGTTCCGACGTTCGAGTGACAATATTATCGCCAGAAAAAGGTAACTTTTGCTGTCATAGATCGTGCCTTTCCGCTACAGAATTCAAACTATGAATTTAATTTTGTGTTCACCCAACGAAATATAATTACATACTACATCCATATTCTAAACAGAAAGAAAATTGGTCGTTGAATTAACATAAAAGACGCTTTTTTAAAATATTTTTATTTTATTTTTCTAATATTTATTTATTTTCCAGACTTCAATGAGCAACCATGCTCCTTTTTTTTTTAACTATGCTCTCTATCTTGTTATCCATATTGTCCGTAATAAAATTACGGCTTGTGATAGCTCTCTTAGATTGTGTTGTACATATTTGGTGGCAAAATACATAAATTGGTTTATAGTTCTTTTTTGAAGGATCTTGTAAACACCAACTCTGATTACGCAAAAATAAACGAAATGTAGAAAATGTAATTTATGATCACAGTATATAAGATTTCGTAAAATATAACTACGATCGTAAAAATAAATGACCAAGATGAATAAGCAAATATAGTTTAAATGACTAAAAACAAAAATAACCGTATGTATGTCATAAACTACGTCATAACTAACAGTGGACCGTACGGCCACTGGAGTATCAAACAACAATTGCTATATAAACATATCACCAAATGTGCGAATAGACAAAAATCCATCGCAGTGTACTCCAAAGACAAGTGTGACGTGTGTGCGCATTTCAACTTGATCATAAATAATAACAAAGGACTTACTGGAAGTTTGGAATTGAAATTAAAATATTTGTGGCGCCATCCTGTACTCGCTACCTGGACTGAAGTTATGATGGTTGACAGACAATTTCACTGCTCTCTTCTGATTGACTGATTCAAGTTATGTCGTGCTTAAGACCCCCCCCCCCTTCCCCCGACAGCTACTGCAGGGGACAATTAAGTTGAATTTAAATTTGTTTATTGCTATTTTGTCTCGAAAAAACATTTATAATTGATCAATCTCTACTATCATAGAGCAAGACAATTAAATTAATTACAGTTACATTACATCTTTGGAACCAGTGTTTAAGGGTACAGGAAGTTCCGGTTTATTGTCTGACGTTGTAGCGTGGTAGCGTGATAGAGTGTTAGGGTGGTAGTGCTTTATAAAAATATTTTGAATCATTTTAAAATGGCAGTAAATGTGCCGGAAGCAGAACAGGAGATGCTGCAGCTTATGGAATTCATTTTACAACTAATGCATTCAAGATGTAGGGAGCAAGTGTGGCTAACGGACACCAACAAATAAGCATCGAAGGATACATTGATGCTGTCGACGAGGCTATGAATTTAGCTTTAGTCGATGCTGAAAAATATTACTGGCCGGAGCGGCTTAGAATGAGAATAGGAAGCATACTGCTGAGAGGAGACTACGTAATGCTCCTCAAAACTGTAACCCCGCAAGCCATGATCTCCAGTAATGCGGCTTAGCACACATAAGTTTTGTGACTTTGTGGGTTCGTGAAATTAAAAGTCCAATTGCACAAACTCAAAATGTTCTTTATTTCCACCTAATTACAGTTGGAACACTTGCCGATTACACAGAATTACGTAGCACACACAATTACAATTCGCCAGTTCGTCTGTCACAGGTCCACTCTACTCTCACAGTTACGTACAACTCCTCTGATACATGTACACAGTCTTCCAGTCCGTTCACTAGCACGGCGCTCCTCGGGCTGCTCGCCAAGAACTGAACTGACTCGCCAACTGCAGCCCCGTTTTATAGGAAGATCGCTGTTTCTGGAAGTATCGCGGTTCAATGAATCATCCCGACTGTTCCAGAGGTCCGGGGAGGGGAGGGAGATGGCTAGTGATGTTTTTCCAACCATTCCCTCGTTAGCGCTACAAGATAAATGGATACGCGTGGCCTCAATGCCTTCTGCCGCCCTCTCAGCCGCTAGCTGGTCGGGCCTTCCGACAATTAGGTGACACTGATCCCTCCTCAAAGCTGGTCGTCCCGAAAAGCACCATCGGAGCGGGCCAGGCGATCCAGGTGTACCACCAACATCTTTCCTTGGGCACCTTCTGGATGCGGTAGACCAAGTCGTTAATCCTCTTCACCACCCGGTACGGTCCTTGAAATGGCTGCTGGAGCTTCGGACAGCGTCCCTTGGTCCGGGTAGGGCGGTACAACCAGACCAGGTCATCTTGTTGGAACCCTTGGCTGTCGTATCGGGTCTTCATGCTTTCGCTCGCCTTCTGGATGTTCAGGCGGGTCTTCTCGTGCATGTCGTAGAGGTGGTCCACCTGGTTCTCCACATACTCGGTCACTCGCTTCCGGAGGGCTTCCAAAAGCCAGATCACAAGGGAGGCGTAACTCTCGGTCGAACATTAAGCTGGCTGGCGTCATCCCCGTGGTGTCGTGTGTTGACGAGCTGTAGGCCAGCAAGAACATTGGGCACCTTGACGTCCTAGTCCCGCTGATGGCTGGCCACGACCTTCCTCAGGTGTTCCTCTAACGTCTTGATGTACCTTTCGACCATGCCATCCAACTGGGGTTGTAGAGGTGTTGTGCCGGTCTTGTTAAGCATAAGTCTTTCTGGTGCCTACTTCACCAGGTTGGACTCAAAATTGGTGCCCTGGCCACTGTGCAGCTCTAACGGCACCCCCAATCGGCAGACCACTTGCTCCACGAGGCAGTCTGTGATTGTCTTCGCATCTTGGTTCGGGATGGCATACATCTCCGGCCACTTGCTGAAGTAGTCCAGGATCACCATCAGGTACTTATAGCCTCGGTCGGACATCGGAAATGGTCCAGTTATGTCGACGGCGACCCGTTCGAATGGCGCTCTGAAGTTGTACTGCTGCATACGACCCCCGCTCCTAGTCTGGAGGCCGCGCCTTGCTGTGCACACGTGCCATTGACGGCACCATCTCTCAGCGTCTCCTCGGAGCCTCAGCCGGTAGTAGTGCCGTCGTAGTTTGTCAATCGTTCGGTTCGCTTCCAGGTTTATTCCTGAAGTACCGGCGTGCACTTCCTCCAAGACTTCCAGGAACCTACTCCGGGGAAGTACCAACTGTTCTCTCTGCTTCTTCCCATCGGGTGATTCCCATACCCGGAACAGCCTCCTTCAGGAGTTGTTCGGATGGGGATGGACTCGAGGGGGCAGTCTGTTCCCGAAACCCGTGGGAATCGGGTACGTCTTCGGACGGGGTTGAGGGAAGCCATTAATACTCCCGGGTACTAGCCTGCAAAGCTAGTAGAAGGTGTGCTAGATCACCAGGCGGCCCCACCGAGGTTTTTCGGTAGTCTTCACCTTGAGTGTTGACGCGCGTAAGTGGCGTATCCACTTCCATCCTGTCTTGAGTGCATAGGACCAGATGGGGGGGCTTGTTAGTCTCTAGGTCTTGTCCCATGGAAAGCCCCACGGAGGACGCCGAGCGCCCTTTGGGACAGCTTGGATACTCCCTGGTCGAAGGAGGCCCGGGTCCAGTTCCTACGGGATCAGGACTAATGGGAGTAGAACCTCTGGGCTAAACTCGGAACAGCACGACCTCTCTGATCTTCAGCGAGTCCCATTGGGCCCAGTACGACATGTATGTGGCACTTGTCGGTGCGATGTCCTCCCAGGTTGGTCTTGTCCCTGCCACTCAAGAGTGGCCCCAAGTCTGCGTCCGCCAGCTGCTCCCTCCTCACGCCTGCGCTATCCCAGCCATCCGCAGGCACTGCTGTGACTACTTGGACTGCTGCGGCACCCTCCTTTTCCTCCACCCTTGTGCACTGGCCACACCCTTCTGGACAGGGTCTTCGGGACATAGCGTCTGCGTTACTGTGGCTCTTTCCCTTTGCAATATTCCGAGGTGAAGTCATACTCCTGCAGCCTGTGAACCCAACATGCTGTCTGGCCTTCCAGGTGCCTAAAAACTCAATAGCCAGGTTAGGGCGGAATGGATAGTCCTCAGATGTAATGGCTGACCGTACATGTAATGTGGAATTTAAATGTGGAAGTGCTCCAAGGTCTTTACTACCACCAGCAACTCTCGTCGGGTGACGCAGTAGTTCTTCTCTGCCTTGGATAGCGTCTTGCTGTAGTAGGATATCACCCGCCCATGGCCATCCTGAATCTGCGACAGGACGCCTCCAATGTAATGGTCGCTGGTGTCAGTGTCCACAATGAAGGCGCCACCTGGTTTTGGAAAACCCAAAATTGGAGCACTGCACAGGGTCTTCTTCAGGTGCTGGAAAGCGTCTTCGGCGTCCTCCGTCCACACAAAAGGCCAGTGTTCCTGTTAGTCCGGTGAGGGGTTTGGCAATGTTGGAGAACCCCTTTATGAAGCGTCGGTAATAACTATACAGCCCCAGGAAACTGCGCAGCTCTTTCTTATCCTTTGGGCGAGGCCAACATCTTACCGCCTGTGTCTTCTCCAGGTCTGTGGCCACTCCGGTTCCTGAGACTATGTGGCCCAAGTAGTTAAGTTCCTTGCGGAAGAGCTGGCACTTCTTCGCGTTCAGCTTCAAGTTGGTCGCCTGCAGTCTGTGTAGCACCTTACTCAAATTCTCAAGATGATCTTCAAATGTCTTACCGTCGATGACGATGTCGTCCAGGTATAGCAGGTAGGCGTCGTAAGTCAGCCCTCTCATCACTGACTCCATGAGGCGTTGGAAGGTATCGGGTACGTTGCAGAGGCCAAAGGGCACCACTGTGAACTACCAAAGGCCTTGGCCTGTCGAGAACGCGGTCATCTCCTTGTCTCTCGGGTCTAGAGCTACCTGCCAGTAGCCCGACTTCAGGTCCAGGGTCGAGAACCACTGTGCACCAGCTAGCGTATTCAGGGTGTCGTCAATCCGGGGTAAGGGGAAGCAGTCTTTCCGGGTGACATCGTTCAGCTTCCCGTAGTCCACGCGGAAGCGTAGCTCGGTGTTCTTCGTCACCAAGACTACAGGGGAACACCAGGGGCTGTCAGACTCTTCAATCACTCCCCTGGATCTCATGTCCTCCAGCATGTCTCGTACCGCCCCTTGCTTCGCCAGCGGAACGTGTCTAGGTGGTTGCCGAATAGGCCGGGCGTCCCCGTTGTCGATGCAGTGAAGCACTTTGTCCGTGCGGCCGTAGTCACTATCGCCTTGGCAGAAGACGCGCTAGTATCGCCTCAGCAGTTGTGAAAATTTCTCCAGCTGTTCTGCGGTCATGTGGTCGGCCGCCCTCTTCAGTAGGCCTTCTATCCGGGGCCCCAGTTGTTGCGTCGCACCGTCTCCTGTGTCCTGTCGACTGCTGTTACGCTTACTACGGGCTCGCACGTTCCCAACTCCGTCCCGGCCCGGACGTCGTGATCGGTGTCCGTTGGATTTAGCAGTCTCACTGGCACCTCCTCTCGGCACGGCAGCAATGCCCTGGCTACACATAGTTCGTGTACAGGCGTCTTCTGGGCCAGCATCGTGTTCGTGGTTTTCTGGCCTTCCAGTCGCGCCGTCATCATCTCGCTCCTCTCCAGGACAACCACGTCTTCGTTCAAGACGAACCTGCAGATTCCAAGGTGCTCTTATGTTGACCTCTTCTCCGTTGAGCCGCAGGACCTTCCTGCAGACGTCTACCGTCGCCTCCTGGCTCCTGAGGCATGCAGTCCCAGAAACCACCCACGAATACCCACAGACCCACGGCACTCCGTCCCAAGGTCAGCTTCAGCAGAGCCTGCTTCTCCACAGGCAAGGTGTCGCCCGATGCCGTCATCAGCTGGTATGGTCGGCTAGGCTTCCTGGATGGCAAACCCTTGGCTAAGTTGGGTCTGATGTTGGTCACGGCTGCCCCGGTGTCCACAAGCCCGCGGCACGGCTTTCCTCTCACCCAACCATCTGTGATGAGGCTGTCATCCATCTGCCGGCTGACGGCGTGCAGTGTCACTCGAGAGGATGATTGTGATGGCGCCGACGTGCCCCTTGGCACGGCGGCCGTTCCTCGTTTCCCCGCCGCTCTTCCTGGTGTGGGCAGTCTCTCTGCAGTTGTCCCATCTGTCCATATGCCCAACCCAGGCCACTAGGTCTTCGTCGCCGTCCCTCGACTGGTCTTCGGTCTCCGGTGTAGCGCACACTCCTCGTCCTCGACTTCGGGGTAGCCGTCACCTTGGCCGCCTCCATCCTCAATGCTACCGTCAGCGCCTCGTGGATGTTTGTGTAGTCGCCGAGCATTAGGCACTGACGTATCTCGGTGTCTCGTAACCCGTCAACAAAGGCGTTTGCGGCTTCCCGGGATACGAACTCCGGTAGAGGGTCAACCAAGGCCTTGCTAGCCAGCTGCTCAATCGCCAGGGCGAACTCCTGCAGCGTCTCCCCTGGCTGTTGCGACCCGGTCTTCAGCTGACTGCGGTAGGCTGCGGCTAGGCGCTGGTTCCTGAAACGGTTCTCCAGGGCTTCCCAGATATCCTTGGGAGCCGCCGCTGTCTGGATCGCGTTTAGGACATCTGCGGCCCGTCCCTGAAGGCTGGCTATTAGCTGTGCGGCTTCTTTCTCCGGTGACCACTTGTTATGCCTGGCCACCGTGTCGAACTGGCGGCGGAAGACCTCAAACGCTACGCGCCGGCATATTTCGGAGGTTTGACGCGCGCCGATGTTGTGTCGCGTCCCGGCGCGTCGGCCTTCAAATCCTTCAACCTCCTGCCGACGACATCCTCCAGCATGGCGTTCAGGGACTTGACGCTGCTGTCGGCCTTTCCTTCCAGGTTGTTAACGCGGTTAGCAAGGTCTTCGTGCTCGTCCACTTGGCCCATCCGCTTGCCCAGTTCCGTCACGTCATCCCTCACACCGGTCAACCGTTCCTCAAATTTGTCGGCGAGAGCCTCGTTCGCCCCTTTAATTTCCGTGGTCAATTCGGTCTTTCTTTCCTTCAGTTCCGCTGCCAGGTTGTTTGCAGCTTCCGTCTTCGCAGAGAGGTTGTCATTTGCCACCTTAATTTCTTCCAGTTCCGCTGCCAGGTTGTTATTTGCCGCCTCCGTCTTCGTTGTTAATTCGTACATCATCTCGGCCAAGTTGCTATTCACCGTCTCCAACTTCTTTTCAATTTTCTCGGTGATGTTGTCATTTGCCGTCTTCATTTCCGAGGTCAGTTCGGCCTTCATTTCCATCATCTTCTCCAAACTCTTTTCCTATGCCAATTCCATGGCCGTTATGTTCGGTGATGTTGTCTTCCCGCTTCCTGACACCAGTTGTGACTTTGTGGGTTCGTGAAATTAAAAGTACAATTCCACAAACTCAAAATGTTCTTTATTTCCACCGAATTACAGTTGGAACACTTGCCGATTACACAGAATTACGTGGCGCACACAATTAAAATTCGCCAGTTCGTCTGTAACAGGTCCACTCTACTCTCACCATTATGTACAGCACCTCTGATACACGTACACAGTCTTCCAGTTCGTTCACTAGCACGGCGCTTCTCCGGCTGCTCGCCAAGAACTAAACTGACTCGCCAACTGCAGCCCCTTTTTATAGGAAGATCGCTCTTTCTGGAAGTCTCGCGGTTCAATGAATCATCCCGACTGTTCCAGACGTCCGGGGGAGGGGAATCATTTGTGCAGTCATTTGCTTAGAATTTGTAATGTTCATGCATAATGTTTAATCTGATACCGCCCACCTCGGTAGCAGTGATGGCAGCCTGTCTGCCTCGCATTCAAGAGGTTTTTTCCGAGGTTTTCTCTTATCCTGAAAGATGAATGTCGGGTAACTCTAAGCTCCATGGACCCCTGACTCATATGAGCATCATTTCTACCACTAAAGGCTAATTGTACCTACAACTGCAAGGTGTACTTTTATCAGCCTCTTGTATTATCATTAATGAAATAATAATTTTGAAGTTTATATCCGATCAGTAAATTCATAAACTGCATTTACTTGCATACAAAAACAAGCATAGTTCACTATTTTTATTAAATGTATTAAACTGTCAATCCAATAATATTATCTATTATTACTACAACAAAAAACGACTGTTGATAGCTCTTGAAGATTTCCTGTCTACTGCTATTTCTCTTGCACATCTGATTTTCATTGGACATTTCTTCCTGTTCCTTTTGCTGAGAAGAGTATTCCATGATTTAAACATCCTGAGAATATTCAATGTCATTAAATGGGGTGGAACTCTGACAACTTCTGCTTATATGCTCATTCCATTTGCCAGGGATCTCAACATAAGGTTGCCCATGTCCTTATCACATTCCTTGTAACTGTGACCTCTGATAGGAAAAGTTACTTTTAGTGTATCAAATCTTTTGTACTGATGGACCATAGCATGTATGAACCGAACAATGGTATAGTTTTTTTGTATCCAGAACATAAGTCATAAAAGATGACACTGTGCCGAACTGACAGGGCAAGATGATGAAAGCAAAAATTATGCAGCATTGATGATACACCATCTGCACATTTTTTTAATATTGTTTCATTGTATGTATACAGAAAGGTATCTTCAGAAGTGAGAACATGGCTATTGAACATGTAGAAAGACAACTGGGAATTGTAGTAGACATTGTTGGTGCTTATATTAGGTACTGGCAGGTTTTTGACAAAATCCGTAAATATTGCTGCATGTTCTGTATACTTTCTAGCTTTGATTTTGTCACTACATTTTCTCTCATAAAGGACTTCAGCCTTCTTTTTATGCAATGTATTAAGTGTCACCTATCTCTGACTTCATTATCCCCTTCTTCTGCACTTCTATGCTTGTTAAGTTTCTTTGCAAGCAGAGAATGTTTCTTCACTCTAAATTCATCATAGACTGAGCATGTATGGGACTGGGATATCCAAAGGCAGAAGGAAAATACAAAAAAAAAAAAAAAAAAAAACAAACAAACAAACAAAAAAATAGCATTTACCTTTTAAGTATAAATCTTGGAAAATTGAAACAAATATCAAGGAATATCTTCCAAATGTTTTATTCTACAAAGTTATACCCATTTATTATAAATTGTATGTTTTAATGAGCTCTACATTTTTGTATACTATGATCTTTTGTATCTCTTATGGTTTTATAGTTACACAAAAGTAATCCTGAAGGAAGAGGACCTCTGAGTGCTCTTCAAGAACATGTCAACTATATGTTGTTTTGTCATAGAAATATGTTAAACATATAGTGTTTCAGTAAAGATGGTTGCAGTAAATTTTGAGAAAGTAAGATATTTTGAATAATGATCTGTGTAAAGTGTAGTCTTGTGAGTTGAAATTTGCTTAAAAGCTTTAGTGTTGCATCCTTTGAAGATGCTGAAACTAAATTTCCCATTTGAGAAAAGTATAGGGGGAGGTAAATCAGTATTGGAAAGAATCCTATATTAGACAATATCAGTTCCATGTGATGGCTCGCTACTTTTTATATGTAAAGTACCCAATATCGGATAAGAATTTGGGATACGGTAAGTAACAAACATATTCGTAGCTTTCATATTCAGTATTTTAATTAGCTTCAGATAAATATGGGTTGGGGCAATAGGAAACTGGGCAATGGTAAACATGCAATTAGCAGGTGATGAAGTAATAAGGGGTAAATGAAAATTAGGGAGGCATTAGGACTTAGACTGAAATAAAGTTCTGCTGGAAATGAAAGTAAAATGAAACTTGCCATTGGTACATTTAAAAACACTTTTTTGAAAGAGGAAGATTATGCATTGTATAACCAATAAAACTGTTGGTCATCTTATGCCACTGAAAAAAGGAAAATCCTTAAATTAGCACTAAATTTGCAGAATGGGGCTTGTTAGGTCATCATTTGTTTGTTAAGGTATCTGCCCTTTGAACCAATACACTTTTAGCTACTTAGATTTATTTTGGTACTAGAGAGAATTGCCACGAAAAGCTAGTGAAACTTTTTCATATATCCAACAACTTCCAACACAGTCATCAACTGAGCTATATAATTTCCTTTCATGGAAACACATAAAAAATACAGAAACCATCCGCAACAATGAGACCTATAGTTAGCAGTATAAATTCACCAACATACAAACTCGCAAAGTGGCTAACAAAATAGTTTGACTCGTTCCCTAAATTCAACAGTCTAAGCATAAAAAACAGCTATGAACTTATAGTACACATTAAGGATACTGAACTAAAAGAAGAGGACACTCTAGTCTCATTTGATGTTAAAGTCACTGTTTCCCAGCATACCAGTAAAACAACTCTCACCATTCATAGAAAAATGGCTCATATCATTTGGAGTGTCATCACCTGAAATTTCTGATTATATTAAACTAACCAAATTATGTATAGCAAACAATTTCTTCCAGTTTCAAACAAAATATTTCCAACAAATTTCAAGTTTAGCAATAGGCAACCCCCTATCACCGTTATTGTCCGATGTGTACATGAGTACATTAGAAATAACGATCACCAAAGGCTTTCCTTGGATGTTCAAACTCTGGCAGTAATATGTAGATTACATCTTTGCAATATTACCAAAAAGACATATCAGTGATGCACTTAAAGTTATAAATATCCAAGAAAAAAGTTCACTATAGGTATAGAAAAAGATGAGCAGTTAACAATTTTGGATCTAAAAGTAATCATAAATAAAAACAGAATAAACTTTGGCATTTACCGAAAACCAACACAGACAACATATAAGTTAATGACCACAACCCAAGATCTCACAAACAGGCAATCTTCAATAATTTAACACACAGACTGATCAACATACTTCTTACAACAGAAGAATGCTGATAACCACTGCAGTTGAGCACCCTTATACACATATCACAACAAAAGAATACAAAAAAGTAATTGAAATAGCACAAAAAAATTACTTCCCCGAATCATTAGTAGGCAAAAATGTGAACTTAGCAAAAAAGAAGAAGCTACTAAAGCAAACCACAATCCTCTCAGGTACAGAAACTAAAATAACCTGCACAAAATTCACTTACCGACCATGGGCTTTTGATAAGTTCAAAAAATTCTTCAGAAAGCAGAACATTCAACTAGCACCATTCAAACATTATTCCTTAAAAAAACCTAATATGCTCAAAGATCAAAGATGGAATTCCATAAAAGTCTGGCATATACCAAATTGAATTCTGTGACTGTAGTCAAATTTATATAGGAAAAGACAGCAGATATTTAGACGCAAGGGCAAAGGAACACTTTAGAAACATAAAATTCAAACAATTAGACAAATCATCAGTTGCAACACATTTTTGAAAAAAAAAAAAAAAAAAAAAAAAAAAACACAACATAAGTCCAGAAGCAAAACTGCTTAAAAGCTTAAACACAAAACAGTAAAACAAGAACTGTCCACATGGGAACAAATTTTCATTTCTAAAACTAGAAACAAAGTGTTCAATTTTGACATCCCCCAAAAGGATTTGTTCAGCAAGTTCCTCGAACCACCACCAGAGGAGCCTTCCCACTAAATATCAGCTACACCACGGAGGACCAGTTAGATGTCGGGTTAACAATGGAGGAAAGTAGCCTCCAAAACATGTTCTGGGAAATTTAAAAGTAAATGTTGTTTAGTGTCATTAAATTTAATCTCAGCTTTAGCCATATACAACATTCAGTTCTTTCAGTTTCATCATGCACAGCTCCTTCTTTGTCCAGTAAGTCTAAACTTTCAGATATACCTAATAAAAATCAATCTCTGAGTGTGAGCCTAATTCAGAAACTTTTCCCTCTTTCAAATAAAGCCATTGAAAACTTGAACTTAAGCAAAAGGTGTGGAGACCATAATGATATTTTAATCCTAAACCCTTTCAAACAAGAGCTTGAGGAATAGAAACAAAACACAACTTTGTGATAATCCAAGAAAAACTTTGTTGCCAAAGAGGAATTTAATGCACAAAAAGTAGACCCTAAAAAAGTGAGAAAGGCACAGATCTTTTAATGTGAAAAAACCAACTGCATCATTTGTGGTGAAAATTTCAGTAAAACTGAATCCATTGCTGCATGTGTAAGGGGATCCCCTTTATCTTAAGCGTGAACATTTATGTAATAAACGTTAATGCTGGAGTAAAGTGTGATAATGGAGTAATCTTATAATATCCAGACTGTCCAATATAGCATACTTTGTTTTCAAATTGAGGAAAATATGAGATTTGAAATGTGTTAAATATCCTCTTGTTAATACTTACTATGGATATGTACTGTACATATGCTATAATTAAATAAAATGCAAATCATGTGTTCAAATATACTTTTTTAATTTTAATTATGTCCATTCAAAAAGTTATTATGAGAGAGAAAGCTGAAGTGTCCAATACCGTGTAACTTTACCTAAGTATTAAACATAAATAAATGAATGAATGAATGAATGAATGAATGAATGAGTGAATGAATGAATGAATGAATGACTGACTGACTGACTGAATGAATGAATGAATGAATGAATGAATGACTGAATGAATGAATGAATGAATAAATAAATAAATAATAAAACTCCCCAACAATTATATTGTACGATGAATGAAATGATGCTCAAATGAGTGCAGGCTCCATAGATCTTAGAGCGCTGCAATCCTTATTACGGTTACAAAGTATAGAACTCAAATTCTTTTTAATGTTTCCGTGTTTAGTTAGGTCACCTGGGATTGAACTATTTCAGAATTTACTACGGATATTACTACATTGTGGGCGTTCACTACTTCTATAACAAGTCGTGATGAACAGCGGGTAAGGCAGCTATTTGTTGGTCTAGCCCAGAAATTTTGTCCATTAGATCGCGCAATGTAACAATAACATACAGTTGTCACTAAGAATCACTTTTCATGGAAAATAATTCGTTACGGTTATTCATTTCCATGACTTTATCTGCCATCGTAGTCAATTTTTTAATAATAATTCATTATTTTAATAATTTCAGTATCAATTTGACCATTCAGTCAAATTTCTGTAAATATCTGTAAATTTATAACTTCCTACATGTTGGAAATGCTGTTATGTATTATTACTGAGTATTTAATAGTAATCACAACACATTTTAATATATACTAATTGTCTATTGGACTGGTAGGAGTTCAGGGTTTACCTCTAGTGACACTTTAACTGTTTATTTTCAGCTTATGGTCGGGATTATTTCTTACTACTATTACATTGATTACATTTAAATTTGTTAACTTTGTTTTAAATTTGCTTTAGTTCAAAATAGAATGATAATGTTTAGTGTTAGGTCAAGATATATTTGTCTTTGTGTTATATATTAGGAAAGGTTACTGTAAATTGTTTGAATTTTCGGTATTAATGTTTGTTTTATCACTAATCTTTTGAATTATTAGTCTTCATTTAATCAGTATTTTATTTGTTTTATAGAGTTCATATTGTTTACTTATTTATTATCCGAACGTAAAGTCTTATAATGTCGGAATATTAACTCAAGTAGGAGATGTAGCTATTGCGTGAATATTTGAATATAAAATTACAATTGCTGTTTAGATTGTATAATAAAACTTTAATTTCATAATCAGCTGTAACAGCAGGGATAGTACTGACGTAGTGCACTCACTGGACTTTTTCTGCTCTTGTGCAAACACTTATTTCTCTAATTAAGGCTTCGCGGGTGATCAGCCGTGTCAGGATCCTGAAGAAGGCCATGGAGTTGACAATGGCCGAAAGCTTGACGTTTATTAATGTGACACGGCTCTTCACCCGCGAAGCCTTGATTAGTAATGCTCGCCGTGATAGCTTCAAGTCTTACTTATTTCTCTATCTACTTTAAGATGAACATGATCTTATTGTAGCTATAAGGGAATACAGTAAACTTTAAGTGATGGTCACATATATTTAACTGGTTGTCTACCTGACGTCTTTGAAATTTTATTCTAATTGTAAATTATTTTTTGCTATTTTAACTGAGCTTGTCTCGGCATTCTAAGATCCAGATTGCCCCTTTCCATTTCATACACATACGGGTCTTATTTGAAAATACCTTTTAATTTAGGGAACATCAAAACTTATAGGTATTGTCACTCTAGGCTCTGTATTGAATTTTTGGACATTAACACAATACTTTCCACATTCAAGTACGTAATAAAAACTTTCCATTTTAGAAAATATAACAATTGTGGAGTATAATCAAGAGTAAATCTGAAACGGTTGTCCTTACAAAATAAAGCGTAAATTGTAAAGGGTAAAATATATCAGAGATAAATTGTATGTTGTAATAAGATCTACATTCTATGTATAGCACTATTTTGTTTACCTCTTACACTTTTCAATTACGTAAAGTGATTCAGAATGAAAAGCAATTTTGACGACATTCCCAGCAGATAAACAAATGTACTTCATTTGTCATGAAGATGTTTTAAAATATATATTAATTAAAATCATTAGATCCAATTTTTGATATAACCGGGATATTCTAAAATGTTTCCATTTAAGGGGTAGTTTGTTATTGGGAGAATATCTTGAAAGTCTTGCTTGTCGTCCTTGAAACGAAACTTATATACAACTTTGGTACTATTTTAACGCTAAAACAAAGCCGAACGGAAAAGCGGTACAGACTTGCAGTTTACATATCCCGCGTGCTTACTGACTGACTACGATCACAGCGACACGCCTTTTCACGAAACATGGTACACGTGGAACATTGCAAATGGCGCACAAGTTGTAACTGTTACGTGCATAGCAATGTAACTTAGTTATTAAGCACCTTTTGCAACATATTAGAACAGTAATGTTTTATTTCTTTGCAAAGTAGTTGCGAGTGTTATCTATAATATTTGAGAGATACACTACACAAAATATTTCATATAGGCGGAAAAGAAACATAGTGCTTCAGCACTCTTGTCTACAGAGTGTTATATAAGTAAATCAAATTCAATCTTCATCTTGCATATTTTCATTCGCATAGTTTAGGTTGTTTATGTTGTTGGCGTTTTATATATTTTATGAATAACTCTAGTACGCTCTGAGTACGCTGAGCCACTGATATATAAATCAAAAGTATAAAATATTCCTTGTCTCTCCAAACGAAGTGGCTATTTTCCGCATTTTATAGCTAAGTTCGGTAGAATAGATTTCGGAATTAACATTCGCAGCATTAGAACCATTATTCTTTTATTTGGATTTAACTGAATAATTGGAAACGTCTGTTCATATGAAGTACCGTAAATTGACATAAATCTTGAGGCAAGTATATCAACTTTGTACGATTTATTTTGTATGTCAGTCTTTATCACTTGTTTCGCACTCAAAATTATTGAAGCTGGAAACTTCTCCCAACAACGTGGTCTTCAATACCAAATATTGATTCATCTGTTATTTTCCACAATGGGCCATTAAAAATAAGAGCAAAAAGCAAGCTTTCAATTAGAGCTAGTATATTTGACAACAACGCCTCTACAAGGCTTACGTAACAACAGGTGGGGAGATGAAGCTTACTTTACAATAAGAAATAATTCTTTCAAAATCTAATTATTTCTCCTATCATATACTTACTGTCAGCTACCAAATGTTGGTTTCGTTAAGTTCAAGTTAGTTACTTAACCGCTACCCAAGTTAGTGGTGAGGTCAGACTGCCACTTAACATCTAACCTGAGATCACAATTCTGTCCAATTCTGGGATTGTCTCTAGTAACAGTTCAGTATTATATTGTAGTAAACATATACCACGTGACTAGGTATACTACATACAGTTTAATCCAAGGTAAAATTTTGACACCTCTCACAAACAATCTTATTGTATCATTAATCATTAAAGTCCTGAATGAGAACCAAGCAGCTGTGAAAGGCTTTAAAAATGTTTTTTCTTAGATACAATGGCAGGCTAGGTGACAGAGGAATGATGTCCCGAAGAACGGTACAGAAGACGTAAGTTATGTCCCAGTGGACTAGCTACCGGAATGTAGTGAAGGAAAGAAAATTCACACCTAATGTATGAAACAGTTTATAATCAATTCGTTACTGTATTTTCTGTATTTTAATGTACCAGTTAGTGTATGGATATCATAGTCATTTCATCCCACTATTCACGAGGTTTGTCTAAGTTTTGAATGTTGTTGATTTTCTCCCCGCTCCTGAGTCAATAAGCACCTTACCTTACACAGAGGATTGTTCTCTCTGATATCTCTCTGTTTTACGATTTCGGTTTTCAGTAGTTAGATAAATAAATGATAAAGCTCTCAAACCGTCATATTAGGCGATGAATGAAATGATGCTCAAATTAGTACACGCTCCATAGAGCTTAGAGCGCTGCCATCAATTTTACCGTTATAAAATATAGAACTCAAATTCTTTTTAATGTTTCCGTGTTTAGTTAGGTCTCCTTCCAAATTTTTCCGATGAGTAAATCAAGAATTTTGGATTCTACATGCGAATATGGACTAAAACGCGTATTATATACAGGGAGGTAAATTTCATACACAGTGTTATTTGCGGCATTGATTTCTGTTGTCCTTAAAGAGGACCATCCATAATGAAGAGTTATCGATAACTATGCCAGTTAGGGACAACGTTCCGGGATGCCTATAAGTCGAAGGCCCCTCCTCTTATGAGCGGGGTATACCTTCAACGACACTGTGCTGTGTGAGTTATCAATGGTGCAACTTGAGTGTCTAGTCAACACATGTGCTTGTGCCGCAAGGAGCGTAAGAGGTTAGGTAGTTAGTCTGCTGCAAAATAGATAGCGCTATGGTAGAGTTACGACGCTGCGGGAAGAAGTGTGCGAAGTAATCTAAGGCACTGGGGTCCGTGCTATCAACTTATTTAAAGTTGGTTCCGTTGATTCCCTAAGGAAGACATAATTCTGAATTTTCACACCTAAAAAGGTCTTCCATAGGTTGGAGCAGGAGGCCGCCATTATAATTATAAGTTCTTCAAAGTAGTAATGCAATCTGGTTCTTATAGATTTTTTATTTTTGTTTTCAATTTTTAATACATATGATTGTCGTTTAAGTACTACTGTTTGTTATTGATTGTACATGATCATTGTACTCACATGATCTTCTTTGCCATTGTGGAAGCCATTCTTACTTCCGTCTTGCCAACTGAGATAGATGGTGCCAGACATTGCCTTACTGCTGCTGATCTTTTTTGTTTAAATGAGGAATACTGAAACACAGCTGCTTTTAAACGATGGGGAGAGGCTTAAGAGCTAGACGCTATCCATTTGACTTTGTTATTTGGATCTCTATGCATTGCCCAGTGTAAGAAAAAAGACAGAGGAACTTTCTCCCATTTGACCAACCTTTAATAATTATATAATTCAAACATACTTTCTCACATATCAGGCTTGTGCCCCTATCTAAATGTACATCCCAAAACCAATGCTAGCAAATCCCTCTCAAATACCAATTCATTTATGAATATAACATTCTCATTCAAACGTTCATCCTTTCTCTGTAAGCATTGTGATTTATTAGACTCATATGACTTTGTCTAACAATAACTGTTAACTTTCAAAGATGAATGTAAACGTAGCCCAAAATACATTCTTGTTAAAACTTAGGTACATTTATTAATTAATAGCCTGCTTCTGGTTAAATAGAACCAGAAGGGAAAAAAGGAAACAATTGTTAAATTATTGCCCTTAGATTTCAATGAATCCAGGTAAACACCTCTCTATATTAATCCATGGCTAATTATTTGTACGAGCGAGGGAAGTAAAAAATAGCAGCCTTGGGGCCATTGTCAACTGTTTACATAAAAGGTCGTTCTAAGGTTGCTTTGAAAGTCACTCTCCTGGCATTAACCACAGACAAATACATATAACACCAGAATTTGGATGGACGAGTTCAAGTTTTGGAAATTTTAATCGAATAGTATGTCGGAAAATGGCTTACTCATTAAAAATATATTTGAAATATTTGTAGTGTTTAAACCGGACCTACATTGTTTGTGTACTAACATTGTTTCTATCTGTTACAGTGTACCAGATATACAGATCATTCGGAACAAAGAGCTTGAAAATAATTAAAGTTGGAGTCTCAATTACCGTTAGTAATTTTAGATTGATCAGAACCAGTTTTGACCCACTGAAGTATTTGCACGTCTTCATCCAGATGTCCTTTCTCTAGACATCACTCTCCTTATCCGCCGCTCCTGGGCGGCACGGAGACTATACCAGCGACACCGCACGCCACATAATCGCGCAGTCTTGCGACGTTTACGTTGACTGGTCAGGGTCCAACTGCGTGAGCACAAGGTGCAGGCGTGAGAGGACACAATGGCCAGACTGCGTGTTTGAAACGGTGATGTGTGGCGTATCGCAAGAACCCTCAGGTATCGCAAAGGCCAATACACCTCACCTATCCATGGCACCCAAGGCCTGGCCTATGAACCCCAAGCTAAAGCAAATGCGTTCGCTGACTATCTTGAACGCACTCTATGTCCAAGAGAGCACCCCGAGGACGACATCTTTTCCGGACGTGTTCGTAGGGAGGTACGCCGATTTTTTCGACGCCCTCCCGCGGACGTGGAACGACTTCCCGTCATTCGCCCTAGTGAAGTCCAGGGCGTACTCCAACGCCTCAAACCAAACAAGGCGGCGGGGCCCGACGGGCTGACACCCTTCACGCTCCGTCACCTTCCCTTCAATGCCGTTCTTTTCCTGGCCAGGATCTTCAATATGTGCATCGCCTTAGGGCAATTTCCTCTCGAGTGGAGAGAAGCGCGGGTGATATGTATATTGAAGCCTGGGAAGGATCCAGTATATCCTTCCAGTTACCGATCCATCAGCGTGTTTTCTACCCTCTCGAAGGTATTCGAGAGGTTAATCCTAACCCCAATTACTCCCATCTTGGGAGACATTCAAGCTATTCCTGATCACCAGTTCGGATTTTGTCCTGGGCACTCGACTACCCAACAGCTACTACGTGAGGTGGAGACAGCTGCCTTGGGTTTCCAGGAACGCGCCTTCACGGCAGTGGTGTCTTTGGACGTCGAAAAGCCTTCTCCACGACATGGAATGCCAGTCTGATCTTCAAACTCATCCAACTGGGGTTACCTACACATCTAATCAACATCCTACACAGCTTTCTCAGACATAGAACATTCAAACTCACAGTAGCGGGGAAAACACCTACACTGAAACTAGTGAGAGGCGGAGTCCCAGAAGACTCTGTACTATCCTCCACAATTTTTAGTGGGTTCATGGCAGACTTTCCAACTCAACCACAGGTCGAAATGGCACTGTACGCTGACGACGTGTTGTTCTGCAAAAACAGATACATACTCAGAGCCTTCAACCCAATCCAGAGACACCTCCGTCTCACACAAGAGTGGTGTAGGCGTTGGCGGATGTCCGTAAATCCGGACAAAGGCCACGCAATTCTTCTTACAAAGCGCCACACCCCCGCTGACTGCCCCAAATTCCACTTTAGAGGCCGAAGGATAGAGTGGACTAATTCCATCAGGTACCTGGGCGTTCAACTTGATAGAGGCCTAACTTTTCGCGGACACATCAGGGAACTATCGGCACGGGTACAGGGGGCTATTGCCTCTCTGTACCCAATGCTGGGTTCGGACTCGATGCCAGTCCTCTTAAAGCTACACCTCTTTCGAGCGCTGTTAATCCCACTCATGTTGTACGCCTTTGAAATCTGGGGCATGGCTGCAGATAGCTGGATATCATACCTTCAGCGTGCACAGAATAGAGGACTCCGATCCATCTATTCTGTGGGCCGTTCTTTCCCCGTGATGTTGGTTCACTAAGCTCCTCTTCTCCCATACGTGGACGATGAAATTAGGCGCCGGGCGACAAAATTCTACGCTCAAATTCCAGCTCACAGAAGCACCCTGGTTTGGTCTCTAGGAGATTACGATGCCACGAGACGCCGCTTCAGGTTTTACCGGGTACCCCGTATGGCATGAGGGCACCCGAGGTAACAAAGTAGTTAATCCATACAGCAGCATATGCTGAATTTCAAAAATCTCCAAATTAGCTGTTTGGCTACAAAATTTAACCCTTTAGAAAAATAAAACACCAGGGTGTAGACAAAAAAGCGGTTTGGCATCCTGTACAAAATTAAGAGTAGCAAAATGCTACCTCAAAAATTTCTTCAACAAAACAATCCCACCTCATCCTGAAACCATCACAATTAGCAACCTGCGGTCAGACCCAAAACCTGGGTGGGTACGCAGCAAAAACCTTCTGGCTGTTAACAGCCTGTCAGTATTCGACTTGGACTTGGACTTGAGAAAATCTTTCAGCGCTTAAATTCATTAAAAACTTCTTAAAAGGAGTTCTAAATGGTCATTTTGGAAAAATAGCTAACAATGAGGTACTGCGACATAGTTATTTTCGACTGAGTGTTCCTCCTCAATTCAGCGCTTTGTCTTATTGCTGTAAAATATATTAAAACTTAGAAGCTCTTCCCATTCATTGAGATGAAGAAGATTTCGAAATGTCATTTGCCACGGTTTATTTACTCATCACTTTTGAGATTTAATATCCACTTATACAAGCTTCACTACCTGCTCAGTGTCGTTCTTTTAAAAATGTTCTGAATTTCAATCGCATGCGACTGTTCTTACTTCAACAAATTATTATCACAGGGTACCGTGTACTTATAGCAGTAGAGATAACGTATACGTAAACCCTTTTTTGTCTGTATTTACGGTTTGTATTCATTTAAGCATTCTGCATCTTTTAAGTGGTGACGGAAAGAACTCGTAATTTCACGGTTCGTAAATTTTCTGGAAGACGCGATGGCAGCAGGTGCATACGGTAGTCAATTCGTTTAGTAGGTGTAGACTATGTATTGTCTTTGATATTTAATATTCATTGGAGCTCTAGAAGTTTATAAAACTGAGGAGCGGCGTCACATTTGACTGCAATATAAATACATATGTGTAATTTACAACTATTCAAAATGTTGTGAGAAAAACCGTGCTTTAACGAGAGCTAATGTTTTTGCTGAATAAGAGTTAAGTCATCTTTCACCGCTTAACTCGTTCAAAGCTTGATTGTTGCAGTAGGTGTGTACAGTATTTGGCATTTTTAACACTTTTAGAGATTTGCTGCTGCATATATAAACATACAAGTATCTGTATCTGTAAATTTGTTTGTGACACCACACTGTCCCCAAACGTATTTCCGTTTACCAAAAGATGTCGAACATATTGGGTAGAATGCAATACCTTTGATAAAATAAGCTAGTGTAATAAAATCATTTAGTGATATTTTATAAAATAAAACCATCACGAATTGTTTTATTTTTGTGTAGAGAGTGCTCTAGAAAGCAACTTGTCGAACCGTTGCAGCATGCTGAACTTACGTACAAAGTTTGGAATTTCAGCAACGCCTTCTTTGGGTTTTGCTGTTCAATTATATTCCCTGACCTTTCTCTGAAGGTTTTCCTTCTTGGTGCAGGGTCCTAAAACTCTGCACTTTTATGGAAATTGTTGTGAAAGGTTTTGGTTAAATGCAATACTGAACATAAGTGGTTAGCATTGTTACTAAAAGAGGATTAAAACGACTGGTTTGTCTTTCTGACGATCTAATTGATATATTTGTATTTGCTTTGAGATAAGAAACGTCGCAAAGGTTTTGCAGCGATAAGCCTTCCTCAACACCCGGCTATGATGTAATTGCGGATATTACATTTGATTTAAATAGTTAAATGTTTAATAATCTACAGTTTAAAGGTTCTGGACACAATTGGATGACAAAATGGGAACATTATACAGTTAACTGAAGATTGAACCTTACGTACATATTAATTATTAGGAAATCATTTCCCCGATTACTCTGTTCACTCGCGCAGAGGACATAACCGCTGTTAATGGCCCCATTTGTTCAGAGAGAAATCTTTCGTGTTTTCCAAACATGGACTAAAAATAATAATGATAATAATGATAATAATAATCATAATCAGCATAATAACAACCATAATAATAATGAAGTAGGTAAAAGCAAGATAAATACTACAGTACAAAAATATAACTGTTCTTCTTTTAAGATGTAAGTAAATGTTTTGCAGGATCTTGATTGACCCTTTGAAGCCAAAAGTTGCAATATTGTCAGTAAATGGACTTTGATATAAAACGTTTACAGAAATGGCCGAGAAAGCTACCTGAGGTTTCTTTAATCCAAAACAGAAGCATTAACAACAGAGCCATCTAGTGTTCTTGATCAATACCATCTGCTGCAAAACAATGAACTGTTTATGCCCACAATAGATGTCAGGTATATCGATTAGTTGGCATGTTTTTGAAAAATGAAGGAAGAATATCTTTTTCTTTAATTTATCCATTATGATTTTCAATTTGAATTTAAAGTGACATTTTCTTGTAAGTTAAGTAAACATCTCAACAATAATTCTCTTGCAATTGCATTTTGCTGTGGAATACTGACATTCCCAGATGGCGTGTCTGAGTTGCAGTGTTCTCCTGATGACATTATAAGGTGACTTCCACCTGTCTTTGCTGTCGTTAATACACACCCAGGTTGTACGTAAATAAGTAATAAATAAATGTAATAAATGCGTAAATCGGCGATTTTGTAAGCGGCAACATCTCAAACTCATTTATGGCTATTCTCATCTTAACGTTATAGTTTCAAAATCTCATGTATGCCGTCATATATCTTTCTAAACTCTTGTAAGAAATTGTTTATATTATTGTTAATAAATTAGTGATGTTGAAGATAAGTTACTTGACTTCCAAACCAAATGAATTACAAAACTTGCAATGTGCTCATTGGCTTGATAACCTCGGAATACGGACATCACTACCACAGAAGGAACAAAAACTACAAATATTTAGGAGTTATTGTAGATACAGAGCTAACATGGAAAAATCATGTAAAACAATTGCAGAAAATGTGCAACAAAGACTAGAAATGCTCAAAATAACGGCAGGCAGCAAATGGGGCTACTCAAAAGCAACCTTAAATATAACATATAAATTGTATATAAAACTAGCTGACCAGACGATGTTCGTAGCGCCTACAAAAGTTGTCTGAACATATGTATCCAAATGTAACAAATTCGGATTAGTTATTTATTTATTTATTCTGCAATTGGCGGTTAAGTTTACATACAACACAAGTACAACTAATTTAATAAACGTAAATGTTTCTGATAAACAATATCTTTTGTCTTTTACTGTGGTGTGTAGATATACAACTATGAAGCTTTTCCGATGCTATTGGCTTCTTTATTTCATTCCCTTTGCATGGTCAAAACTAAAATGCGAATAACTACTTCACATTTGAGAAAAGTAGAAGTAATGAAAAACTCAAACCAGTAACAAGGAACCTCTCGGAAATGGATCACTCATGAAACAGATAACAAAAATTCTAGTTTTATAGTTATTTCTAGCAGTTACTCGGGGTTTCTTATATTTTATATATTACGATTGTGAGTATTTCTTATGATTTTCCAGTTATATAAACTTCTTCACAAGCAATAGTACTTTAGATGCTATTTCCAGAAAATAAGATATAAGCATTTCAATATTCATGAAAACATCTGAAAATGCACGTATTTTAATACGCTTTTGACAGGTCAACATTCTTCGAAAGTTTTTCTGTGCTAACAATGATTTTTGATGTGAGAAATGTTTTAATATTTGTTAGCCGTATTTTTGGAAGCACGTTGAATATAAGTACTAAAATTGAATGTTTCTTTGTGATTTCTACTGAAAGACAGACTGTCCAGGGAAAGAAACACACAAACGTACTACATGGATCAAATAAGTGTTTAAGGGACTTCGAAACGTGTATTCCAAGAGAAATTTGGTATCCAAATTTTGAGTGGAATACAATACCACCTGTGCCTACTATGTACGTAATAGAGGAAGTAAAACTGAACACAGTCATGCAGTGTCATGAACAATATCTTAATTTCTTCACTAGTAACTTGCAAACAACTTAAATGACTTGAAAATGTTGCAGAGCGGCATTACCTTCAGTTGCGAGTTTGTTCTTAGACTTACACTGCAAATCTGAAACGTTCACTTAACACAACTGCATTGTGATTATTTCTGACATCTGTAAATTATAAAACTGTTTCTCTCTCTTTGACATAACGAGTGACATTGGAAATTTGGGATAATTTTGCTGCATCCAACGTTTCTACCAGCATTAAAATAATAGTTATTTATGAGGTTTGAGAGGTAATTTGAGGATTATTAGCGAGTAAGTACTTCAACGCCTGAGGCACTACGCATCAAACCTCGCTAGTCCAATACGTAATTTTATCCATTACCAATTAAAGTTGGACTTGAACTTATAAGCTTTTCTTTATCTTTATCGCGTCTACTAAAGGAAATGAAATGTGTAGTGTTTAACGCCCGCTTTTAGTACATACGGAACCGCAGGCGGTGACACTGATGATACATCAGATGAAGATGGAGTACCGGTGGAATGAGATGGCGGGGGAAACCGGAGGTCCCGGAGAAAACCCGCCCCAGCGACGTGTTGTCCACCACAAATCTCATGTTGCGGTCGCCTGGGATCGAACCCGGGCCGCCTTGGTGAAAGCCAAGCGGTCTAACCACTGAGCCACGGCGCGGCCTCTACTAAAGGGTAGAGAGTAATCCAAATAAAAGAAAATCCCACAATTCTTTTAGACCTAATTCATGATGACAACGATAGACGTGCGTAATTCCTTTTGCTTTCTATTTATGGTCATGAAACAGTAACTGAAAGAAGAAAATCTGCAAGAAAGACGAATATTACTCAAAACTGATTCTAGAGCGTGCTACTTCACCATTCGTTAACGCAAAAATATAATCGCAGTAAAGTTTGCTATTTAAATATATAAACGTTGTATATGTTTTACTTACTTATTTACTTATTTATTTACCTGTTATCTCACGAGATGGAAATAACTGGAACACACTCAATCCTCTTTGTTACGAGTCCCAAATTATACACAGCTCTTTGAATTTTTTTAATCTTTGTCTTTGCAATATTCAATTGCTTCTACTCACACTGCAATGTTGACAATGAGAAGAAGCGTTTAGCTTGTGTATTTGCAGTGTTCCCAACTAAACCTATTTTCGGGCCTTCTTTTACTTTACTTCTTCTTCTTGGTCTTCTTTTTTCCTTATTCGACTTTTCGACATATTTAAGCACAAATTAAGAGTATCATGATAACTTTTAGGCAGTAATGAAACATAAAAGGCAGTATTTAGAAGAGGAAATCTGAAAGAATATGGAATAGTACTCAAAACTAATTCTAGATGGCGCTACTTCGCTATTCATAAACGAAACAAGATCATAGCGGCGAATTTTTATATTTACTTAATATTCGAAATTAGTTTTGCGCTTTATTTTTAGGTTATGTAATATCATACATTTATGAATTATTTATTTGTTGTTTTTTATTTATGGTCATAATGCTGTTATTGGAATAAACAATCTGGAGGATCAGGGAGTAGTACTCAAAACTAATTCCAGAGGGCGCTACCTCCCCATTCGTACATAAAACAACATCATCGCCGTAAATTTTGATATTTAATTGATATTCCACATTATTGTTGCTGTTCATTGTTCACTCTATGCAACATTTTACTTCTTTCCATTCATTTGTTATCTCCCGAAATGCAAATAAACGAAACACAATCAGACGTCTTTGTACGACCACAAAATGGTTCCAACCTCTTTGGCTTTTCTTTACTCTTTCCTTGTTTATTCTCATAATGCAATGCCGTCAATAAGACGAAGTGTTTAGCTCATAGAGTTCGCAGCGCCACAAACCAAACGACCTTTTGATATTATTTTCATTTTGCTTCGTCTTTTTCCTGCCTATACTCTTTTAACATTCATATTTGTAAAAAC
>CM060950.1:297823579-297828579 GCA_030765055.1 Mantis religiosa | reverse complement strand
ATTACATGAAGCCAAAGGGATAAGACTATTTAAAAGTGTTTTGCACGCGAATTAGTAAAAGTAATGTGAGTAAAATACCTAAGGTTTTTTTCTCGGTTTTATATGTTTAACAGGCGCGCGCGCGCGGGCCCGTGCATCTCACACTCCTCCATACACAGACAAGTGTTTTGTAACTCACAAATATATGCGGATTTTTCCAGAAAATGCATATTTTATTGTTTAGGTTGCTTCAAAACATATATTTCTGGTATAAGTTTTTGGACCTCTTGCAATACTTCCGTTATTTAATTTAAGCAAATACGACAGAAAGTAATAAATCATTCTTCCATCCACGTTACTTTATTCACAACGCTTGTTTGTCTAAAATTATTTCCATTCATTAATACGTATATACCCGACGATGCAAGAGAAACTTTTATTCCAAGTCTTTTATTCCCTGATTTAATGATTTGCGGTTAGTTAATTTGCTAATAGCCACAATGTCCTGTGTAGAACATCTCATACAAATGTGCAACGTTCTAGCACATATACTTGGATATTGAACACTAGAGCCACACTATTTGTAAGCAATATAATTATTGTGATAATTATGTAAATATACTTCGCTACAGATTTGTTTGTATAATCCGCTGTGGCTCATAACAAATGCTATATCTATGACGTATTAACTGATATATGTCATATTTTAACAGCGACTATGACCCAAGTATACAGGGAGATCGGCACCCGGTAATACAGAGGTAAACATTTCAGTACAAATAACGCAACTTCTGAAAGTTTCCCATTTCTCTGCCACTAGAACATTCTTGAAATCTCATCACGATCAGACAGATAATAAGAAAATAAGGTTAAAAGAGCTCTTGTGTTTCATTCCCAATCGTTGTCTTTTTACGTCGTATGTATTTTATTACGTCGTGCGTCATTAACAAAATGAAAAAAATCTCCATATTAAATCCTTTAAAAGCTTGGCGTTCTGTGATCCTTTGATATTCTGTTATTTTTGCATGACCAGAGCATAATACACAAACACACACGCACGCACACACACACACTTGGACATGAAAGGACACAAGCAGATACCTAGAAATTTACACGCACCATTTTATTAAATAAAAAAGACATTTTTATTGAATGGACGTCAAAACACACAAAAATTACTACGTAGAAGTTCTGGGTAGAGAGCCAAATATCCTCTACCTATTATAGATACTGACTCTTAAGTATTTTTTTTTTTAAAGAAAAACAGTTATTTAAGGTGTGTTCTGAGAAGTAACTAATTTTCAAAGTACAGATTATTAGATTCTATGGTCTTGAGCCATCATTCAGCGAGGTTTACCTTCAAACGATGGTACCAGTCTCTGTTTGTAGATGCGAAGAATTCAGTGACCTCACTTGCACTGCTTCAATATGAAAAACTTTTCCACGTAGAAAATTGGTCATCTATCGGAAAAGATAATAATCTGACGGAGTGAGATAAGAGCTGTATGCTGGGTGTGGTAGCAGTTCGGTTCCTGCACAACTCCTGAAGTTTTCCCATGGTTGTTCATGTATTGTGAGGTGTTGCATTATTCTGTTGCATTAAAACTGGGTATTTCCGTCTCAAAAGTTCATGAACTCGTTCCAGTTGTTGAGAATAAAGATCCGCATTAATCGTTAAATTAATTACATGGTGCTTAAATTAATTACCTTTTTTGTATGGTATCTAAATGAAAAAAGAGAATGTTGAAGTAAACACTGATATCAGTTATGAAAAGCAAACATCAAATTGTAAAACACTAGTAGATGGAGTACTGCAAGATTCAGTGTCAGGGCATTTACTATTTCTGATCTATATGAACGACATCTCACTTTATATAGAGCATATCGCAGATACAACTTTATCTGCTTCTGACACTAGTGTCCAGGTAACCAGCAAAAATTGAAATAAGTGTGTAATTAAATTCAATTATATTTAGAATTTTGTGTCATCTTGGTTTTAATTAAAGCTATTAAATTATCTGTGAACTTAGATAAAACAAAGATTGTTACATTTACTACTCATCGTACTTCACGGTTGCCGAGATAAATTCGGATTAATAATGTGCTATTAAAAGAAATTGAATGTATTACATTTCTGTTCTTTCAATTAGAAGGATATAAAGATTGGCACGCTGATTTAAACTCTATCTTACACAAAGTCAGCTGTGTCCGTCGTCTTATCCGAGCACTAGTGAACTAAAGTTATATAGATACGCTTATATTAGTATACTTTTGATATTGTAACTCTAGTTTGGAATATGATATATTATTATGAGACAACTCAGTAGGACTTGACTGGACTGGACCACTTGCAGGAGGGAAATGGACAAGGAGCCACAAATGCGGCCCTTTGTACCTATACCCCCAATCGGGGACATCTCCGGGAACAAGGATGAGGTGAAAGGAGAAAAGGGCAGCCTTCCCAAAATGGCGGGACAATTTAAATGGCACGTTTAAGTACATTCTACGACCTGGAAACTCCCCGCAAGCCAGGACAAAGCATATCTCTGCCTTCTGTCACTCGGATACACACCCCCTTCGCAAGATTGAGTACGGACACCGGTAAATGTCCTATCAAAGGCGGAAGTTTCACAGAGCATATCATCCTGCCATGCACCACCAAGACAACCGCAGACCACCAGCGGAGAGATGAGGTGAAATAATAATTTAGAGAAATGGAGGGACAGGAAATTTAGGGATGTGTCTAACCCACCCGGCATCCGCCTCATGACCTGGGAAATCTCCCGAGAAATTCTAAGGTTCATCTAGGATGGCAAAGGGAAGTGAACCCGTTACTCCCGAATGGGGACCTTAGATTCAAATCGCCTGGTCTGTTCTGCTCAGGAAGTAAATGAATATTTCTTATGCCAAAGGAGGTTAAAGGTATAACTTTCACTACACACTGCAGGCTCTAGCAAGTATCTTTGACAAGAATGAAGGTATTAACAATTCCTTGTATGTATATATCCTTAATATGAAAGTCCTTTGTACTCATTCAAGCTTCAGTTTTAAAAATTAAGGGAATTCGTAAATTGAACAGTAGACAAAGGCTTAACATCCATCATACTAACGAAAACTTTGTTTGCACAAAAGGGTGTATTATGAGACCAACTTTTTGACGCTCTTCCTAATAATCTGAAAGGGAAAAAATGCAATTTCAAATCCTTTAAGATTTCTATTAGCGAGTACCTACGCTCAAAAGCATTTTCTGGGTACACGATTATCTGAATTCCTGATTTTTGCGAAATAACTGAAGTAAATGATTCCAGCAAAGTACAAAAGAATTGGAATTTGAGGTCTCTCTTGCACAGTAGGGTAGTTGCTCATTAAAGATTGGAAATAAATTTAGAAAAACCTAAGTAATGAATAACGCAATATAAATGAAGAATGGTAATTTACTTGTACATGTAACAAAACTAAATATTTGATACCGTAACAAATATTTTGAAACACTCTTCTTATACTTAAAAATGTGATTGAGGGAATCAACCGTACTGCCATTGAAAGATGAAAATGATTCTCAAATTCCTACTTAAGTATAACTAATAGGTTACAACAAAATCAAATGGACTGCGATTACAAAATCAAATGGACTGCGATTACAAAATCAAATGGACTGCGATTAAGTTACCGTAGATCAATACACAATTAACTCAACTCAACTCCATGCTGGCGGGCTGTTTGGAACAGCCCGAAGGGTGGTCAAATCGTGTACCCTGCTCTGGGAAGAGCTTAACCACGTAGTGGCGGGATGTGGATGTTGCAGAATGACGGGTGTAGATTAAGTGGGGGTAGTGTAGAGAGGTAGCTTGTTGCTCCTCAGAGAATCATGTACCGGGTGCTACAGACAGCGTACACCGCTGGTGGATTAGTTAATAAACTAGGAAGAAGGTACGTATAATTTTGAATTTTCCAGAATACAATTTTGGATTAGCTGAAATTTAGTTTAGGCTGGAATGGAGATCATGTGGTTACCGGTAATGACCGCAAGGCATGCGGGGTAACCGGTATCGCTTTAAGCGACGCTCACGAGGTACATAATCCCCAAGGGATCTGACGAGGGCGCTCTGATGTTGGGGCAAACACTCGAAGAATTTTGTCTCCCGGCGCCTAATTTTATCCTCCACATATCGGAGAGATGAAGCCTCGTGAAGTAATCTCACGGGGAACCTTGTGCAAACAGAATAAATAATCCGAAGACATTTATTCTGTGCACGTTGGAGCAGAACTAGCTGTGAGCCTGCGGCCATACCCCAGACTTCGCACGCATAGAGCATGACAGGGAGGACCAGAGCCATAAAGAGGCGCCAACTTTAGGGGAACAGACATCGCAGACCGAAGCACAGGGTATAGTGATGCCACGGCACCACACGACCGATGAGCTTGCTCCTGATGTGCTCCGAAAAGTTAGACCCTTATCTAGCTTGACTCCCAAGTACCTGATTGAATTCTCCCACCTGATCCCTTGCCCGAAGTAGATAAATTGGGGAAAATTGGCGGGCAAAGCGGCGCTTGGTGAACAATATCGTTTGGCTTTTCTCCGTATTAATGGACAATCGCCAAAGCGTGCACCAATCCTGGAGGAGGGATTAGGTAGCGTTGGATGGGGTTGAAGGTTCTGTGTGGATGTGTGTTTGTTGAAAATAGCAGCACGTCGTCAGCATATTGTGCTATGTTGACGTGCTGTTCAGTGGGAAGGTCAGCCACGTAGACGCTGTAGAGCGTCGGGGATAACACAGCACCTTCGGGGACTCCGCCGCGGATAGACCTTCGTGTAGATGTCTTTCCCGCCACTGTGACAGTGAAGAAACTATATTTTAGGAAAGAGTGAAGAAGGTGTTTGACTTGAGTGGGCCTTCTCTACGACCTGGCACGCGGGTCTTCCTTCCTTCCTTCCTCCCTTCCTCCCTCCCTCCCTCGCTCCCTCCCTTCCTTCCTTCCTTCCTTCCTCCCTTCCTTCCCTCCCTCCCTCCTTTCTTTCT
>CM060950.1:297732522-297822579 GCA_030765055.1 Mantis religiosa | reverse complement strand
CATGCGGCGCCGAAAGGATTAGCCAATTAGGGGGAAAGGGAAGGCAATGGTATTTGGATGGATACATGTCAGTGAGGCAAGTTTATTTTTAACAAAGGTTACGCAACAGAATCTGTTATGGGAGATACGGTGTGGCTCGGTGTGTGTTTGTTTACCATCCGAGTACAATGTTGCTTTGTTACGTGTTCACGAGGGTTTAGTGCACACAAACTGGACATATGGCACTGAGGTAGCCCTCAGTGTGTCTGCGTTTATTCTACCAGTAGATGGCAGAAAATTCTTAATTAGCATCTGCTTTATTTTTATAACATTTCAGGTCTAAGATGGACTTGAAAACGATTGCATCTGAAGAGAGTGTACATACACTGGACTTGCCGTGTATGTGCGAAAACCTTACGTAAACATCTGTGTGTTTGGACTATATTCCGGTAAGCGTCCTCGCTTTGCAATGTAGTAGTAGTAGTAGTAGTAGTAGTAGTAGTAGTAGTAGTAGTAGTAGTAGTAGTAGTAGTAGTAGTAGTAGTAGTAGTAGCAGTGGTAGTAAAAGCAATGTAGTTTGATGGAGAAGCTGAGTCTGGCTCGGTGGGGGAGGAGTTGCTGCCCTTGATCACTTCCCGAATCTGATGGTCAGTGAGCAATGAATAAAAGTGTTTGAGGTTCTGGGCTCCGTGATGAAGAGTCGGCGGACTCGAAAATTTTAACTAAATTACTAATCAAAATTTTGTTAACACAAAGAGCAACACCATCCAGTTTCTCAACTAGGGTTTTCTTATGCAAACATTTACATTCAGTACCAGTATTCTGTACATCTGATCTCAGAAGTTTAATTTTACAAATTTTCTCAGCTACAGAGAGCTGTTTCGCGGAGGTTAAGAAATTTTGAGAGTCCCTTGCTAATAATGACATTGTATGCCATGCTAAACCAACAGTGAATACTGCTTTGTCTGTGGGTAATGTTAATTTTCCTCTGTCCAAGTCCTTTTCAAAGTCACATGAAGATTCGAATTCCACTTGTTTATTTAATTGGAGCCATGACCTGCATATATTACACTTAGATTTACGTAGCACTTGTCTAGATGCAAATCCTCCCACATATGTCAGTATTGGCACTGTATCATTAGGAATTACTTGCATTTCAAACTCTTCATCCAGAATATCAGAAAAACCATTCAGGTCAATATTGTGACTTTGTGGGTTCGTGAAATTAAGAAGTTCAATTACACCACTCAAAATGTTCTTCATTTCCACCTTATTCTAATATCACAATTACAATTTAATGTACACAATTAAAACTCAGCCAGTTCGTCTTTACACGTACACTGAGCGCGACTACACTTCTGCTTGTCCGGCTCACTCTAACACAACTGACTGTCGCCTCGCTTGTCTCAATCGGCCCCGAAGTTTCCCGAATCTCCTTCTATGCAGGGGGAAACATTCTCGAAACTTCGTGTCACTTCGAGCGGCAGGAGGAGGGGCCACCCCTGCGTCTCCCCTCCCTCCGCCAGCTCGCATTTATTGATCGGCACCGTAGGCTGGCCGTTTGGGTAGCACTGCTCCCTCCTCAAGGCTGGTCGTCCCGAACAGCGCCATCGTAGCGGGCCAGGCGATCCAGGTGTACCACCAACATCTTTCCTCGGGGCACCTTATGGACGAGGTAGACCACGTCGTTAATCCTCTTCACCACACAGTACAGTCTTTGCCATGGCTGCTGGAGCTTCGGGCAGCGTCCCTTGGTCCGGGTAGGGCGGTTCAACCAGACCAGGTCACTTTACTGGAACCCTTGGCTCCCTTGGCTGTTGGCTTGCCTGTCGTATCGGGTTTTCATGCGGTAGCTCGCCTTCTGGATGTTCTGGCGAGCCATCTCGTGCATGTCGTGGAGGTGGTCCACCAGGTTCTCCACATACTTAGTCGCTGGCTGTTTCACCCCCGGAGGGCTTCCAAAAGCCAGGTAACAGGGGAGGCGTAACTCTCGGCCGAACATTAAGCTGGCTGGCGTGATCCCCGTGGTGTCGTGTGTTGACGAGCGGTACGCCAGGAAGAACAGTGGCACCTTGACGTCCCAGTCTCGCTGATGGCTGGCCACGACCTTCCTCAAGTGTTCCTCTAAGGTCTTGATGTACATTTCGACCATGCCGTCCGACTGGGGATGTAGAGATGTTGTGCGGGTCTTATTAACCCCAAATCTCTCTAGTGCCTCCTTCATCAGGTTGGACTCAAAATTGGAACCTTGGTCACTGTGCAGCTCTAATGGTACCCCAAATCGGCAAAACACTTGCTCCACGAGGCAGTCTGTGATTGTGCTTGCCTCTTGGTTCAGGATGGCATACACCTCCGGCCACTTAGTGAAGTAGTCCACGACCACCATCAGGTACTTGTTGCCTCAATCGGATATTGGGAACGGTCCAGCAATGTCAACGGCACTTCGTTCGAATGGCGCTCCGACCTTGTACTGTTGCACGCGACCCCGGCTCCTAGTCGGGGGCCGCGACTCGCCGCGCACACGTGACACTGACGGCACCATCTCTCAGCGTCTGCTTGGAGCCTCAGCCAGTAGTAGCGCTGCCGTAGTTTGTCAATCGTCCGGTTCGCTCCCAGATGTCCTCCTGAAGTACCGGCGTGCACTTTTTCCAAGACTTCCGGAACCTTACACCGGGGAAGTACCAACTGTTCTCTCTGCGTCTTCCCATCGGGTGATTCCCATACCCGGAACAGCACGCCCTCTCTGGTCTTCAACGAGTCCCATTGGGCCCAGTAAGACTTGTAGGTGGCGCTTCTCGGTGCGATGTCCGCCCAGGTTGGTCTCGTCCCTGCCTCCACTTCCCTAAAGAGTGGTCCCAAGTCTGCGTCCGCCAGCTGCTCCCTCCTCAGGCCTGCGCTATCCCAGCCATCCGCAGGCACTGCCGTGACTACTCGAACTGCTGCGGCACGCTCCTTCTCCTCCACTCTTGTGCATTGACCGCACTCTTCTGGACAGGGTCTTCGGGACATAGCGTCCGCGTTACCGTGGCTCTTCCCTCTGCGATGCTCCGAGGTGAAGTCGTACTCCTGCAGCCTCTGAATCAAACCTGCTGTCTGGCCTTCCGGTCGCGCCGTCACCATCACTTCGCTCCTCGCGGGGACAACCACGTCTTCGTTCAAGATGACCCTACCGTTTCCAAGGCGTTCTTCGGGTTGACGGAGTACGACCTCTTCTCCGTTGAGCCGCAGGACCTTCCTGCCGACGTCGACCGTCGCCTCGTGGCTCCTGAGGGCATCTAGTCCCAGAAGCACATCCTCAGCCACCTTCGCGACGAACGCCCACAGACGCACGGCACTCCGTCCCAAGGTCAGCTCCAGCACGGCCTCCTTCTCCACAGGCAAGGTGTCACCCGATGCCAACACAAGCTGGTATGGTCGGCTCGGCTTCCTCGTCGGGAAACCCTTCGCCACGTCACGTCTGATGATGGTCACGGCCGCCCCGGTGTCCACCAGCACGCGGCACGGCTTACCTCTTACCCAGCCGTCCGCGATAAGGCTGTCATCCATCCGCCGGCTGATGGCGCGCAGTGTCACTCGAGGGGATGGTGGTGATGGCGCCGACTTGACCCTCTCCACGACGGCCCTTACTCGTTTTCCGGCTGCTCTTCCTGGTGTGGGCAGTCTCTCTGCAGGTGCCCGGGCTATCTACACCTCCAGAACAGGCCACTAGGTGTTCGCCGGCGTCCCTCAGCTGGTCTTCTGTCTGAGGCGTAGCGCACACTCCTCGTTCTCGATGACGGAATATCTGTTACCTTGGCCGCCTCCATCCTTAATGTTGCCGTTAGCGCCTCGTGGATTGTTTTATAATCGCCGAGCATTAGGCGCTGACGAATCTCCGTATCCCGTACCCCGTCAACGAATGTGTAGGCAGCTTCCCGGGATACCAACTCTCGTGGGAGGTCGACTAGGGCCTTGCTAGCCAGTTGTTCAACTGCCAGGGCGAACTCCTGCAGCGTCTCCCATGGCTGCTGTGACCTTGCTTTTAGCTGGCTGCGGTACGCTGCGGCTAAGCGTAGGTTTCCAAAACGATTCACCAGGGCCTCCCAGATGTCCTTGGGCGCCACCGTTGTCTGCACCGCGTTTAGGACTTCCGCGGACCGTCCCTGGAGCCTGGCTATTAACTGTGTGGCCTCCTCCTCTGGTGACCATTTGTTGTGCTGGCCACTGCGTGGAATTGACGGCGGAAGCCCTCAAACGTTGACGCGCCGTCATATTTCGGAGGTTTGACGCGCCCCGATGTTGTGTCGCGTCCCGGTGCGTCGACCTTCAAATCCTTTAACCTACTGCCGACAACGTCCTCCACCATGGCGTTCATGGACTTTGCGTTGCTGTCAGCCTTTCCCTCCAGATCGTCAACGTGGCTTGCCAAATCTTCGACGCGCTCGTCCACTTGCCTCATTCGCTTGCCGAGCTCTATGACGTCATCTCTCACGCCGGTCAGCTGCTCTTCGGACTTCACGGCAAGGGCCTCGTTTGCCGCTTTCATCTCCGTGGTCAATTTTGTCATCTTCGCGGTCAGGCTTCTGTTTGCCGCCTCCGTCTTTGCTGTTAGTTCCGTCTTCATTTCTTCCATTTTCTCGGTGATGTTGTCATTAGCCGTCTTCATTTGTTTCAGTTCCGCGGCCAGGTTGTTATTTACCGCTTCCGTTTTCGCTGTTATTTCGGTCTTCATTCCTTACATTTTGTGTAAAATCTTTTCCAGTGCCGATTCCATGGTCGTTATACCACTCCTGACTGCAGTTGTGACTTTGTGGGTTCGTGAAATTAAAAAGTTCAATTACACCATCAAAATGTTCTTTATTTCCACCTTATTCCAATATCACAATTACAATTTAATGTACACAAATAAAACTAAGCCAGTCCGTCTTTACACGTACGCTCAGCGCGACTACACTTCTGCTTGTCCGGCTCACTCTAACACAACTGACTGTCGCCTCGCTTGTCTCAATCGGCCCCGAAGTTATTTCGATCTCCTTCTATGGAGGGGGAAAACATTCTCGAAACTTCGTGTCACTTCGAGCGGCAGGAGGAGGGGCCACCCCGGCGTTTCCCCTCCATCCGCCGGCCCGCAGTTTTGATCGGCATCGTAGACTGGCCGTTTGGGCAACAATATCACTATCATAATTTTGTTGGGTAGGTAACAGGTCTTTCAAATTTACACTAGCATTATGAGCAGAAAACAACACATTATTTTTAAATCTCAATGACCTCTCATTTTCCAAAACCTGTAAGTTATGTAGTAATTTGCACCACTTAGCTGTATGTATGATCCAAAACGACCCTCCAAATTATCACTCTGATATTTGCTTAGCAAAATGTAGTCTATGTTGTATTTCTCAAGATATGGAATGAGTTCCAGGAAATATTCCAGCGTGGTAATCAAGAACTGAAATGTCTGCAGAGTTAAAGCATTTACTGATGGAACAGACACCCTCCAAATTTTTAACCAATGACACATTTTACTTAGAAATTGAAATTGCGCATCTCTTTGGCTTTTAATGGCCTCTCTGTATGGATCATTGAATCGTTTCCCTTCGAACAGACTTTGAACATTAACTATTTTCCACCAGTTAACAATGATATTTAAGAAACTTGTAGTCTCATCAATATCTTCAGAAACACCAAGATCTTTTGTCACATGTTTCAAAGACACAATGTTATTGTCATTGAAAATTTTCAATGCCAAGCTCACATTCTGCTTCTGAATTGACGATGGATATTACACTTTGGCGGAAGGTGTGTGCCCATACTTAAATAGGTTTCTCTTTTCTTTTTCATACATCAAATATAAGTGCCTGTATTGAGCTGAAAGTATATTGAAGTGATGATTGAAATCAGGAAAATATAAGGTCTTATTTGCATTTCTTTTGGTCTCCCAATTATTTCTGATACATTTTAAAATATGGACGGTGTCAGATATAAAGAAAAGCCTTCTTGATGTGTCTAGTGGGTGAGTAATGCTAGGCTGAAAACTTTTATTTGGGGTCATCAGTTCACATGCTTTTCTGTTCACAATATTACTGTCTGCAATTAAACTAATAACTGTAAAGCCAATTCTTTGCAACATGCCCAGAACATCTATAATGTATGTCTTTGGCTGTTCACTTGTTAAATTGATAACTGGTATAATGGAGACGACATCAACATATTTAGAAAGTAGTGAGGATATCATGAAGACTTGAGCCATTTTTGCACATTTCTGAGAATCAGTTGCACTACTGCCATAAATCGCACCTCCTTTAAATGACAGTTGTGGCTGAATATATATATTTCATCCATCACGAGAGATAGTAAGTGTTCATGACTTTTTAAATGTTTAAATATGTTTTCCAAGTGAGAACTACCTTCCAAGGACAATTCATAGAACGAAATTAGTTTCTGCTGTGTACGTGGGAGTGGTAAAATCAACATATCGCATTTTCTTAGTGCACTGTAGGCGGATGATGAATGGACATACAGAGTGGAAGCAAGAGTCCAGAATTTGTTGCCATAAGGCCTGCTATTCTTTGGAGTCTGTGACAGATTTTATTGCTCTGCACTAAACTTCTTATGCTCGTTCTCATCATGGTTTTGTAGAGACTGTAGCAGCTGGATAGCAGATTCTATTTTATCTCTGTGGGTAATATTTCACCATTTTCAATTTGTGTCATAATACTATCCAAAACATTTAATGAATTCAATTTTTTCACATTATTAGTACTAGAAGCATTGATGCAAACGTTATCCAATACAACAGTGTAAGTTAAATCATCTGTGATTGTTATAAAAAAATGAGAAAAGGTGTGCCATTATTTATACCCATTAAACAATTATAAACTGTTCCCTTGTCTTTCATTACTGTTCAATTAGCCTTACTGGAATTGACTTTTCTTATATCTACAAAAGAAATAATGTTATCTACATTATTTTTAAATCTCTTTCCACATGCTGTTTCTTTGATTGAATGCTGTCTTGAAATGCCTGCACCAAATTTTCGTCTTCTTTATCAGCAAGACGTTTCATTTTGGGAATCGTTTTTGGAACAGTAAGAGGGTGTATTAGGAAATACTGTTGGTACAGCATTTTCTGTGAGTTTAGGGATTTTCCTTTCATATTCTATAAACTCTCCCTTTGAAGCAGAAATCCTCTCTAGTCTTATAACACACGACTCCTCAAAATGCTTTATGCACAGAAAAGGATTTTTTAATTTCGAAAAATCCATCGGAATTGCCGTAGCCAGATCTTACGAAGATTTTCGTCTTTTGGTATTGAAACTGTTGTAGTTGTTTCACATTCTGTGTCATAATTTAATCTACTCCCAAAGACACTACAACGTCTAGGCATTTTTTAAAACTCTGAGTACCTAAAAAGGAAAATAATAATAATAAGAACATTAACTTGTATCCACCTTGTGGTTGAACACAGAAGTTATTATTTCGTTCAATAATTGAGATAATTTTTCTGTACATTTAAACACAGGAGAGAACTATGTAATATCACACGTATAATAAAAGAATAAGCAGAATTTACTAAAACAAATGCTTCAGTCTAAATTCAAGCGAAAAGATGCAATATGGCATCATAGCCGTTAGAACGTTTCCAGTGGTTATCTTACAGCCTACTTGAAAATACTACTAAATACATAAAAGTTACGAACAAACTGGAATGTGTGTTAACTACATGATAATATAACACGTTTTTCACTAACCTGAACAACTAAATATTATTCATTTCACTAGTTGAAGTAAAACAAACGTAATATCACACAGACCACACGTGCCCATACTGCACAGGTTAGGACTGCTGTTATCAGCTGATTCAAACGCACCATAGCCTGTCTCTTTCGTTAGCCACGCACGCGCCATAAATGACGTCACATAATGGACTCGACATGTTAAAATCTCTCAAAGACATGCCGCTAATTGGATTACAATGTATTGTAATTATCAGACTCCTTTGTCCTTACAAAATATCGCCCGACCCGTGACACGCACCATAAATGACGTTACAACCTCCCACCACCACCCTGATGGCATGGTACTTTCTCTGTGCTAGTTTTAGTATGTATCTTCTGAATCCTTCAAGATATCAAAATTTAATAAACGCTAATGAATCTATAATAATGCACCAGATCCTAAGGGGTAGCTTCAACCTTATCAATGGTCCTGGAATCGACTCTCGCACATATCAATACCTTTATTATTCTGATAACTTGAAAACTACTTGTGATACAGACTTCACATAACCTTTATTCATAACATACTGTTATGGAGCGTCTGTTGACTTTATGTCGCATACCTGGAGTCGATGGTTCGAGGTCTGATTTGGTTAATTTTAATACCTCTGTAAGCAGTGGGTCTAAAGCGATTAAATAAAGTACAAATACATACATTGGTCCAGAATGGTTTTTGAAATGGTAATTTACGCATCTAAGACATTGGTTCGAATCTCTGTGGGAGATTTTAAATGACTCTCGAAATATACATATTTTAGGCTTGTCATGGAGCTGAAATTATTTATAAATATTATAAAAATCAATTAATACAGAAAGTTGTTAAAATTGACTAAAACCCTTAAATATTTGGCCTGTCTGAAACCCTCAGAATACAATAATTTCTCTAATGTTTATGCTAACATGCTTACATTAATATAAATGTTTGATCAAACTTAGAAAGATGAGTAAACCTTGTATAAGAGGGGACGGATGGAAGTGGTTAGGAAATATGGCATTAAGGAACGTCTTTAAAGCTGGATTAGCTAATGAGTTGTAAATGATGTGCATTACTGTTTACTGTGAAACTTATAAAATTGCAATTTATAGATTACATATTATTAAATGAGCAATTTCTGAATACCTGTGAATAAAAAATCCTTAAACATTGAAGAGGGTTAGTATGTTTGACTTTTCCTAGAATGCTTCTATCTTGATGCTTGTAATATTGGCTGTTTCGGAGCTTTTATGTATACTCATGCGTAAATGATGCATGTTGAAACCTGTCGCAGAAAGCCAGACATTCTGTCTCCAATTATTCGTGACGTCAGCGGTCCTCCGTATACTTGAGTTTGGGTGATGAAGTATAACGAACCCGGTTTGCTTAAACGTTTGGAGGTGGGAGAGATTCTTTAAGGGGTGGTAGGCGTGGTAGAAGTGGTAGGGGTGGGGTGGGAGCAATGGAGGCTGAAATATTTTCTTTTTTCTTTATTTCCCTTTGTTAGTTTTAATCATGCAGTTATAAATGGATTTGATATGATCACGATGATGCTGCTTTTGATCATGATGGTCCTATATAATTATAATAATGGTAGAGGTATTACTCGTGAAATTTAATTCCTTTTTTCTCCGATAGTAGCGCCGTCTTCTAACCCTGGTGGTGGGGGATGATGAAGTTTTCGTTTAGGTTCGCCATAATTGTATAAGTAGAGCTTAATCGAGATTATTTGTAATTTAGCTAGCGTGTTTCTAGCTTAGTGTATCAACTATTGCAGTGAAATACGAGTATCACGGGGTGTTGATAAGTTATCAAGGTGTAGAAAAGAAATGAAAAGTGTATCAAACAGTTACTGAGCGACATTTTCACCCACGAATTAATCTACTTAGTGCTACGATGTGGAGCACTAAAGTGATGGAATCTCTTTTAAATGCTATAACGGAATACTAGTGTAGCAAAAGTTGGAAGTGTTTCCTGAGGAACTACCACAAAAAGAGACATGAACTGGTTTGCGGTCAGTATTATGAATGTAAACATTGCAGAGAGGTTTATGGTACTGAACATCGCAGCTATGCACATCAGGAACGTTGTGGTAGAATTACTGCCAAGAAAATCAAGATTGAGCCTACTAAACATAAAGTGCTGTTAATGGTTCCTGATGAATATGATGACATTGAATACCAGACAGCTTTTCAAGATCGGCTGAAATCATATTTCATACAGTGTAGTACACGCCAAGATCTGTCTACGTATCTCCGATAATCGAAGCAGCGGATAATTCAAGCCATTCAGATGGAGCTAAGGATTCATAAAAGTATTAAATGTAACATAATGACTTAATGTCAGTTTGTAAATGCTGTTGGAGGTACTACTGATAAAGCCTTCAAAACGCAAGTTAAAGCAATATTTTTAGTAAGTGACTTGGATGCCATCTTCGAAAGGATATTCAAGAAAATTTGTACTGAAATGGAGGAAAGTCAGCTTAAAGGAAGCAACTGGGCCTTATTAGCTGTTAACGGTGCTCGAGTTAGGATCAACAAGAATAATGGACTAAGAGGAAGCAGTTACATCCCATTACCTGCATCTTTAGGAGCGAAAAAGGCCTATATAAATCCACGGAACATTGAAGACGAAAAATGTTTTATGTATTCAGTACTTGCCAAGTTCGTTCAAAACAAACCTCAACGTGTTAACAAGTATAAGGATCTTCAAGAAAGATATGACTTTACCTGTGTCTCATTTACTACAAATTTGTGTGATATCCCGAAATTTGAACGATGAAATAACATCTCTATAAATGTCTTCGGACTGGATGAGAAAAACCAAGTTTTTTTCTATGAAGGTTGTCGATGAAGAACTGGCTGAACATCGTGACCTGCTTCTGTTAAATGCTGCTGCTGGACGTCATCATTACGTCTATATAAAGAATTTCGAGAGACTTATTAATCAACAAAAAACTATAGGGAAAGGAAAACTATAGAATCAGGGAAAGATCTACACCTGCAAACGGTGTTTTGCGCATTTTGATGATCGAAATGGAGAAATTGAGAGGTTAAATGAACATAGACGAATATGAGGCCAACACGGATTTGCTAAGATTGTTATGCCAACGAAGGAGAAATCTTTCGTTAGATTCAAGAATTATGTAAGGATGCTGAAATTACCTTATGTCATCTAAGCTGACTTTGAAAGCATTCTTACTCCTTCTCACGGGTGTTCTTCTAATCCCGAAACGTCTTGCACAGTTCCATATCAGAAGCATGTTCCTATGAGTTTCTGTGTTTATGTCAAATATTCAGCTACAATTGAAGGTTTACAGACTGATCTTCCTAAAGCAGCCTATGTATATCGTGGTTAGAATGCTGCACCGAAGTTTATGGAGTATGTAAGTTCTATCGCAAAGAAGATTAACGGTGTATATAAAACTGGCGCTCCAGTAACTCTAACAGATGAGCAGCAAAAATCATTCGAATCTTCTACGGAATGCTACTTATGTGGTAAAGAATTTACCGGAGCTAATTGGAAAGTACGGGTTCATGATCATATAAGCGGAAAATATCGGGGAGGTCTACATAATTAGTGCAATCTAATCTGTAAAACGCGTAATTATATTCCCGTCTTCATACATAACCTGAGTGGACATGACTCCCATTTAACTGTTAAGGAGTTTGGCTGTACTAGCGATAGAGGAGAAATTGTTCCCAGCTTTGAGGAAAGTTACATATCATTTTCCAAGTATGTTGGAAATACAAAACTTCGTTTTGTGGATACCTTCCGCTTCTCTAGTACCAGCTTGAATAAACTAGCAAAAAATCTAAGATCATATCCTGAAACACTAAATCACCCTTGGAGCAGAGCAGATCAAATCGATGACACGTAAGGGTGTTTTCCCCTACGATAAAGTTACATCGTGGGATGTTTTAAACGAAACAGAACTTCCTCCGAGGGAGGCATTCTACAACAAGCTGAGCAATGAAGAAATTAGTGATGGAGAGTATGAACACGCAAAAAGAGAATGGAGACAGTAAAACATTAAAACATTAGGAGAGTATAGCGATCTCTATCTAATTTCAGATGTTCTTCTATTAACTGATGTGTTTGAGACATTCAGAGACCAGACCCTAAAGCACATAAAGTTGATCCTGCACATTATTTTACATCTCCTGGACTTACGTGGGATGCAATGCTGCTGTATACAGGAATTGAACTAGAATTGCTACAGTATTACGATCAGCTACTCATGGTTGAATCAGGTATAAGAGGAGGATTATGTCAAGATTCTCATCGGTATGCAAAGATTAGCAACATCTACATGAACGAGTATGACTCAAGTAAGCCTTCTCAATATATTACGTACGAGGACGCAAATAACTAATATGGCTGGGCAATTTGCCACGCCCTTCCTTATGGGGGTTTTGAGTGGGTTTCTCCTGCAGATATTATCCTATAAACACTACGAGAAGTAGACCCTCTCGGCTATATTTTAGAAGTGGACCTTCAATAACCTACAGAACTTCATGAGCTGCATAATGACTTACCATTCCTGCCTGAGTGTATCAGGCCTAAAGAGTCTTCTACAAAGAAGCCAATTGCACACCTTGGATCACGAACTAAGTATGTGGTGCACTACATGACCTTGAAGCAAGCCCTTGATCATGGGTTAAAACTGAAAAAAATCCATCGTGTACTACAATTTCATTAATCGTGCTGGTTAAAGCCATATGTCGAATTCAATAACGGACTACGACAAGGATCTAGCAATGATTTCGAGAAGGATCTGTAAAAACTTTCGAACAACGTTATGTTTGGAAAAACTATGGAGAATGTAAAAAATCGACTGAATATACGACTTATTACCGATTGGAAGACATTGGAGAAGCTGGTTGCTAAGCCTACGTTCATTGATCGAACTATATATGGACCTAATCTGGCTGCAGTACACATGGCTTCGCGAGAGATAGTGTTCGACAAACCTATATACATTGGGATGTGTGTGCTGGATATCTCAAAAACATTGATGTATCGATATCATTATGATGTGTTATTGCCGTATTACGGGATTGAAAATCTAAAACTCATGTACATGGATACAGACTCTTTCATCCATAGACTGACTACAAAAGATATAAACCAGGATAAGTTAGGTTTTCTTGAACATCTGGATACTGCTGATTATCCTGTTGACCATATATGTCATTCTACAAAAACAGGAAATTTTGGGAAAATTTAAAGGTGAGGTCAATGGAAAAATTATATGTCGTTTTGTAGGGCTCAGACCTAAGATGCATGCTCTCGACATAGATGGAGGTGTAATCAAGAAGATTAAAGGCATAAAACGTAGCGCAATCAGGCAATACATCAACTTCGATAGCTATGTGGAAAGTCTTAAAACCTAAAAAATCGTAAGAACTCCTATGAACTTAATCCTATCCCGAAAACATACTGTTTCTACAGTTGAAGCTACTAAATTAGCTCTATCGCCTCATGAGGATAAGCGAGTGATTGCTGAGGATGGAGTATCTACATACGCGTACGGACACTGTAGTATTGCAAAAAGTGTGCAAGAGGGGGCAACTTAGATCAGAAGATATTGGTTATCTCTGTAAGCTAAGCTACAGAATGAATACTTACACAAGTGACATCTATCCTACGACTCTCAGGACGCCTGAGGATGAAAGAAGAAATTACAAAAATGGAGGAAGGCGTTAACTCTGCCACTAGGATTATATTCTAGTGCTGGTCTCCAGCCCAGATAAAAGAGGAGAGGCGTCTATCATTGAAATATGGCTAAGTATACCCCGATTTACCTTATACAAACACAAGTAAAAGCTTGGGAGGGGTATATCATAAGAGAATTCACAAAATGTCCCACAAAAAAGTAATCTACAAGTACTTCAGTATCACCGGTTAGAGTATCCGACAGTGTTAGGTTTAAAACTTCATAAAAGAGGATAGAGTGGAAGGTAAGTAAGTGCAAAGAATACAACGTGAAAAACAAATGCTTCAAAAGCAACACAAATATAGGTTAGGTAACCACACCTGATTAATTAGCCAATGTAGCCAAACTACCAACGAGAGCACAGAACCAACGTAAACAGTTAACTGATGTAATCACAAAATTTAAACAATGTAGCAAATTAACCACAAAAGCACAGTTAGGTTAAGTTTGCTTATAATGGGATGAAATAGTAAAGCACAAGTGAAGGGTTTTGGTTACTTTAAAGTGTTAGGTTAGCTAATGTTAGGTTATAGAATGAAAACAGGAAAGCATATTGTTGCGTACCAGGGTTGTAAGGGGGGTTGAAGGACTTACAAACCTAATCTACAACTGGGGGTGTAGCTATTGGGATGGTAGGGTAAATAAAACATCAAAATCAACCTAAACCGACTAACTCTATTTTAAGAAACCTAGTAACTATACAGAGTATCCCCTGAGTCTAGAAGAGACCAGGGGTGCTTTGGTAATACTTGACGACATCATAATTTAATATCTTACCATTGGTGATGTGTTAGGCGTATAGCTGGGCTTGTCCAAAGATGTATAATCTGCTGAGTCCGGCGGGGGCTATGGTATTCGTAGAAACACTGTCAGATAAACTTTTACTACCTCTCACAGGGACCGACATAAAGTCTCCTCTGACATCCCCTGCGACGTTTCACACCGAGGCTAACTCTACCAGGCTTAAATAGCGGTTCTACAAAAAGTCAATTCAGCGATTCCCACTAACTATTAATTTTGCATCATACCGTTTGCGTTATTGAGAGAATGTTTAAGCCTGTACTGACCTATTATTTCTTCTGGTCAGCAGAACCAGTCTGGGTCACATGTGGATAATTTCCTTATGCCAACAGTCTGCCAGTCAGCGGAATTTACGTTTGACATACATTTCTGTCAGAATCAATACATGTTACAGAATACCGAAATTTCCAAATCTAGCTCAGCCTATACACGCAACACATCCCCTTCGCCTAGATTTTGCTGCCCTCAGCAAATCCAAACGACTGGTAAAATTTTTAAATACATAAAATGATAATTTACACTTACATAGGCAGTAGAGCATACAAACATATACATGTACACTTTTTTTTGAAAAGTGATAATTGTAACACCTGAAAAAATCAGTGGACAGGAAAATGGGAATGAGATGATGCGGGTTGGTTTTGAAGTATCCCACGCTGAATGAAGTCCATAGTTCCATGGAAACATACTGTTCCACCACTATGAATTTATAGTTTTGGGAGACACTTCACAACACTTGGTCACTGAAGGGTTAAAACTGATACTTTAAGTTTGTCTAACAAGGCCCTAGCTGTCACAAGTAATGTAAACTTCAAAGAGAAAACAGTTTAATGTGCTTCCTGCTCCAGTTTGATAGTCTGTACTTAGTCCTTTAAAGCAGGGAAGCTGATGAACAACCTCGGTTGTGGCTTGCTGTTTATATGATATCGTGTTCAAGCGTACGGTGCTCTTTGGTATTGCTTGGAAAGGTCTGTACTGAAGAGCCGATGAAAAGTTCGAAAGTGGAGTTTACTGTTTTTTAGAATAGTGCACTTAGCTTACACTCGCCTACCTCAGCTGGGTCTGAGTTTTTGCAGGTGAGCACACGAAAGAGTGACTTACAAGTTATTGTATTTGAGCCACTGTAAAAGTTTGCTGGGTAGAGTTGCTTTGGCTTTTACCCAGGGTTTCACTGCGAAAGCCATGAATCCATGAAGTTGAGGAGGTCCTCTGGAAAGATTAGGTGCCTTTCCAGACGCGAGTAGCTTTGGGTGCCACTCCTGATGTGATACTTGGTCATCTGGGGTGCTTTGGTTTTCCCAGGAAAGAGTAACTGCTAGGGACCCTGGTGTCTCCTCTGCTTTCTCCTTATGGTGGTGGTGTTTCCTGATGCTTCGACGTGTTTGTTCACCCATGCCGCAATAGAAAAACAAATGATCCAGAGTTAGGATTGATGCACAAGAATATTTCTATGGGGTGAGGATGGGTTAAAGTTCACGGGAATGTAATTAAATGAAAGGGATTTTCAGGTATCACATTACCAACTGAATATTTCTTATATCTATTTACAAATTATTAACATAAATGGAACATGTATGGAATTTATGTGGATCAATTTTTAGAGGTAGAAGGGAAAAAAATTGGTTAAAGTTTATAGAGTAAACAAAAATGAAATTTTATGTTTACCTTATGGCTGAATAACATAAGTAAATAACCTATGCAAACTGCATAGATGTTCCACTTAAGTATGGTTGTTCACATATTAGTGATAAACTTGGAATAAATTACAAGTATTCTTCATAAGACCATTATACAATTGAATTATACATAATTAGTAATAATATTGATAAAAATTTAGCTAAAGAAAAATGAAGTTCATTTAATGAGTAGTAGTTGTTATAAATTATAGGGCATTATTTACAAAAATCATGTCTAATAACTTGCCATAATAGCATCTATATACTGGATTAGACCTACGCCTAACAAATGTCTACTGTTGTCATACAATCAGTCAAATATCAGAGTTAACCATGTCTCTCTATTATGTTACAATAAATCTTGATGCTACCGAAGTAAAGTGTTTCTAGAGTTACATAACATACCTTCAGAGTACACGGTAATTGAAGTCACATTGATACAATCATCTTACAATCTATGAGGATATCCTATGACTTTATCTTTTTACATAAATATAGCAAAAGTAACTCTGACATTTGCTGGTTTAGCATCGATTGTTTAAACAAGAGGTATAATGTTTCTTTTCTTCTTTTCGCAAAATAGTGTGATCAAATATATCGATAAACAATATCGATCTATTATTTGGAGATATGATGTACTCTACTGTCACTGGATGTTAAACACAAGTGTTAAATTACAGTGCATTGGGTTGTCTTATAAATGAAATGTTAATTGACAATAATTAAGTCTTCTCTTGTTTATTAATCCCTAACAAATTTAGGCATGTTTTTATAGCATGGTAATTATGAGTGATAGCAAAAGAAAGGGAGGGGGTTTGTAGGTTGTAGATCTCATCGTGCTGTGACCTGTAAACAGAACTTGATATAACGATTAGTTTAATCTTGGTCATTGGTCATGTCTCCGATTTATAATGAATATTGTCAAAGGATGTATTTGAGTTATGAGCTGCCCGCTGAATTAAAAATTCAATAAATGATGGAGAAACTGACTGGTGTAAGAGGAAGTACCCTCAGAATAGCATGCCACGATAATTACATCAAGTTGATTAGTCTGCTTTGATAGACAATAAATATAAGTCATGGGTTTCTTTATCAATACTTAAGGGTGAATTGGGGAAACATAGCTGAATTCTATGACTTAAAACCTTAGGTAACAACTTAGTTAAAAAAATTCTGTGATTTTCTTATCACATGATTTGAGTCGTTTATTGAGTTTGCTCTTCAATCATCATAGCTAATACAATTTCTTATATGGTCTTAGGATTTGTGGTTATCTCTATTCAGTTACACTAATCACAATCATACTTTATTATAAGCTAATGAAGGGGGGCGCCTTCCCTCCATAGCATAAAACTTCACATACATACTGCGCAGTCATCGCTCATACTTAAATATTAATGCTATTTTGTCTTCAAAACTTCTTTATTTAAACTGATCTGTAATTATATAGCTTTAACTTAGCAATATTTATAGGGAAAACGCTTGCGCGACAAATCCCCTTTTATATTATAACAGCTTTATCTATATCAAATCAACATGAGAGGCATACACAACCTAAGGGTCTCGCGAACACCAAAGGATGTAACCTCTATCGCTCATACAAAAAAAAACTCTTATAGCTTGAAAGCTTGAAACTTGAAGATACCATGGTATATGCATACATATTCACTAAAACTGTCTCCGAAAATCTTGCGATGTATTCGGAACAGAACACATTACTAATAGAATCTATAAACACTTAAAAATAGCCTCTAAGAACGCCTCGCGGTTGTTCTTAAGGTCAAAGGGTACTACAAGCATACATTATCTTCACAAATCCTAAGCATTTGGTTACAACGATCATAACTTATAACTTTTAAACACAGAGAATATAAGGTCACATTGAAATGATTTATAATAAAAAAACACGGTGTACCACTGGTATATTTTTAAAAGCATGGAGGGGAATAACATAACATAAGCGTATTATGGCTTGAAGTTGGAGTTTGAATTTTTATTAAGACTATAATAAGAAAGGTTACAATTGTATAACATTCTTAGGAGCGAAGAAATTCGTACCGTGTACAAAGGATATTTTACTTGTCACAAGTGTGATTTTGCTGTTGCATCTGTAACCTGACTTGCTATGTCAGCGGTTTCAAAGCCTACTGTGGCGGAAGTTTTTCCGGTAAGAACAAAAGTTTTCTGTACGTTATTGCTGGCTAAGCGCGCTTTTGGGAAACGTGTTGATCATGTCTTCGAAGATTGAAGTAAAGTCGAGTTTCCTAGGAGACAGATGTGTTATTTGGAAGGAAATGCGTGTTAGTTGTGGGGTGGAAATTATTATTGTTTGGATATAGTGAAATTTAGCTCAAGCAAAAGGTAGAAGTGTATAATCGAAATAAAAAGGTGTTCGGAAAAGTATGAAGGTGCGGGTTTATAAATGGATTAGATGTTAGCCGCTTGAAAGGTGAGTAAAACAAATTGAAACAAATATATAATTTGCACTGAAGTTTCAAATTGAAATAGAATCGTCACTAATTAATTAAGTGTGATTTAGAGAAGGTTAAATATTATTTTGGGTTTGGAGAGATTATATTAGCAAAAACAAGCAATATAATATACTAAATACGGAGTATTATTTTGTTTGTAGCGAAATTAAAATTTTGAAGCCGGGTGTGTCATCATCGGTGACTTTATGAACTTCGCATATTCATGAACAGTGTTTAATATTATCTAATTAGCTGTAAATACGAAGGCGTAAGAAGAGAGTCATTGTTTACTTAAAATTGGAATGAACATTGGACTGAAAGGAAACTATGTTAACTTCACATGTAATTGTATTTTGAAAATTTTATCATGAAGGCTTAAAGTTGGTGTTATTAAAATAATACATTTAGCGTTGAGGATTTTAAGAACTGTAAAGGGATTTGAAAATATTCTAGTGTTGTTTCTAGGAGTTATAATTAATAATCTTTAATCACAGTACAAATATAGCTGAAAATTAGTGAGGTTATTATTTTAATTTGATCATGCTTGGATTGTTTGTTTCTTCGGTTATTGGTTCGCATCAATGTTTTAGTAAGGGTTATGAAGTGTGTGTATGTGCCTTTGCTTTCCAGGATATATTTTAAGCACAAAAAGTTATATGTATTGTTAGGAATTTAAGGAATTCAGATTAATAATAAGATCACCTTATTGAATGAGAATTCATATAAAATATTGCAAAAGTAGTGGAAAACCATATTGGATTTGTTGTGGTAAACTATCTAGGAGAAAGAACAACAGAAAAAAAAACATTTGAACACATTGGAGGGGAAAAAGATAGAGATAGACCTGAAAACATTTGTTTGTTTCTTTTTTGTTTTCTCGGTTTGCTTCCATTCTTAATCATATAGGGTGTAATACTACGTGCTCAATCTTAAAGTAATTGTAATGACATTGTGACAGGTACTCTATAAATGAATATATAAATACATTATTAAGGTGCATAATAGCGGTGTAGTCTTGATACGTGTATGATACTATCATATTTTTTTCGTCCCGTAACATTTTTAATGCGGTAGTTTACGGGACTTGTTTGTTCCACAATGCGAAATGGCCCATGATACCGGTGTAGCAATTTGGTCGTTTTGCCTTTCATTCTCGTTGGGGTGAATACTTTCACTAATTGTCCGGGTTGAAATTTAATGGTGCGTCTTTTTCTGTCAAATATTTTTTGTACTTAATTTGTTTTTGCCTGATTCTTTCCTTAGCTAGTTGACGAGTTGTGTAGTTTGGACAAAGGGGTTGTCCGTGGTGTATTTTAGTTGAGCTTCGTTGGGAAGGGTGGGATTGCGTCCATACAAGAGGAAGAAGGGTGATTTTCCTGTAGTTTCTTGTTTACTCGTATTATAGGCAAAAATGACATGTGGGAGTGCTGTGTCCCAATCCCGTTGATCAGTTGACACGTAATGTGATAGCATATTGATTACAGTCTGGTTAGCACGTTCTGTAAGTCCGTTGCAGGCTGGGTGATAGGCTGTGGTAAATGACGGGTGCACGCCCAGGATCTTTAAGAGGTGTTTCATTACATCACTTAGAAACACAGTACCTCTGTCAGATAAGAGCTCGGCAGGGGAACCGTACCGACAGATAATTTGCTCTAACACAAATTTAGCTACGTGCTCTACAGAACCTTTAGGAATAGCACGAGCTTCTACCCATTTTGTAAAGTATTCAGTTGCTAGAACAATCATAGTGTTACCCTGTTTGGAACGATGAATCGGACCGATGAGGTCAATGCCAAAGCGTTCTGAGATATTATTAACGGGAATTGGCTGTAAAAGACCAGCTGGTTTAACATTTGTCAGCCCTTTTCGCCCTTGGCAAGATTGGCATGTGCGGACGTATTTTTCAATGTCTTTCTTCATCCCAAGCCAGTAATATCTGGAATTGATTTTTGTAAAAGTTTTCTGGAATCCCATGTGTCCTGACAGAGGATCTGAGTGACACGAAATTAGGATTTCGTGTTTCAGCTGATCAGGGATGACCAATAAGTGCAAAGGCCCTGAACTTCCTGCATTTTTGCGGTACAGGACTCCTGATTGTAAAGTATAGGTTTTTGCCTGTCGTTGTAACCTAGGTGAGCCGGATTGGGGATTTTCCAACGTAGTTATTAGGGGTAGCAGCTTGGGGTCAGCTCTTTGTTCATTTGCTACTTGAACTGGTGTTAATAGACAAGTTGGCAAGTCGTCCAATTGTTCCATTAAATAGGGGTTGGGTTTATCCACTGGAAAACGGGAAAGAGCGTCTGCGTCCGTGTGTTTTGCACCTGATTTATAAATGATGGAATAATCATATTTCTGGAGTTTTAAAGCCCAGCGTGCTAGTCTTACTGTGATGTCTTTTAAATTACGAAGATAGCAAAGGGAATGGTGATCACTTACAACATTGACGGGGAAGCCATAAATATATGGTCTAAAATGTGTTAGGCCGTATACTATCACTAGCAATTCTAGTTCCGAGATACTGTAATTTTTTTCATGCTTGTTTAAAGAACGTGAACAGTAAGCAATTGGATGCAATTCGCCATCTATGCGTTGCAATAGAGCGCAACCAATTCCTGACGGAGAGGCATCAGTATGAATTGCTGAATAGGCTCCTGGTTGGTAGTGAGCTAGTACTTGGGCAGTTGTTAGTAACTGTTTTAATTTATCGAATGAGTCTTGTTGCGTTGCTGTCCACTCAAAATCTTTGTTTTTCCGAGTTAGTTCATGAAGAGGTGAAGCAATAGAAGCAAAATTCGGGACAAAACGTCTATAGAAGCTAAATAAACCAAGTACTTTTCTAACGTCACGAATAGTCTTAGGGACTGGCAAGATTTGAATAGCTCTTAATTTATCATTGTCTGGTTCTATACCCTTAGCGGATACTTCAAAGCCTAATAATTTTATTTTTGACATACCAAAAAAACATTTTTCTGGTTTTAGTTTGAAGTTATGTTTACATAGTTGACGAAAGACTTCTTCTAAATTTGTTAATAATTCATGAAATGTTGGAGCGAAAACAACAATGTCATCTAAATAGACTAAAGCTTTTTTACAACAAAGATCACCCAATAATTTACCAGAAATTTCTGAGAAAAACCTAGGGGCATTAGCAAGTCCAAAGCTTAGTCTGTTAAACTCATATTGGGAAGAACTTGTAACGAAGCTTGTATACTTCTTGCTTTTCTCATCAATAGGAACTTGAAAATATGCGCGTAACAAATCCAAACTGCAATACCATTTTGAGTTGCCTAAGTAACTAAGCAAATCATCTATGATGGGTAGGGGGTAGGAAGTTGTTTTTGTAACTGCATTAAGCTTCCGATAATCTATACAGAATCTCATTTCACAACTTTTCTTTTTAACTAAGACCACGGGTGAACTCCAGGGACTATGGGATCCGCGAATAATCCCGGCATTTAGCATTTCTTTAATTTGGGAATCTATGATTTCTCTTTGTGCATGAGATACACGATATGGTTTTTGTTTTATGGGTGTTTCATCTGTGACTTATATTTTAAATTCTCCTATATCTTGTGGAAACGTAGAGTCAGACTGAAAAATTCAATGCCATAGCCGGGATTTGAACCACGGATCTTCTGGTTTCCGTCCAGCCGCACTACCATTGTGCTACTATGGCCAACGTTCCGATATGACATTTAATTCTCCAACTGACTCGTATTTTCCCGGTAAACCACTTAGGAGTTCTCATAAACACATGAGACAACTACCTTAATGGCGACTTACTACATGTAAGTACTTTAAGGCCCGGGCTTACATGTAGTAAGTCGCCATTAAGGTAGTTGTCTCATGTGTTTATGAGAACTCCTAAGTGGTTTACCAGGAAAATACGAGTCAGTTGGAGAATTTAATGTCATATCGGCACGTTGGCCATAGTAGCACAATAGTAGTGCGGCTGGACGGAAACCAGAAGATCCGTGGTTCAAATCCCGGCTATGGCATTGAATTTTTCAGTCTGACTCTACGTTTCCACAATTTAGCCTACACACGGCCAGTGTGAAAGAATAATTAATTTCTCCTATATCTGTTTGACCTAATTCTTGCAACTTTGTAGCAAATGCATGACGGTATTTCTGTAATAAACTAGTCATTTGAGATTTCTGTTCGAAATTTAGCGTTTTTAAGCTCGATGGGTTGGGAATCTGTAGAAGACCAATTAGAAGCCTGTATAAGGGCTACTTCATAAGCATTGGCAAGGGTTGTTCTAGCAAAAATAACTTTCGGTTCAGCAGTATTGTTATGTACTGGTAGTGAACATTGTCCTGCATTATCAAATAAGATACGTGAAATTTGTAAACATTTCTTTTGCATATTCGAGTCTCTGGGTTCTAACAAAATTTGTCCTGGTTTATCAAGATTAATTTTTACTGGTACGTTCATGGAAGTGAAAGGAGGTATACGAGTGTCCTGTGTACAATATGCCTTAGGTACAGTGTCAGGGTCCTGTTCTGGTTCAATTGTAATTTGAGCCAAGTGACAGTTTTGTTTCTCGCCACAGTGTATATTTACTGTGCTATCGTCAGATGTCTTAAGAGTTATACCGTAAGAAGCTAAGTTAATAAGAGCTTGATATTTGTTTAAAAAGTCCATTCCTAACAGAAGGTCGTGAGCGAACTCTCGTGCCACTAGTAATTCTTCTGTAAATTGTACTCCTGCAAGTTGAAACTGAAGCTGGGTCGAATGACCAACGTCTAGTAATTTGTTGTCTGCTGTGCGAAGGAGCAAACTATTAGATATTGGAAATACGAGTGACGTTACGAAACGTTCATGCACTATGCTAACGACACTGCCGGTGTCAAACAATATACTAATTGCTTGGTTGTTAGCTGCAGTACCCTGAGTCGTAAGTAAATTCATAGGCCGAATATGTGCAATTGTAAAATCTGGAATATTAGTTGCTATGGGCGCCACAGGTTTACTCCTGTGGCGTCCCTTGCCCGTTTGGGTGACTTTGCTTAAGTCTGCAATTTGTCGCTGTATGACCTTGTCGGTGGCATGCAAAGCAAACAGGTCGTCCATCAGCTGTTCTATTGTTTGTTTGCCAGCTGATATTTTGTTTAGCATTAGGGGGTCTCCCAGAAAAATTAGTTCCGTGTTTTTTGTAAGAACCACGTGTAAAGTGAATGCCAAAGTTAGTACCGCGAACGTGTCCACGAGGTGATGTACTATGTCTGTCATTGTGTGAAAATTGAAGTCTTTGTATTTGTTTTTGTAATGTTTGTACGGCTTCAGTCAACGTGTCAATGGGGTCTGATGCATTGGCATCGTTAATGGCTGAAACAGGTCTCGATGTTGGTCTCTGTATTAAGTCTACACGTTGTCCTGCCAGATATATAGCTGTTTCTATCCTACGGACAAATGTGATTAGGTCGTTTACAGTCTGTGGGTTTGCAGGGAGCACTTGCTCCAGTAAGGATGGTTTAAGCTCGCGGGTAACATGACGTAAGCGTTCTCTCTCTGTCATATTGGGGTTCACTTGATCACATAGGGCTAGAACATCATAGATATACTGTTCTGTAGGCTTGGCCAAATCTGGCATTCTTTGCCTAAGCCGACATTCTACCACGTCTTCGTATGCTGCTGGCACAAACGCTTGTTGTAAGGCGGATTTTAAGTCTGTCCAGGTATATTGTGTATGTCGGGGAGCAAATGTTTTAAACCTAGTGGCTGCAGCGCCACGTAAGTAACATGGTAAATATTGTGTTTTTGCGTGGTCATCCCAGCCATTAGCTGCTGCTGTAGTGTCAAAATTGTAGAGGTAAGCAAAAATGTCTTGTCCGAGTCTGCCTTCAAACACGCCAGGGTCAACAAACGGTCGTGCATACGGCATCATTGATAATCTGGAAGGCTTAGTGTGTAAGTCTTCTCGGGTTGAGGGGTCGACTGGAGGTACTGAAGTGGTCATGGTGGCGTCGTCTAACGATGAAGTAGAGGATGAATTTGAAAGGGTGGGGGAGGTCTGTAATTTCGAGGAAGTTTCAGTCAAGTCTCCTACGCTTAAACTTCTTGGTCTCTCAATAAAGTATTGGATGGGTTTTAACTTTCGGAGTCGACGACTACTTCTTTGGTTAATTTTATGCATAGATTTCCAAAGGTCTATGACAATATGTATAGGACTTGGGTTAGGTTAAAGTGTTAGGTTAGGTTAGCTTAGTTTAGGTTCGGTTATAATGGGATGAAAATAGTAAAGCATAAGTGAAGGACTTGGGTTAGATTAAAGTGTTAGGTCAGGTTAGGTTAACTGATAATGGGTGAAATAGTAAATAACAAGAGTAGGAATTGGCTTAGGTTAAAGTTTTACGCTAGGTTAGGTTAGTCTATAATAGGGGAAAATAATAAAGCGTAAGAGTAGTACTTGGGTTATGTTTAAGTGTTAGGCTACGTTAGCTTATAATGGAGTGAAATAGTAAAGAAGAAGTGTAGGACTTGGGTTGGTTTAAAGTGATATAAGTACCGATTACAAATGAGGAGTAAACGTTTTGAATGATTAAAAACTTAATGAACTACAGCAAATCAAACACAGTCTAAGTTAACTAAATACATCGAAATCCAGTAAATACGTCCCGAAAGCCTCTAAATACCTCCTAAGAGGCTGTAAATTACACCATAAAGTCACTAATGCACCCCTCAGAATACTAAATATGTTGCAAAAGTCTCCAAATACACCCTCTGAAGCCTCTAAATACATTAGAAAGCCATAAAATATGCCCAAAACGACCCTAGATACATTAAAAGACACTAAGCGCACTCCCCAAGACACTAGATACCTACCAAAATCCCCTAAGTACATTCTAAGAAGCTCTCAAAATTTAAAGAAAGACCTAAATACATACCAAGAAGACCCTAAATACATAACAAGAAGACCCTAAATACATTCCAATAAGACCCTAAATACTTCAAAAAGCCACTAAATATGTCCCCCAAAGCCCCTCAATACACGATGAAAGCTGCTAAATACAGCAAAAGGTCAGTAGATACGTCGCTAAAGCCACTGAAATGCTTAAAAGTCCTATAAATACAGCAAGAAGCCAGTAAAGACGTTCCAAAAGCCCTTAAATACGTCTCCAAAACATCCAAGGTACACCGAAAAGCCAGTAAATACGTTGAAAAATTCTCTAAATACGCCCCCAAACCCATAAATGCTTCAAAAGGCTAGTAAATACTTCGTGAAATCCTCTAAATACGCCCCAGAAGCCCTTAAATACACCAAAAATACTCTAAATAAACCCTAAGGTCCGCCAGATACACCAAACAAACTCTAAATACATCTCAAAGGCCTCTAAATACATCAAAAAATAAACTAAATAGGAGGATAAGTCGTTTAAATATATAGGTTGCGCACGGCCACCATCTTGTCCTTTTGGGTCTCGCCCAAAAGACTCCAATCTAACCTACTCTTGTGGACTACCTGAATTTAAAAAATGACTTTGAGTTTCTCTACCACGTACATAGTAGGTAGAGATGATACTGCAATCCGTCCAAAAATTAATAAACCAAAATGTATGTTAAATCCAAAAATGGTTTTCACTTTCTTTATTTTGTACTCAATAGGTAGAGATTCCATACTTAGATCACAATAGAAATAAACTTTTTGAGACTAACAGAATTCACAACTTCTTTTGTGGCACCCCTGCCCAGTGGTAGAACACCAAAGCTTAAATGTGTAGGAGGTCGAACCCGGTGCCACGCCGTAGTCCAGAGCAATTCAATGGCCATATATCTGCTTAGTAAAATTTTTGTAAAAAGGTGTAAGGCTGTGAGAGGAAGTCGAGTTTTAATGATACTAAATAAAAGCATTATTGTATATTATTAAGTGTCAGGCTATTGTTTACTTGTTATAATGTGTAAGTACAAGAGATTTTCGGGAAAAGTGCAATTTTTAACTGGCAGTCAATTGTGTACTTGTTATCATGCGTAAGTAAAAGGGATTGTCGCGAACAGAGTAAGCATTAAGTGTCAGTCAGTTGTTTACTTGTTATGAAGTGTAAGTAAAAGTGATTGTCGGGAAAACAGTAAACTTTAAGTGACAGACAAATATTTACTGGTTATGTTGTGTAAGTACTTGGGATTGTCGGAAAAACAGTAAAATTTAAGTATTAGTCAAAATTTAATTGGTTATATTGTGCAAATACAAGGAATTATCGGGAAAAGGGTAAACTTTAAATGTTTGTCAAATGTTTACTTGTTATGGTGTGCATGTACAAGGATTGTCGGAAAAATATGAAACTTTGAGCACTAGTCAAATATTTATGGATATGGATATGTTGTGTATATACGAGGGATTGTCGGTAAAAGAGTAAACTTAAGTGTCTGTCAATTTGTAACTTAGTGCAATGTGTATATACAGAGGATTGTCGGGAAAAGACTAAACGTTAAGTGTCAGTCAGTTGTTTACTTGTTATAATGTGTAGGTACCAGGGACTTTCGGGAAGAGTGTAAATTTTACGTGTCCTTCAATTTATTACCTGTTATGATGTGTAAGTACAAGGGATTGTCAGGAAAGGGTAAACTTTAATTATCAGTCAATTGTTTACTTGTTATGATGAGTAGGTACAAGGGATTGTCGGGAAAAGTGTAAACTTTAAATGTCAGTCAATTGATTACTTAGTATAATGTGTAGGTACAACGTATTGTCAAGAAAAGAGTAAACTTTAAGTGTCAGGCAATTGTTTACTGGTTACGGTGTTTAAGGACAAGGGATTGTCGGGAAAAAAAGTAAACTTTAAGCGTCGGTGTATTGTTTGTTTGTTATGATGTGTGGGTACAAGAGATTGTCGGGAAAAGAGTAAATCTTAAGTGTCACTCAATTGTTTACCTGGTTATGATGTGTAAGTACAAGAGATTTTTGGGAAAAGGTGAACTTTAAGTGCAGTTTTTGTTTTTTACTTTTCTTTCCCAAACTTAACCTTTTTTGTCGAAGGCCCCTCCTCTTTTTTTCTTTTTTCTGATTTTTTTACTCTTTTATTTTTTATTATTTTATATTTTATATTACTTTTTATTTTTTGTTTATTATTTTTTATTATTTTTTTCTTTTTTCTTTTTTTTCTTTTCATTTTTTATTTCTTTTATTTTTTGTTTGTTTATTTATTTAAGACGGGAATGGGTACTGGGTAATCCAGAGAACGCAAGGTTTTCTTCCGTATATAGGTCCACCTCTGCTCCTTCAAAAATATACATAGGTGCTTTCCTTACACAGTGTCTCCTCGCCTTACTTTCAGCAGCCAATGTAGTGTACCAGTAACCAACCACACTGCAAAATTGTGAAAATTCGTGTCTTTGAAACGAAACTCCAGCTGTACCAGCTGTGGTACCGAACGTAAGTATTCTTCTGGGCGAAGTTTATGTAATGTGTCTCTGATGGAGGTCCAAATCAAGTCAGCACGCTGAAAGTTGTACAAGCGATGTTAAAGTGCATCATCTTCCACACATACGCCACAGATCTTCGAATTCACTCTCCCGTGACGCCACATTCTTTTTCTGCAGTTGGAACCGTTTCATTAACCATTTCTCTCCATATCGATGGAAGGTTACAGTTGGTTGCATTGGCCCAAATGCAATTCCAGTCACGACTGTAGTTTGTTCCCACATTAGGTCGTTGTATACTTGGCTTCATCAAATGACGATAGAGGTTCTTGGTAGTCAGAAAATTCTCCAGTCGCTCCCCGGAATTTTCAAGAGCACGAAGCTTGGTGACTAAAAGATTAAATTCCCGTGTCGGTCTCTCCACGGTATGTAACTGGTCATACCAAAACTTCTTGTCAATCGGAGACTCACTGCCAAGTAACGAGGACAATCCTCTCTTTCCCAACAGCGCCATACACTTGTTGTCAACATCCACTAGACCACAACCACCTTTCTTTAGAGGAAGATGCAATTGCGGGCGAGCAACTCGATATGCTTTCCCCATACACAGGAAGTATCCGAGCAGAGTCTCAAAACGTTGGGCGAACTGCTTACGGAGCGGCAAAATCTGCGCCACATACCACAGTTTACTCAAGGCATAAGTATGGATGTACCAGACGCGTTGCAACAACGTTAGATTTCGAGAGCGATCTTCATGTAAGTTAAAACGTAGCGCGTTGAGCCTCTGGGTCCAATTAAGAGAAATCATTTCTGTTAGGTTAGAGGTAAATATAACCCCTAGTATAGTGGTCTGTGGAACCACTTTCATATGCAGCAATGTTGGTGGATGTTCCCAGGTGCCCAGTGGAAGGATTTCTGATTTGTGGGCGTTGAGCTGAGCTCCCGAAAGTCGACTGTAAGTCATAATCGCCGTGGCTATCTCCTCCATATCCTGCTGATCTTTGGCCAAGACCGTCACGTCATCCGCGTAAGCCATTACTTTAAGGCGTTCCCCAGCTATAGTTAAGCCTTGCAGTCTATCTTGTAGCATCTGGAGTAATGGATTGAGTTTAAAGGTAAACAGTCCCATAGATAAGGGACACCCCTGCCTGACTGATTGTCTTGTTGGAATCGGTGTTGACAGAAAGCCGTTACAAATTATTCTTGACGACGCTTGGCGATAAAGCCCTTGAATCGCCGCTATCATTTGTTGATGTACCCTAGCTGCGCGCAAACACAGCCAGATATACCAATGCTGAAATCCATCAAAAGCTCTATGAAAATCCAGATTAACTAATGCCAAGGAGCTATGGCGCTGCATAAGATGGACGACCACATCTCTTAATTCCGTAGGGGCACCAACAATGTTCTTGCGTTGAAGAGCTGTTTGATTCACATGGATCTCCTCCTCATATGCTGGTTTTAGTCTGCTGGCCAAAAGCTTCGCAAAGATTTTGTAATCTGAATTAAGCAGTGTTATTGGGCGAAAGTCTATCGCTGCCTGAGGGCAGTGTTTCCGCGGGAGTAAAATTATAATTCCATCCGCGAAATGTTCTGGAAACCAGCCTCCATCCCACAATTCCTGTAGCACTGCAACAAACTCATCAATAATTATCGGCCAGAATGCAAGATAAAATTCATAAGAAAGACATCCGGGCCAGGCGCCGTATTGCGTTTCAAATGTTGCACCACTTGATGTACTTCTCGTTCCGTAATGGGACCTTGTAGACTCTCCTCTGTGGACTGACTAATGTGAGCCACGGAGCTACTCAGGGCCGCCGCGCTACCCATGGGTTCCGCTTGAGCCTCGCCAAATAGGCGCTGGTATTGCTCCTGAATATAAGGCAATAGCTGGCGTGTCCCATGTAACATCACACCAGTGGCAGCGTCAGTGAGCGATGAAATGTACTTGGCCTGTCCATGAGTGCGTGTCTTGGCTAATGAATAAAAGGAGGCCTGTTCTTCAGAGAGAGCGTGCGTCAATGGGGACCGAATGGCGCAACCCTACAGCATTTGATCTTGTTTGCTTTTAATTATTTCCTTTATTCTCCTGATAGCCGGAGCGACCTCGGCACCTCGATTCTGCTGCTCATGTAGATTCCAAAGCACCTCATTATAAAATTGCAACACCTCTCTTCTTTAACGGGCCTTCTCAAAACTAATTGTTTTGAAGAATGCTTTCATGGCCAGTTTTGCCGTAACGGCCCACCATTCTGATTTACTGTAGGCACGGTGATAAGAGGATTTAAAAGCTGCTCATCTTGTAGCAAAATGCAATCGACAGTCCTCATCCTTAAATAGGGTTGAATTGATTTTCCAGTAACTCCTTCTAGTATCTAGACTAGGAGCCGTGAGTTGTAGGGCACACGTAACGGCGTGGTGGTCACTAAAGGCAACGGGATGAACACCAATGCGCTGGAAACGGGCAACCAAGGTGTCAGATAAATAAAAACGATCTAGTGGGGATGCTGAGGCGCCTCGGAAAAAGGTAAATTGCACCGTATTACCATGCTACAGCTACCAGGCATCACGTAGATGTAATTGCGTCACTAACTGCAGAAGTATTGGGCTGAGATTGGCAGCACCTTTCTGATCATTAGCCTGAAGCGTACAGTTGAAATCCCCTTCAATAATACACTCTTTACCGGAAAGTAAGTGGGCTGTCAATGCCTGTTGAAAGAACTGCTCACGTTCCTGTCGTCGATTGGAACCGGAGGGAGCATGAACGTTAATCAGAGCAATGTTATCCAGCACAACCGAGACGACGCTCCCCGAGGGATGCAATTGAAAGTCAGAACACCGGATACCACGGCGATAGAGCAGGGCAGTGCCTCTGCCTTCTGGACCCAAATTAACTACATGATCATAATTATACAGGGCTGACAAATTATGCGTATTAACTTCCTGCAAGAAACACACGTCCACGTCATGCGTCGTGAGGAACTGATGTAATAATTTTTTATTGCGTAGATTTCTAATGTCGTTAACATTGACAGTCGCCAATATTTGAATACGAGGTAGCGTAGTCATGAGACTCCAGAAACACAAGGCAGGGAGAAACCAGTGCAGGGGTATGATAATGGTTCGGACAATTATTGAGAAACTGAAACTTTAGCTAGCGCGTCCGGTGGTTTGAGACGAGGGTCTCTGGAAGAGAGCACTACTCGTGGTTGTCCAGGACTACCAGTTGCGTCTACTGTCACAGACGCTGATTGCAATGCATCTCCCGGAACCTTCCCTGACACCACCTCCATTGCAGATTTATCGCCGTCTTCTAGTGTCGGCTCATCAGCACTCGACATCGACGGTGCGGCCTGCGTGACTGAAGCACTCCATTCTACAGCAGACTGGGCGGTTTTCTACTTCTTGGCTTTCCTTCGTGAGTTGGTCCTAGCATATGTATGGGTAGGCTGGAGGGCGGTCGCAGCTCCAATTTTACGCTTCTCCGTCACAAGAACTCCCGCCTCCGTACAAACGGGCGACGTCACCTCCTCACTGCAATCCTCGGACCCCGTTGGTTCCGGATCCATTTGTAGTTGACTGTCTACTTTGACGGCGGACACCGGAGACATCCGTGTTGCTTCTGGCAGCTCATGCGACTGGATCACACTCTCTTGCACTGAGATTTCTTGTTGTGTTTCCAGGGGCTCCCTGCGCGGAAGTGGTGGTACAGGTAAGACCGTCTTTCTATTGGGACAGCTTTCTTTGACGTGATTGGGTTCCCCACATACATAGCAGGTTTTCACCTGACCAGCGTGACTCACTGTAACACGATAGCCCACAACCATAATGGTGTTAGGAATCGTGGTTTTTAGAGCCATTTTCACAGCACGAACACTAGTATACACTGGCATTTTATATGCATTGCTCCATTGCTCTCTCCGAACTTCATACACTTTGCCATACTGCTCCAATTTTTGTCGTAATACCTCATTCGGTATCTCCGGCGGCAGATCAAACACAAGCACCGTGGTGGTATTGCCTGTGGCCCTTTCGACTGTAACTGTTGTACGCTCCCCGTTCGCATAGGTAAAAACCGCGGCACCAGCAAACTTCTCTAACAGCCTTTCCATTAGCACTACCGAAATGAGCTTTATATAAATTGCTCGATCCCGCGGAATTAACTGCAGCGTATCCACCTGGTCAGCAGTAAGCTTCAAGGTATCTGCTACGAACTCATGAACTTCAAATGCCGTTGGCCTCGTCGCAGGGATCTCAAATTTCACTCGCAGTGTATTTATTCTGCCGTATATTTCCATGCTAACAGTAGCACTATTACCGTATGAACACAAAAACAAAATCCGGCCTCAAGCTTCAGGCACGCTGAGGCACCAAGGAAAGAATAAGAAGAAATAAAATAACTGAGAGTCGTTGAGTACAAACGCCGTAATTCGACCGCTGAACCTCACACCGCACAACAGGCGTTAGTTGTGTACTTGTTATGATATGCAATTACATGGGATTATCATGAAAATTGTAAACTTTAAGTGTCAGTCAATTGTTTACTTGCTTTGATGTGTAAGCACAAGGGATGGACAGCAAAAAAGTAAACTTTAAGTGTCAGTCAATTGATTGATTTGTATAATGTGTAGGTAAAAGGGATTGCGGGAAAAAAGTAAATTTTTAGTGTCAGCCAATTATTTTTTTGTAATGATATGTAAGTACAAGGGATTGTCGAAAAAAGTGAAAACTTTAAGTGTCATTCAATTGTTTACTGGCTATGATGTGTAAGTGCGAGGGACTGAGGGGAAAAGAGTAAACTTAGGTGTCAGTCAATTGTTTACCTGTTACGAAGTGTAGGAACAAAAGCACTGTCGGGAAAAGAGTAAACTTTAAGCGTCAGTCAATTGATTAATTTATATAACGTGTAGGTAAAAGGGATTGTCGGGAAAATGTTGGACGTTAAGTGTCAGTCAATTGTTTTCTAGTTATGATGTGTAAGCAAAAGAGATTTTCGGGAAAAGTGCAATTTTTAAGTGTCAGTCAATTGCGTACCTGTTATGATGCGTAAGTAACACGGGTTGTCGGGAAAAGGGTAAACTTAATGTGTTAGTCAATTGTTTACTTGTTATGAAGTGTAAGTAAAGGGGTTTGAGGGGAAGAGGGTAAACTTAATGTGTTAGTCAATTGTTTACTTGTAATGAAGTGTAAGTAAAAGGGTTTGAGGGGGAAAGGGTAAACTTAATGTGTTAGTCAATTGTTTACTTGTTAGGAAGTGTAAGTAAAAGTGACTGTCGGGAAAAGAGTAAACTTTAAGTGACAGACAAATATTTCCTGGTTATGTTGTGTATGCACTTGGGATTGTCAGAAAACAGTAAACTTTAAGTATTATTCAAAATATAATTGTTTATGCTGTGAAAATACGCGGGATTATCGGGAAGAATGTGAACTTTAAAAGTTAGTCAAATGTGCACTTGTTATGATGTGTATGTACTAGGGATGTCGGGAAAAAATTAAACTTTGAGTACTAATCAAATATTTACTGGATATGTTGTGTATGTACAAGGGATTGCCCTTAAAATAGTAAACGTATATGTCAGTCAATTGATTACTTAATGTAATGCGTATATACAGGGGATTGTCGGGAAAAGTCTAAACTTTAAGTGTCAGTCAGTTCTTTACCTGTTATAATGTGTAGATGCAAGGGATTTTCGCCAAAGAGTAAACTTTAAGTGTCAAACAATTGCTTACATTTTATGGTGTGTAAGTACAAGGGATATTCAGGAAAGAGTAAACTTTAATTATAAGTCAATTGTTTACTTGTTATGATGTGTAGGTACAAGGTATTTTCGGAAAAAGAGTTCACCTTAAGTGTCAATTAATTGCTTACTTGTTATAATGTGTAAGTACAAGGGATTGTAAGAAAAGAGTAAACTACAATAGTCAGTCAAATGTTTACTTGTTATAATTTGTAGGTACAAGGGATTGTCAGGTAAAGGGTAAACTTCGAGTGTCAGGCAATTCTTTATTTTTCAAGATGTGTAAGTACAAGAGATTGTCCGGAAAGAGTAAACTTTAAGTGTCAGACAAAAGTTTACTTGTTAAGATGTGTAGGTACAAGGAATTGTCGGCAAAAGAGAAAACTTTAGGTGACAGTCTAATATTTACTGGTTGTGATGTGTAGGTGCAAGGGATTGTCCGGAAAAGGGAAAACTTTAAGTGACATTAAAATATTTATTGGCTATGATGGGTAGGTACAAGGGACTGTCGGTGAATGAATAACCTTTAAGTGTTAGTCAAATATTTACTACTTATGTTGTGTCAGTGCAAGATATTGTCGGGAACAAAGTGAACTTTAAGTGCTAGAAAAAATATTTACAAATTATGTTGTGTAAGTACAAGGAATTGTCGTGAAACGGGTAAACTTTAAGTGTTAGTCAAATATATACTGGATATGTTTTCTACGTATAAGGGAATGTTGGTAAAACCTTAACTATATGTGTTGGTAAAGTATTTACTGGTTTTGTTGTGTAAGTACAAGGGATAGTCGGGAAAAGAATAAACTTTAGGTGTCAGTCAATTGTCTACTTGTTATGATGTGTAGGAACAAGGTATTGTCGGGAAAAGGGTAAAATTTAAATGACAGTTATTGTTTTCATTTTATGATGTGTAGTTACAAGGGATAATAGGGAAAAGAATAAACTATGAGTGTCAGTCAAATGTTTACTTGTTATGATGTGTAGGTACAAGGGATTGTCTTGAAAATAGTAAACTTTAAGTGTTAGTCAAATATTTACTAGTTATGTTGTATAAGTACAAGGAAATGCCGGGAAAAAAGGAAATTTTAAATGTTATTCAATTGGTTACTTGTTATGATGTGTACATACAAGGATGTGTGGGAAAAAGTGTGAACTTTAAGTATTAGTCAAAGATTTACTTCACATGATGTGTTCGTACAGGGGGTAATGGGGATGATGTGTAGGTACAAGGTATTGTGGGGGAAAAGTAAATATTAAGTTTTAGTCAAATATTTTTTTATGACGTGTAGGTACAAAGGATTTTTGGGAGAAAAGTAAACTTTAGGTGTTGGTCAATTATTTACCAGTTATACTTGTACAAGGGATTGTCGGGAAAAGTGTAAACTTTGTGTTAGTCAAACATTTACTAGATATGTTGTGGCACTACAAGGGATTTTCTGAAAAGGAGTAAACTTTAAGTGCTCGTCAAACATTTGCTGGTTATGTTGTGTAAGTACCGGAGATTGTCTGGAAAACTGGAAACTTTAAGAGTTAGAGAAACATTTACTTTTTTGTTGTATAACTACAAGGGACTGCCGGGAAAAAGAGTTTAAGCGTAGGTCAATTGTTTACTTCTTATGATGTGTAACGCCAAAAGAATGTGGGAAATGTGTAAACTTCAGTTGTTAGGCAAGTATTTACTCGTAATGTTGTGTAGGCGTTAGTCAAATATTTAATAATTATGTTGTGCACGTACAAGAATTTGTCGGGAAAAGAGTAAACTTTAGGTGTTAGTCAAATATTTATGGTTATGTTGTTTAAGGACAAGGGATTGTCGGGGACAGAGTACATTTAAGTATCAGTCAATTGTTTACTTATTATGATATGTCGGTACAAGGGTTGGTATTGAAAAGAGTAAACATTAAGTGTTAGTTAATTGTTTACTTGTTAGGATCTGTAGGTTTAAGGGATTGTCGGGAAAAGGGTAAACTATTGGTGTCAGTCAATTGCTTACTTGTATGAAGCGTAGGTACAAGCTATAGTCTTGAAAAGAGATAAACTTTAAATGCCAGTCAATTGTTTACTTGTTATGATGTGTAGCTACAAGGGATTGTCGCAAAAAGAAAAAACTTTAGGTCCTGTCAAATATTTACATGTTATGATCTGGAAGTACAAGGGATTGTCGGGAACAGAGCAAACTTTAAGTACTAGTCAAATATTTCCTGGTTATGTTGAGTGTGTAAATGGGTTTGTTAGGAAAAGAGTAAACTTTGAGTGACAGTCAATTGTTTACTTCTTATGGTGTGTAGGTACAAGAGATTGTCGGGAAAAGGCTCAACTTTGAGTGACGGTTAATATTCTATCTGTTATGATGTGTAAGTATAAGGGATTTTCGGGAAAAGAGTAAAATTTAAGTGTCAGTGAATTGTTTACCTGTTATGTCGTGTAGGTACAAGGGATTTGCGAAAAAAGGGTAAATTTTAAATGTTAGTCAATTGATTACTTGTTATGATGTGTAGATACAAGGGATTGTTTCATAAAGACTAAACGTTATGTATCAGTCAATTGTTTACTTGTTTTGATATTGTCACCCGAACGTCGGAACTCCCTATAGAACCGGCCGGCAGCAGCAGGAGACGGTAGGCGTTCGCCACACCCCCTCATTTGTCTTAGAGCGGTAACGAGGGTTGGCTGGAAAAAAATCACTATGCCGTCCCTTTCCGTTCCACCTGAGTTCTCGAACTTACATGATATTTCATTTAATCCAGAACTTTGTCGATCGGCCAGCTGACCCTATATAAGCAACACGTCGAACTGGAGGAAAGTTAGTGAGTTCTTGGCAAGCAGCGAAGCAGCGTCGTGCTAGTGTACGGACAAGAAGACTGCGTACGTGCATCGGAGGAGTTCACGTGATTGCAAGTGCAAGTGGAATTGTAACGGACGAACTGGTGAATACTAATTGTGTGCATTACGTAATTCTGTGTTGTTGGCAAGTGTTCAACTGTAAGTCGGTGGAAATAAAGAACATTTTTTGAGTGGTGCAATTGGACTTTTCATTTCACGAACCCACAAAGTCACAGTATGTAAGTACAAGGGATTGACGGGAAAAAAGTAAACTTTAAGTTTCAGACAATTTTTTGCCTGTTGTGATGTGTAGGTACAAAGGATTGTCGAGAAAAAGTTAACATTAAGCGTCAGTCAATTATTTACTTGTTTTGATGTGTAAGTACAAGGGATTATCGGGAAATGAGTAAATTTATAGTGTTAGTCAAATTTTCACTTGTTATGATGAGTAGGTAAAAGGGAATGTCGGGAAAAGGTAAACTTTAAGTGTTAGTCAAATATTAAATTGTTATGGTGTATAACACCAAGGGATTGTAGGGAAAATAATGAACTTCAGGTAGTAGTCAAATATTGACTTGTTATGGAGGTGTAGATACAAGGCATTGTAGGGAAATGTGTAAACTATAAGTGTCAGTCAATTGTTTATTTGTTATGATGAGTTGGTGCAATGAATTGTCGGGGAAAGTAAACATTAAGTGTTAGTCAACTATTTACTGGTTGTATTATGTTGGTACATGTGATTGTGTCAAAAAGAGTAAACGTTAGGTGCTGGTCAAATATTTATGAATAAGTTGTGTACGTAGAAGGGATTATCGGGAAAAGAGTAAAGTTTAAGTGTTAGTCAAATATTTACTAGTTATGTTGTGGAAGTACAGGGAACATTCGGGAAAAAGAAATTTTTAATGTTAGTCAATTGGTTACTTGTTATGATGTGTACATAAAAGGGTGTGTGGGAAAAAGTGTGAATTTTAAGTATTAGTCAAAGATTTACTTCACATGATGTGTACGTACAGAGGATTATGGGGAAGGATAAACTTAAGTGTTAGTCAATTGTGTACCTGTCATGATGTGTAGGAACAAGGGATTGTGGGGTAAAGTAAACATTGAGTTTTAGTCAAATATTTACTTATGACGTGTGGGTAGAAGGTATTGTCGGGTGAAGAGTAAACTTTAAGTGTTAGTCAACTACTTACCATATATGTAAGTACAAGGGATTGTCGGGAAAAGACTGAACATTAACTGTTAGTCGAGTATTTACTGGTGATGCTGTGCAAGTACAAGGGACTCTCTGGAAAAGAGTAAACTTTAAGTGATCGTCAAATATTTACTGGTTATGTTGTGTAAGTACAAGGTATTGTCGGGAAAGAGTAAACTTTAAGTGTCAGTCAGTTGTATATTTGTTATGATATGTAATTACAAGGGATGGTATTGAAAAGTGTAAACTTTAAGTGCTAGTCAATTGTTTACCTGTCATTATGTGAAAGTACAAGGTATTTTCGGAAAAGAGTAAACTTTAAGTGTTAGTCAAATGTTTACTTATGATGTGTAGGTACAAGTGATTGTCGGGAAAAAGTAAACCTTTGTCGTTTGTGTACGTGTTAAAATGTGTAAGGACAAGGGATTGTCGGAAATGAGTAAACATTAAGTGTCAGTCAGTTGTTTAATTATTATGATCTGTAACGCCATGGGGTTGTCGGAATAAGGGAAAACCTTAAGGGTTAGTCAAATATTTACTGGTTATGTTGTGCGGAACAGGGGATTGTCGGGAAAAGAGTAATGCTAAAGTATAAGTCAATTGTTTACTTGTTATGATGTGTAAGTAAAAGGGACTGTCGAAAAAGAGTAAACTTTAATTGTCTGTCAACTGTTTATTTGTAATGATTTGTAGGTACAAGGGATTGACTGGAAAAGAGTAAAGATTAAGTGGCAGTATGTTGTTTACCTGTTATGTTTTGTAAGTTCAAGGGATTGACGGGAAAAGAGTTAACTTTAAGTGTTAGTCAAATATTTTCAGATTATGTTGTGTAAGGACAGGGAATTTACGGAAAAATGGAAAACTTTAAGAGCCAGTTAATTGATTACTTGTTATGATTTGTGGGAATAAGGGATTGTCGGTAAAAAAGTAAACTTTATGTGTCAGTCAATTGTTTAGTTGTTATGATGTACAGGTACAAGGGACTGTCGGGTAAAGAGTAAACTTTTAATTCCAGTCAATTGTTTACTTGTTATGATGTGTGGGTACAAGAGATTGTCCGAAAAGGAATAAACGTAAAGAGTCAGACAATTGTTTATTTGTTATGATATGTAAGTACATGGGATTGTCGGGAACAGAGTAAACTATATGTGTCAGGCAATTGTTTCCGTGTTATCACATGTAGGCACAAGGGACCTTCGGGAAAAGAGTAATTTTTAACTGTCAGGCAATTGTTTACATGTTATAAAGTTTAGGTACAAGAGATTGTCGGGAAAAAGGTAAAATTAAGTGTTAGTCAATTGTTTACTTGTTATGATGTGTAGGTACAAGTGCTTTCGAGATATGGGGTGAACTTTATGTGTGAGTCCAATGTTTACTGACTATTTACTGCGTAGATATAAAGGATTGTGGAGAAAATAGTGAGCCCAATATGCTAGTCAAATAATGCGATTCTCAGATATGTAACTAGAATTTATTTTCGGGAAAGGAGTGAATTTGAAATGTTAGTCAATTGCTTACTTGTTATGATGTTTAGATACAAGGGAGTGTGGGAAAAAGAGTGAGCTTTAGGTATTTGTCAAAAATTTACTTCACATGATGTGTACGTACAGGGGGTAATGGGGAGGTATAAACTTTAAGTGTTTTTCAGTTGTGTACCTGTCATGATGTGCAGGTACAATGGATTGTGGGGTAAACGTTAACTGTAAGTGATAGTCAATTGTTTACTTGTTATGCTGTGTAGGTACCAGGAATTGCCGGGGAAAGCGTAAATTTTAAGTCCCAGCCAATTGTTTACTTGTTATAATATATAGGTACAAGGGCTTGTCGGGAAAAGAGTAAACTTTGAGTGTCAGTCAATTGTTTACTTTTATGATGTGTAGATACAAGGGATTGTCGGGAAAATAGTAAACTATTAGTGTTAGTCACATATTTGCTGGTTATGTTAAATAAGTAAAGGTTTTTTTTTTTTTCTGACAAGAGTAAACTTTAAGTGAGAGTCAGTTTATTACTTGTAACGGGTAAGTACAAGAGATTGTCGGGAAAGAGGTAAACTTTAAGTGTCAGTCAATTGTTTATTTCTTATGGTGTGCTGTTACAAGCGATTGCCGGGAAAAGAGCAAACTTTAAGTGTTAGTCAAATATGTTCCTGTTATGATGTGTAAGTTCAGGGGATTGTCGCCAAAAGAGTAAAGTGTAAGTGTTAGTCAAATGTTTACTTTCTATGATGTGTAGGTACAAGAAAATGTCGCGAAAAAAGGAAACTTTTATTGTTAGTTAAATATTTACTCGTTATGTAGTGTAAGTACAAGGGATTGACGGGAAAAGAGTTAACTTTAAGTGTAGTCAAATATTTTCTGGTTATGTTGTGTAAGGACAAGCGATTGTCGGGAAAATGGCAAACTTTAAGTGCCAGTTAAATGTTTACTTGTTATGATGTGTAGGTATAAGGGAATGTCGGGATAAAGTAACCTTTAAGAGTCAGTCGTTTGTGTACCTGTTAAAATGTGTAAGTACAAGGGATTGTCGGAAATGAGTAAACTTTAAGTGTTAGTCAATTGTTTACTTGTTATGATGTGTAGGTACAAGTGCTTCCGAAATATGGGGTGAAATTTATGTGTGAGTCCAATATTTACTGACTATTTACTGCGTAGATACAAGGGATTGTGGAGAAAATTATGAGACCAATATACTAGGCAAATAATGAGGTTCTCATTTGTCTACCTAGAAATAATTTTCTTCAAAGGAGGATATTTGAAATGTTAGTCGATTGGTTACTTGTTATGATGTGTAGATACAAGGGGCCGTGGGAAAAGTTTGAACTTTAAGAATTAGACAAAGATTTACTTCACATAATGTGTACGTACAGGGGGTAATGGCGAAGGTTAAACTTTAAGTGTTAGTCAATTGTTTACCTGTCATGATGTTCAGGTACAAGGGATTGTGGGGCAAAAGTAAACATTAAGTTTTAGTCAAATATTTACTTATGACGTGTGGTTACAAGGTATTGTCGGGAGAACAGTAACCTTTAAGTGCTAGTCAAGCATATACATTTTCTTTTGTAAGTACCAGAGATTGCCTGGAAAAGGGTAGACTTTAAGAGTTAGTCAAATATTTATTTGTTATGTTGTAAAGCTACAAGGTAATGCCGGGAAAAAATTTACTTTAAGTGTCAGACAATTGTTTACTTCTTATGATGTGTAAAGCCAAGAGACTGTCGGGAAATGTGTAAACTTCAGTTGTTAGACAAGTATTTGCTTGTTACTTTGTGTAGGTATAAGGGATTGTCGGGAAAAGAGTATATTTTAAGTGTCAGTCAGTTGTTTACTTGTTATGATATGTAATTACAGGGGATGGTATTGAAAAGGGTAAACTTTAAGTGATAGTCAATTGTTTACCTGTTATTATGTGAAAGTACAAGGTATTGTCGGGAAAAGAGTAAACTCTAAGTGTTAGTCATATGTTTACTTGTTATGATGTGTAGGTACAAGTGATTGTCGCGAAAAAGTAAGCTCTAAGTGTCAGTCGTTTGCGTACCTGTTAAAAGGTGTAAGTACAAGGGATTGCAGGAAATGAGTAAACTTTAAGTGTCAGTCAATTGTTTACTTATTATGATGTGTAACGCCATGGGATTGTCGGAGAAGGAGTAAAGCTTAAGTGTTAGTCAAATATTTACTGGTTGTGTTGTGTATAAACAAGGGATTGTCGGGAAAAGAGTAAATCTGAAGTATAAGTCAACTGTTTACTTGTTATAATGTGTAAGTACAAGGGATTGACTGGAAAAGTGTAAACTTTAAGTGTCAGTCAATTGTTTACTTGTTATGATGTGTAGGTACAAGGGATTGTCGAAAAAGTGTTAACTTTAAGTGTCAGTGAATTGTTAACTTGTTATGAAGTGTAGGTACAAGGGATTGACTGGAGAATAGTAAACAGTAAGTGGCAGCATATTGTTTACTTGTAATGATGTGTAGGTACAAAGTATTGACTGGAAAAGTGTAAACTTTAAGTGTCAGTCAATTGTTTATTTGTTATGATGTGTAGGTACAAAGGATTGACTGGTAAATGGTAAACACTGAGTGGCAGTATATTGTTTACCTGTTATGTTTTGTAAGTTGAAGGAAATGTCGGGAAAATTTTGAACTTTATGTGTGAGTCAATTGTTTACCTGCGTTGATGTATATGTACTAGGTATGTCGGGAAAAAAGGTAAAATTTAAGTGACAGTCACTTGTTTACCTGCTATGATGTGTAGGTACAAGGGATTGTGGGGTAAACGTTAACTTTAAGTGACAGTCAATTGTTTACTTGTTATGCTGTGTAGGTAACAGGTATTGCCGGGGAAAGGGTAAATTTTAAGTGCCAGTCAATTGTTTACTTGTTATAATGTGTAGGTACAAGTGCTTTCGAAATATGGGGTGAACTTTATGTGTGAGTCCAATATTTACTGACTATTTACTGCGTAGATACAAGGGATTGTGGAGAAAATTATGAGGCCAATATACTAAGCAAATAATGAGGTTCTCAGATATGTACCTAGAATTAATTTTCGGGAAAGTGGCATATTTGAAATGTTAGTCGATTGGTTACTTGTTATGATGTGTAGATACAAGGGAGTGTGAGATAAGAGTGAACTTTAAGAATTAGACAAAGGTTTACTTCACATAATGTGTACGTACAAGGTGTAATGGCGAAGGTTAAACTTTAAGTGTTAGTCAATTGTTTACCTGTCATGATGTGCAGGTACAATTGATTGTGAGGCAAAAGTAAACATTAAGTTTTAGTTAAATATTTACTTATGACGTGTGGTTACAAGGGATTCTCTGGAAAAGAGTAAACTTTAAGCGCTCGTCAAACATTTACTGGTTATGTTGTGTAAGTACAAGGTATTGTCGGGTAAAGAGTAAACTTTAAGTGCTAGTCAGGCATATATTGTCTTTTTGTAAGTACAGGAGATTGCCTGGAAAAGGGTAAACTTTAAGAGTTAGTCAAATATTCATTTGTTATGTTGTATAACTAGAAGGAATTGCCGGGGAAACATTTTACTTTAGGTGCCAGTCAGTTGTTTATTTTCATATGATGTGTAAAGCAAAGAGACTGTCGGGAAATGTGTAAACTTCAGGTGTTAGACATGTATTTACTTGTTGTTTTATGTAGATATAAAGGGTTGCGGGAAAAGAGTACACCTTAAGTGATAATCAGATATTTAATGGTTATGTTGTGCATGTACAAGGGTTAGTAGGGATATGGGTAAACTTTAAGTGTTAGTCAAATATTTACAGGTTATGTTGTGTAAGCACAAAGGATTGTCGGGGAAAGAGTAAACTTTAAGTGTCAGTCAGTTTTTTACTTGTTATGATATGTAATTACAAGGGATGGTATTGAAAAGAGTAAACTTTAAGTGTTAGTAAATTCCTTTCCTGTTAGGATGTGCAGGTACAAGTGATTGTCGGGGAAAAGGGTAAACATTAATTGTTAGTCTAATATTTACTGGTTATGTTGTGTCGGTACAAGGGATGGTCGGGATAGTAATAAACTTTAAGTGCTGGTCAAATATTTACTGATTATGTTGTGTAACTGCAAGGGATTGTCAAGAAGGGGTTAACTTTAAGTGTCAGTCAACTGTATACTTGTTATGATGTTGTAGGTACAAGGAATTATCGGTAAAGGGTAAAATTTAAGTGTCAATCAATTGTTTACTTGTTATGATGTGTAGTTCGGGAAAAGAGTGAACTTTAAGTGTTAGTCAATTATTTACTTTTTATGGTGTATAAGTACAAGGGATTGTCGGGAAAAGAATAAACTTCATGTGTCAGTCAATTTTTTAGTTGTTATGGTGTGTAGATCGGGAAAGAGTAAGCTTTAAGAGTCAGTCAATTGTTTACTTGTTATGATTTGTAGGTACAAGGGATTGTCGGGAAAAGAGTAAACTTTAAGTGTCAGTCAATTGTTTACCTATTAAGATGTGCAGGTAAAAGTGAGTGTTGAAAAATGTAAACTTGAAGGACAGTCAAGCGTTTACCAGTTATGATGAGTAGATGCAAGGGATTGTCGGGAAAAGAATCAACCTTAAGTGTCAGTTAATTGTTTACTGGTTATGCTGTGTAGGTACAATGGATTGTCTGTAAAGGTAAACTTTAAGTGTCAGTCAATTGGTTACTTGTTGTGATGTGTACGTACAAGTGCTTGCGAAATACTGGGTGAACTTTAAGAGTCCGTCAAATATTTACTTGATGCTTAGATACAAGGGTTTTTGGGAATAGGGTTAGATTAATATGCTAGTCAAATATTTATATTGTCAGATGTGTGTGTATGGTGGATTTACGGGAAAGGAGTAAATTTTAAATGTTAAGCAATGGTTTACTTGCTATGATGTGTAGGTACAAGGGTTTGTCGGAGAAGGGGTGAACTGTAAGTGTGAATCAAATATTTCTTTGTGATGTGTAGGTACAAGGGATTGTGGGGAAAAAGTGTACGTTAAGTGTTACTCAAATATTTACATGTTATGATGTGTAGGTACAAGAGATTGTGGGGTAAAGTGTAAACTTTAAGAAATGGAAGTTGATAAACACTGAATTTTAATATAATGCTACTGTTTGCTTTACTTGCATTTTTTACGTCTCAGCATCTGGAGCTCAAACTCACGTGGGTCCTCCAGTAATCCATTTTGCATTTAAGATGGTGGAAACTGCCACTAAGATTACCGAGGCCAGCAAGCAAGGGGAAACGTGTAATGCCGACATTTCGGTTCCCTGAACATCGAACGGGACAAACATGATGAAGCTGCAACAAGACATGGAGGTAGACTCCGTGAACGCCAATTTTAGTACCAATAATTGCTAGGTGCTAGAACATGAGACTATTGAGTCTACATTTAAGGGACGAATTTTTGATAGTACAAGTATAAGTACTTCAGAAATACTTGACCCTAAAGGTTTCATGGAACCGTGTCAGGACCTGATTGTTAAAGAGAGTAAATCCATCTCAAATAACCACAGGAGTGGTTTAAAAATGAATTTCTTCTTTGATATTAGTAGTATGTTTTTGAGAGTTCTGCATCACACGTATTATGATCCAGAATTCTCACCTGTGTTAATAAATGTATGATGTAGAATACTCCTATGATTTAGAAGTCTCATGTTTGATATTCGACGATTTTTTGTTGTTTGGGTCGGTGGCGTATTGCCGTTCACCAGGATCGTTGTGTGTGTGTGTGTGTGTGTGTGTGTGTGTGTGTGTGTGTGTGTGTGTGTGTGTGTGTGTGTGTGTGTGTGAGTGTGGATGGGTGTGTGTTGTTTGGAATTTTGGGGGCGGCGGTGGGGGTTCGCGGGGATTTTCGTTTCGATGGGTGTGTGTGCTTGGACTCTCATGTATGATAATAGATTTGGGTTCGCATCTTGGATGGTAAAAACACACATTCGATTTTAAAGTTAAGATGTGAGATGTTTATGAGTCTTGAGGGATGGGTGTTAAGAATTGTGGTGTTTAAACATTCATGTGTGGACATCGAGGAACCTGATGTATGAATATGGAGTCCCAGGGTTCGATACCCGGAAACTCTAATCCTCCATACGATGTAGAGGGGATATGTGATAAACAGTAACATAGTAACCCCGATTCTACAGGTTTGATTATGATTCACCCCCTCCATACATACCGCTCGCGCAGGAAGGAACAAGTTTCTACAGTCACTTCACGTCGGAACGTCAAAATGGGCGGTACAATAACTTCTATTATTGAAAGCGATGCTAGATTCTGGGAGAATCTGCATGACTATGAACATCTGCGAAAGAATTGAATTGAGCATCATGAGCAAACGTGTGATGGAAAGATACATCAAATGATATGCAAGAATCCTGCACATCATGATGCAGTTACATCATATGCTCAATGTGGAATGAACTGCAAAGTGTATCTCGTGGGTAAGTAGAATTACAATTGTGTGTTAACTTGGAAGTGTCGTTATGTGTTAGAGAGCTAACGATAAATATGTATATTTCAGAAAATCCCAAAGTGATGACGTTGCATGCAAGTCCAAGCAGGATCAAGATGAAGATGTTTTTGGTCCGTACATAATCATCCGTGTAAGGATGTTGCTACATCGACACCCGATGAGGAGGCTATAGAAAAGTGAGTATAAAATAATACGATCTTTTTATGTTAACAAGTATAGAAATATGTTCGATGTTGAGACATAGCTCGTGAACATCCACAGATCCTCTAAGAAAGCAGAGAAAAAGAAGACGAACTGCAAACCGAGGATCGTCAAAGCCAAGAAGACGTTCGATCAAGACAAGTTTCATTAAAATGATGTTCGAGCCCTTCACCCCCTTCGCAGAAGAAATTGCGAGTGATGGTAAATAGTGTGTGCGTGAATGATAATGACATCTCCATTAGCACCGAGTATCGTGTTAACATAGTATTGTACAATGAACTCCCATCCCTGGACATGAAAGCTTCACATGGTGATACGTTTGTGTATATTACAAAAGAGGATTGGTAGATAATAATAGTAAATATGTGTGTTTTGGACACGTATCTGAAAAATGGTAAACATCGTTGTGCACCGTACAGTGAAAATGTAATTTATGCATTTAATATAATGTTATGTATGAATAACATGGAAGAAATAACGTTTGTGAATCCATGTTTAAATGTGAATAGTATAAATCTGAATAGTACAGCAGTTAATGGACTTTAAAGACTAATTCCATATATTGAAAGAAATTTATATCAACTATATGATATTCATAAATCATTATGTTCATTTGATGCAATAAGCAGTAGTGCAAGGAGGAGGATATTGGAGATATATATGAAAGTTAATAAAAAGATAATTTGAATTTGTATTCTTTTATTACACTATATGATAGATTGTACAACAGGAGTTAATGGTTTATAAGTGAATAATTAAACAGAATAATGAAGTTTGTGCAGGAAAATTTGATGATGCTTGAACTTCTAATCTGACGTACACTGCTCCCGTCACTGTATCCTTAGGTTGATGAGAGCAATCGATGACGACTAGCGGTGCATATTTCAGAAAGTCATTCCGATTCAAAAGAGGGTAATTCTCCCTACCGTAGTAGGATGATTGAAATTTAGAATATTGATCATACAGAGATGCGAATTTTGAATTGGCTAAATCCAAATTTATGTCGTGATAGGGGTAAGATTCACTGTTGAGATAAAGTTTCAGATTATTGATATTATAATGATAAAATAGAGAAGCATCCTTAGCGAGATGATTCAATCTGTCCACTTGTGCACCGACTATGACGAAACGTGGTTTTTCAAGTTTAGTCGTGGTTGCAATGCTCCATGTGAATGCTTTAGTTTGGCGTACAGCAGGTTGAGTATGCAGGTCCAAGGTTCGAAATGCAACGTGTACAGGTTTATTCGATTTGACGAGTTTAAATTTATCAACTCGTTCAGAATCTGAGAGTCGGAGTACAGAGTACAGAGGAACGATGGCATTGAAGATACCATTCGATGTATTCACGATGTCTACCGCTCCTCCTGGTTAGATCCAACCTGCATTCAGTAAACGATTCAATTCCAGTTCATTCAGAGATGCATAGTTACGCATCGTTGATGAAATAACCAGATTTCTGGTTCTGTCAGTAGTAGTCCCATTCATATCTAGATGCGTCTCATCGAATAGGAATGCCATAGCATTGTTACTCAATTTCGATGTCGATTGATGGTTCCTGCGAGATGTGATAACCTGGAGGTACCGTCGGAAAAAATTCATACAGAGAATGACCACTCTTAACATTGATGAAAGATCGAGTAGCAAGACTACACTCGATACGTATAATGCTAACCTTGAATGTGTTAACCAAATCATTAGAATCGGTCAGCACGTTCGCCGAAACTCACTGTTTAGAGGTGAACCGAGAAGAGAAGCTATCGATCTCTCACAACTAAAGTCGATAATATAGGGGCATTGAATTTCCGCTTTCATGGTTGTTGCTATTAGCACGTGGAATGAAATCACCGATGTCGAGAGCATCCTTGAGCAGGAGAGCGATATCGTCCAATTCACAAGTACCCGGTGGAATCACTATACCCTCGACTTTACCATCGCGAACGTAATGGAATAGATTATTGCTCTCATTCATATTAGGAATCGAGTAAGATGTCTCGAAATTCAATAGAGCTATCTCGTAGTGACCGCCTGGATCCAGATGTAGTTGTGGATTGAGAAATGTAGAGAAGCTCGTATCAATTCCACTTACGGTGATCATTTTATTCATTTTGATAGTTTACGAATGTAGCCGAGTTCGTTTTATAAGAGAAACTGAAGGCACAAGTGACCACAAATAACGGAATAGAAATCTTGATATCTCCATGTATTATAAAGGATCTTAATACCTGAAAGATATGCTTCTATCTCTTTTGGTGGTCTCAGATCACCGAAACTGTCAAAGTAGTATGCAACGTTACCATCATTGCGTACAGCAACCCAATGAGTACCAGAATTATACGATATATCCAAATTAACTACTATTCTCTCATCGTATCGAGGATGTGGAGGTAGTTTATCTAACATGTAGACACCTCTAAAATGTGGACTGTGTAGACGTCGTGCATAAGAAGCGATCTCGTAAGCACTCAGGGATTTTTCCGGGATAAATATAGGCCTCGCCCCGAGCTTTTTGATCGAAGATAGCACCTACAGCTAAACCACCTGTTGCACCTAGAGCAGCTAAAAGTGGTAGTAAAGGTAAGAAACCACCTCTCTTGCTGCGACGTTTACGCATACTAGCGCCCACTGCCAATTTACGCTTCATAAGTGTGGTGACAAGTCAAGCTGCAATTCGTTCACCCAAAGAAGCGTCAGCAAATTTTACCCGTCTCCAAGCCTTCTCCGCGAGCACCTTATCGGCTAGACGTCGTGATTCTGCATCAGTACTCGCTGTGTAAGCTTTGTCGTGATCGATAAACGCCGAGTACAACCCATGCACTGGTAAGTCGCCCCTCTGACATCGTTTATGTAGTTTTGTTCCAGGACCACAGCAGCGATAACCCGGTAAATGAGCCTCAAATGGTAATGAATTAATCAAGCAATTAAGAATTCCCGAACCCTTGGGTGCACGTGTAGAGTGCATGTCTCACTATGAAATAAAATGCAAACCGTATGCTTTATAAGTATTAGTCGTGATATGGAAGTAGTAAAGCAAAAGTGTACGTTACTCATACAGGTGTTAGACTTCAATGATGATGTTCGCAAAGGACGACACGGCACGCTGTTTCCGAGTAAAGTTAGAGCACTCATATTGGGTAGTTCAAATGCTGGAAAAATGAATGTTCTACTCAACCTGCTTGTTCACGAGAATGGTCTGAGATTCGAAAACCTCTACATATATTCTAAATCGTTGCAACAAGCTAAATATCGGTATTTACTCAAGGTACTGAACACTATACCCGATATAGGCGTATTTAGGTTCGATTATGGTGAAAAAGTAGTCCAAACGTCGGAAGCCAGAGAAAACTCGATATTCGTATTTGACGATGTGATACATGAAAAACAGGGTAAGATAGCCTCCTATTACAGTATGGGTAGACATCGTAACGTCGATGCTATATATTTAGCTCAAACATATGCTAAAGTACCTAAACGTTTAATCAGAGGTAATGCAAACATGGCTGTACTCTTTAGACAGGATAATCTCAATTTAAAACATATATATGAAGATTATGTAAATACCGATATGTCCTATGCTGAATTTAAGGATATGTGTAAACATATATGGGAGAGTAATGAACGATCCTTTGTTGTCATAGTACCGGAATATCCATTGAACGAGGGATACTACCGACACGGATTTGATCTCTTTATCAGAATGAATAAATAGAATAATTCATCACCAAAGCGATGAGTATCGATAGGTTCTGATCCCGAAGAGACATACCCTCTAGGGGTTTGTTTAATTGGTATATCCTAATTAGAGATGGATCGGGAAACTGTAGGTTTAAGGGAAAACGGTTGTGAAATGTTCGCGACCCTGAAGAAGGCGACGATGCGACGACTAAACTTTATGTGGATACGCATACTGCTGAAGTCGAGAATCGAATGCAGATATACAGCGAGCAGATCTCGTATCAACGTATAGGCGAGTTTGAAGCAATGCTTAGGGCTCACATACAAAAGTCGCTCGACATCCAGTACAACAATTTAGTGGATTGCTTAAGTAAATATGCATTTAAACGTGATTCCGAAATTAATATCATTCTTGATGGTATAAGAATGAAAACGCTATTGGAACCGCTTCGCGATCACGATGTTCCTAATAAAATATGTAGATGACAGGATGCCAATTCATGAATCTAATGGAACTCTGTCATTTCGAATGAGAAGATTAAAGGAGATAGCAGATCCGATAGATGATACTGATGCACTCACCATGAATTATGTTAATCACTTCTTTATACAGAAACAGAATGAATTGAAATCAGGTTTAACTGAGACAATAACAAACATTGCCGATACTATATCAGAGAAACTGAATGATCTACAAAGACGTTTAACTAGCACGATTAGCAGTGCTAGCGCGACAATAACAACAGCTGTGAAAAAGGAAACGAAAGAAGTAACCGCACGACACACCGAACTTGATAATATACAAATCAGTATAAATAACGATATTCATACCATGAAAGCACGAATGAGAAACGTTGTAAACGCTATGCTACAACAATTGAAAGCTCAACTCATAATTACAGTGCAAACACGTCCCTTTCGAGGTCCCTCGCTAAGGTATACGTTAACATCGGGACTGGAATACTATGAAGTTCCTGGAAATGGAACTGTACTTTCGTGCAGTATACTTTTCTCAGTACAACCGAATACTATAAACGGTACATTGTTTGCAATAAATGGTAGACTAGTTGAAAGATATCCTGCAATAGTTGAAACTGGAGATATGCTAACGTTTACGGCACCTGCTGGACGTGCTAAAGATGCTCATATATTAAGTATAGGACTGATGGTTTCATATAAATTAGCAGTGGTCGATTAATTATACATTCATTTCGATATGGATTCTGAAGCTCTAAGACTTATAGAATCCATCGCCCGTCATAGTAGGGCAATAAGATAAAAGTTACGCTCCTCAAGGGAATGAAATTCGAAAAGCAAAAAATCATGTCTGAAGTTCTTCAACCTGTAACCGATCCACTGAAAATAATAGCGAAAGCACATCAAGATGATGATGATGAAAAACCAGACTACGTGACTGACAGCGCCTACGGAGCTGAAAAGTATCCACACAAGGTTCGAACTAATAGTTCGAGTGATATGGACAGCACTTACGGCGTACGATAGGAAGATTGTGAATATAAATTAGGTAATAAAACCGTTGTGTTTACATCTGATGGTATTCAGATAGGAGCAGACACGTACGAGCCAACTACCGGATTGTATGAATTATTATTTAAACGTTTACCTCGCAAATCATCGTATACCGAAGAGGATTTAGACGTATATTCACAAATATTACAGAATACTCAAGTTTGCAGACATGGATATTCGCGAAATGGTCGTTTGAGTACAAATCGAGGCTTCAAGTACCGTCATATCATTCGTGATCTTGTGAATGTTCGAGCTGGATTCCGTTTACGTTGGAAAGAATATGTACCGCAGAGAGAATTAGATTATGTTTATTGGAATGATCCTAATGAACTAATAAACAGATTAAGATTATTAGTTGCATCGAGAGATGCAGGTAATTTGAATCATTCATCCGAGATAGAAGAAGTTATTACAGAACTTAAAATATAAAGAATTTTAGAATGATAAAGCGTCGCATAGCAATTGAATTACATGCACCTACCAGAAGACATTTTCTACGACTTAAGATCATTAGCAAAGGAATGAATGATTTCGTACAAATAGATCTGATGGACATGTCTAATTATGCAAGAGAAAATAGAAATTATAAGTATATTCTTCTGGCATGAAATTTCTCTTCCAAAATGGCTTATGCACGAGCATTACGTGATAAAAGTGGCACTAACGTTTCGACTGCCATGCAGGATATATTGAATGAAATCGAATCGTTTCCGAAGAACATTCAATTTGATAAGGAAAAGAGTTTTACAATAAACATTTCCGCGAACTAATGAATAGGAATAATATTAATCATTATAGTACATTCACTCACGTTAAGGCTGCAGCAGTTGAACGTCTAATAAGAACAGTTAAGATGAATCTGCATAAGGAATTTATTGTTCAAGGCTCATATCAATGGATAAACACACTACCCAGAATTATTCATACATACAACCATTCTTACCATAGAACAATTCACATGAAGCCTATAGATGTTCGTGATAATTCACTTCTCAGTGTGTACAAATATGATAAAAGGTTACGTGAGAAGAGGAAGTCTAGACTTTTTCGTGTTTGTGACTATGAGAGGATTTCTAAGCACAAAGGAATTATGGAGAAAGGTTACCTACCTAATTGGAGTGTTGAAGTCTGTAGGATACATACAGTGCAAAGGACACATCCATTGACATACCTGATCGCTGATCTGGAAGGTGATTTAATTCTGTGTGCATCTTATGCTCATGAGTTACAGAGAACTCGATATCCAGACACATATTTCGTGGAACGGGTGATTAGACGATGTGGTGATAGGATTTTAGTGAAATGGTTAGAATTTCTTACCCATGAATGGATTAATGGGACTGATATTGTATGAATAAAAAAACACAACTCAATAAAGATGATACTTCTAATGATGTTCTTTTTATTCACCTTGATTCCTTGAGAAATGAGATATTTAACTTTACATATAAATTCATGATATTTAAACAAACATGATTTTCACAAAATGGTGTGCTTTAAACACAACTCAATAAAGAATAAAGTTTAAATCCATACATTTCATACATGATTATAGTTGTGAACAATAAAGGTTATTTCATCACAACTTTTAAAACATGCCATTATAATATGTGATTAGTAAATTCAATGTTCTTCTTGATTTCTTAAGAAGTGTGACACATATATAAACATGATTATACTTGAACTAATTTTCACAAAATGGTGTGCTTTAAACACAATTCAATAAAGATTATAGTTTAAATCCATACATTTCATACATGACTATAGTTGTGAACAATAAAGATTACTTCATCATAACTTTTAAAACGTAAACATGATAGTAAAATTTTAATATATGATAGTATTCTTTTGTTTTGAAATAACATTCAAAATGTAAACATACATGATAATTTGATTTTCTCTGCAAAATAGTTTGTTTTAAACACAACTGATATTCTTAAACTTTAAATCCATACATGATTATAGTTGTAAACAATTTTATTTCAAACCGTGAACAAGATTAGTAAATTCATTCATGATGTAACACTATTAGATAAAAGAATAATAGTGCGCTTTAAACACAATTCAATAATTTTTATTCCTAACGTGAAACATGAAAACATTATTCATCATCATCATCATCATCATCACAGTAATATGTTATCATCATGTGAGTAATATTAAACTTTAAAACCATACATGATTATGCCTTACATTTAAATTCAGACATGATTATAGTTGTAAACAAATTTTATTTCATCATAACTTTCAAAGGAAAATAACATAGTAGCATTATTCGAAAATTTGTGCTTTACACACAACTCAATAAAGGATGATATTCCATCCTCTTAGGAATATGTTGATATCATGTGATTAGCAATAAACTTAAACCCGTATGATTATATTTGTAACATATAGTTGAAATAACGTTTTATTTAATTTTTTCTATAGCATAATATCCCCATGCTAACGTCGAAAATGAGTTATCGTGAATGTATCGTTTTGTATCGGTACCGTTTAAATCTATCTTATTAGATTCAATGGTATGAACTCATGTTTATGACTTCTGAAACATTTCTGCACGCTTCGATGTATCGTATCAGGATGTGTAATACACGAGAAATATTGGTCAAAGTTTAAAACTCTCATCGAATCTTTTGTTACACCTTTTGATTTTTTAATCAATTCATTATCGTATCGATAACAATATAATTTCGACTTCAATCCTACATACTCAGTCATGATCCTGCCAGCTAGCTCATCCTTAAATAACCCTGGGAACTTTTTATTCTTTAAAGGAATTTCATATACATTATCAACTGGATAATTTGATGTATCAAATAAAAGTATATTTTCTTTAATAAATTCGTATATATTGCTACTTGTTTCGAAGAGAAGTGCATCTGTGTCGGTATAGTTTAAGCTAACATCTTTTAAATTTTTCTTCGGAATTTCATAATAAAAATCATACATTTTATGTTTTGATAGATCCAGGATCACTTGTCCTATGCATATAGGTTTATTCATCAATATTTCATCTCTGGGCAACTGTATACCTAAAAAATTCTCATAAAAAATCACATATCTGATACACGTTTGTCGAGCCATTAATTTTCGAGCCTGTTTCCAACTGGTAGCTAAATGAAATGAATTATAACGTTTTAAATTCTCTATAAATTTGCCGTAAACACAATTATTCATTAACTTCCATAGATTCTGTCCAAATTTTGTCTTATCTTCAATACGCTTACGTTCATTTAGTTCGATATAAGGATTTATCCATTTAGATTGTCTATAACTGATTACTCTATGTATATGTGATACATTCAAACCAAGTTTAACACATTGTTGAAAATTGAGATAATGTAATATATATTTCTTTTTATCGTTCACAGTTGTTAGCAGCTTTCTGTACTTGTCACCCGGAGCAATTTCGTTTACTGGACATAGTAGTAGACCATTGTGCTAATCGTGTAGTTCTTGAGGATATTTAAAATCTACCTCCAACACGTATCCCACATCGGAATCCTTTGCAAAAGACATAAAGTCTATTGATTTAATTTCATCATTGGTTAACCACCTTACATCACAATATGGTAAACAGTTATTATTCATTGAGTAACTATATAAAGAATTACAGTCAACATAAATTAAATAATTATTCGGTTGAGTGTGATCATAACTATTCATATATTTGTTATTGACTTTAGAATACCAATTGGATGCCATGCATATACCACCTCCGATAGCGTTTTTGAAAAAGCCAATCATAGTTTTATCTGTTAATAATGAAATCTGTACACCCGTCGTTCTTAGCATTGCGTCGTAAGCCAAACCTGGAACTGTATAAAATTGACATGGATCCAATCCATACATGCCGATACTTAATTCACGGAAACGTTCGAACACGTCTGTTAATATTAACGCGTCACTCTTAAGATAGGGATTTAAACATTCACCCAGATTTTTAACCTTGAATTCATTCCATACAGCTTTAGCATGCATGTAATCCTCATCGGTTACATTCTCAAAATGATGTTTAGCTGGTAGATTGGCTTCGCGTAGTTTTCTACACAATCCACATACATGTACGGGAAGACACTTTTACGTTTCATCAATCGTCTATGTAAGGAATTTGTATATGTATTATTGATATAATGAAAATCATTAGACTCTAAAATGTCCGAAATGTAACTAAGTTTTGAATCCAAAAACGATAGCTATCTCGAAATCTTAGATATATTCTCTTTCCATTAGAATTTGAATATCTTTTGCTAAATAATAAGTAATTTTTTAGAAGGTTGTGCAATACACTTAATTGGTTCCGTATCATAACCTAATTTTTTGACTATGGAATGTGCATCGTATTTTGACATGCAGTGAAAGAATATCGGTATGCATCCTGGCATTTTCCTGTTTATATTACATTTATTATGAGCTGCACCGATGTACTTTCCAGTCAAGTGACAATGATCACAAAATTTTATGCATGTGTTAAGAAAATCACGCTTGCAAATGTGGCATTGTTCTGAATTTTGGTAATCAATTTCATCCACATCTCTCATATTAATATCGATCTTATTGCTATATATATTAAGAACATCATCTGCAATTATTGTTAACTCTTTAAGAAATTCTTCAATTGAATATGGACCCTCGAATGATTTGAAACGTGTTAAAGTTTCATCATAACTACAAACCATATGCAATGCAATAGCATACCATACATGCTTATGTGTAATGCGAGTCCAACTTTCAGACAATGAATCTTGACACTAATCTAACTTACGCAATATACATTCGATATCGGCATAGATGACAAATGGAATCTTAAGACATTTCAAGTATGCATTGTATTCTATGATATCGTTTTCACCTGCTTTAGGCATAATGATACTTTGATTCATCATACACCGTTTTTATGTCTATTTAAACGTAATTCTGTTGTAAAATATGTACTACATAGATCACATACCCCTTGCGACCATTATGTTTGGATAGCTCTTTCCTAGCAAACGTGATAAGTCTGTTATCAAACAATAATTTCTTTTATACATCAGAAGATTAACATGATATGATTTTACCTCTCTTGGTTGATATAGGAGAATGATCGAATTATCTTCAACACCATATATTGTTACTGAAATATTTGAATTTTGATTCTCGAATTTTTCTACATCTTTCAATGATACGGGGAAAGTTATATTCTGAAAGTTAAATTCTTTAAACATGTCATACTTCTTATAGGACGTGGATCGATTCTTGTTACGTTGTACAGGATATTTGGATGCTAATAAACAATATGAAAAACAATAATTATCTGTATTTCGTATGTTATTAACAGCATTCTTTCCCTTTATAAAGTCTGGTAATTCTGTATACATCCCCGCATTCAATGAATCGTATTGCGTCACATATATATTTATTTTCTCAGTACTGTACAATGATTTTGAGCTGGTACGCGACTCGGAATTATCCATATGATCTAAGATTGGTTGGCCCAGTTTATCTTCATACCACACCGATTTATCTATTGACTGTAATATTGGCTCCAGTTTACTATTAAAATTAAATTTATGGATATTATCGCTCCCTTGTGTTATTATAACATATTGACACGATAAACATGAACCGACCTTAAGACCTGATTTATACATGTCTAATCCCTTATCAACTACATGCAGTATTAATTTTTTACATACCGATAAGGATATTGCTGGATCTAATATGTTAACACTGTTATGAATCTCAAATGTATACACACGTTTGGAAAAAAGCTGATTCTGTGTGAATGACCGCTAGCCCATCAGGTTGTAACGCGCCACTGCTCGTCATCTCTTGTGCACTTGATGGTTGTCCAGGGAGGTTGACCGTACTCGGCATTTCTGGAACATGCGTCAACACGTTGATTTACGTAGGTTCATGTACGTGAGATAGTATCTGAAGCTACGTACATTCGTATGAACAGAAGCGGTATGTACGAAGCGAAACTCAACAGTAAATATCGTTCCCAGAAATCTATTATGCATGACATGTAAATTTTTACGTAACGTGCAGACGTGTGAACATCTGTAGAAATACATAAAATGTCTGTAAGTGCAATTACATGTCTCTCTATACTTTACATGCATATATGAAAATTAACATGCAATATCATTTTTTATGAAAATTGACTCACCTTTTGACGTCATTACTGGTTGCCTAAAAACTCAATTTATGTCGTTTGAAACCACTGTCTAAGAGTTCTTCTCCATGGTATTGTAGGAAGCAGTCACCTCTGTTTAGGAGTTCTTTCTGCGATGAGGTGATGTACTGGAATCTAGCTGGCAGGAAGACTTGGAATTCTGGTGTTTCCACGACGATCCGCTCGCCAATCTGGTCTTTACCGTTTTCACACATCGAATACAGTATTGCAGAGTTTTATCCAGATCTCGTAATTTTCTCGTTGGTAAATGGGTAACTCCTTCGGCTAACTGATTTAACAGCAACATTTCGTGGTTCGAAACAAACTAATCGAATCGGAATTACTTCTACACTCTTCATAAATTAAACAAAGATTAATAAACAATATACAACTTTTATCTCTTACCTGAAGGATGCATATTATCATCAGGTTCGACTGACTTCTTCCTCTCTGTAACAGGCTTATTTATTGGAAGAGACTCCGCCCACTTCCAGTAGATCCATAATTTATCTTATTACGTAGTTACGTAACCATTTTGGTTTAACTGTCAATGATCTACATGTTTGAATTTAAAGTTTATTACTAATAACTTTTTTTTTAACTCAATGCTTATATAGAACTAGATTTTACATCATACAATCCCCCCACCATTCATCCACATGCGTGCACACACTGACTGTGATTCGCTCCCCACATCTTGGAGGGCGAATGTAGACATGCTTTACAAGATATATACTTTTTTCGAAACTTCTGATATTTCTTATATTTGGTTTTCTAACACATTCACAGTATTGTTTTATCATTATTGCAAATTTATAGCTTCATCTGTTTAATTTATAAACGAACTCTATTTTTTCTTTTTTTCGTAGCATTATTTCACCATTATTCGATCGATGAAATAGTATGCTCACTTTTGGATACCCCTGGGTATCGTCTGGGGGATTTCGGATTTCTCACGGTGACATTACATAACAACCACTCCCCTGTTTGTTCGGCTAGACAGCTGTGCTTATCCCCTGTATGTGTGAAAAGGATTGAACAGGTGTGTGTATAGTCAGTACGACATTACTATGGATCCCCCATTTACTATATGGTCATAACTTGCACACGTATTTCATCTTGTACATGCTAAACTGAGTGCATTAACCGCTACAACATACTAACACATCTAGATACGTTTATATCTCTTGCATTCCTCAATCAATTCATCTCGTATACTTCCTACACATTTTTTTCTCAAAGTTATATTCATCATTCTTACAGAGATGTACTTTCACTAGTAGACAAAACTTTATTTTTTCTCGCAATGCTATGTTCGATCTTAAAGGAAATACTTTCTATCAGTCATCATCTGATATACACTTTTTGCTTATGCTCCACTTTTATCGTGCTTAGAGGGAGCGTTCATTTTTATACAACCAATCAGGCATTATTATTTATACATCAGCGTGGAATAATCTTTCAGACAGAGCTTATCTCCTGCGCATGTGAAAAGGGTTGAACAGGTGTGTGTATAGTCATTACAACATTACTATGGATCCACATTTACTATATGGTCATAACTTGCATACGTATTTCATCATGTACATGCTAAACTGAGTACATTAACCGCTATAACATACTTATACATCTAGATACGTTTATATCTCATGCGTTCCTCAATCAATTCTTCTCGTATACTCCCTACACAGTTTTTTCTTAAAGTTATATTCATCATTCTTACAGAGATGTTCTTTCACTAGTAGACGAAACTTTATTTTTTCTCGCAATGCTATGTTCGATCTTAGGGAAAATTCTTTTTATCAACCATCATCTGATACACACTTTTTGCGTATGCTCCACTTTACCGTGCTTAGAGGGAACGTTCATTTATATACAACCATTCAGACATTGTTATTTATCCATCAACGTGGAGTAACCTTTCTGACAGATTTACATTTCTTTTCTTTTCTTTTCTTATACTTCGAGGTGGGAAGATTCTTGCCTAGCTTAACATTCCATCACACATACATTACTGAAAACCTTTCAGACAGATTTACATTATTTTTTTTTCTTTTCTTATACTTCGAGGTGGGAAGACTCTAACCTTACATACATTACTGAAGAATGGATTCTGAATAGGGAAGATCCCCTTACCAGATTGTCTTAATACATTTATTTCATAAATATTTTCTCAGTACACGTAACCAGTTATTCTCTCGGTATTCTTATACATATGGAATAAAGATATTACATTTTATCATACACTAATAGAAAAATGCATCGAACCCTACATTCGATATCCATACATGAGAGTTCAAGCACACACACCCCTCGATACGGAGATCCCCGCGAACCCTCGCCGCCGCCCCCCAACATTCCAATCAACTCACACCCATCCACACACACAACGATCCTGAGGAACGGCAATACGCCACCCACCCAAACAACAAAAAATCGTCGAATATCAAACATGAGACTTCTATATCATAGGAGTGTTCTACATCATACATTTATTAACACAGCTGAGAATTCTGAATCACATCAGGTTGGATGCAGAACTCTCAAAACATACTACTGATATTTTATATTTGATCCACAAACCTGATGCGGGTGTAACTATTTAGTCCTTCTTTAATTCGAAGGCCAAAGTAATTCTCTGCACCATTAAGCTCAATCAAAATTTCCATGCGATAATGGAGGCTATTTTGGAAAAATTGCCTAAATTCGAGGGGGAGCTTTACCGAAAAGGTTGTTGGCCGCACACAGTCTGGTGATTAACATATTTTATTACGACTAGCATATCTTATTATTCTGCATATCTTATTATAACTACGCAGTAGTGAATACACAGAACAAAGATGATGAGTATTGCTTTGCCTGGTCTATGCTGGCAAGTAGGTAGGTACTCCGCTAAGATAAATTCAGAGAAAACAGTTTCATTCCCTTAAATGCTGCTTTTCACTGCTTACAATTATGAAGGGATTGAACTCCCTGTAGCTCTGCACTAGGTTTAATGCTTTGAAAAGCAAAACAAGGGATATCAATTGCAGTGTATGGTATAGAGGAAGATTCAAGAAAGGTCATACCAGCCTGCTGAGAAGAAGGATGTACATGTCAATCTTCTGAATATAGAAGAAGAGTATAATTCTCACTACTGCCTTATAAAAAATCTGTCAAGGCCTCTAAGGTCCAAGATTACGGACCATCAGAGAATGTGGGCATGTGAGAGGTGCCTGAAACGTTGTGCAAATGAAGAAGCACTTAAGTCACACAAGCTGAGATGCAAAAACTGTCAAAATCTTAAGATTCCTAAAAAAAGGAGGTCCTGGATTGTAAATCATTTTCCAAGAGCGCTCTCCTACCTTTTGTTATGTATGCGCATATTGAATCTGTTTATTACCCCTCTCCACCATTGCGAGCCCTCAAGCAATGCTTGTTGGACAAGGGCTATCCAGCAACACGAGGCAATGTCTGTCCTTCTAAAGGTAGTGTGTCGTCATGATCAGGCATTATTAAGATTCTTCCTCTTCAGCTGTCCTAAAGCTATTGATGAGTTCATTAAGCAGCTGAAATCACTTACTGATGAAGTCATTAATGTTTATTTGAGAATTGTTCCGATGCATCTTACCCAGGAAGAAGAACAGGGTTTTCAAAATACCTCTGAGTGGCACATTTCACTCAGGGTTTTTGTTACGGATGAAATGAAGGTGAGATATCACGATGATGTGACAGGTCAAAGTCTGGGTGCTGCTCATAATAACTGCAATTGAAATCAAAGGTCCCAGGATTCATACCTATCTTTTCCATATTTGACTCAGTGGTTTTGTTACGGATGAACTAAAGGTGAGATATAACGATTACGTGACAGGTCAAAATCTGGGTGCTGCTCATAATAACTGCAATTTAAATCAAAGGTACCAGGCTTCATACCTATTTTTTCCATTATTTATGTAATTATGACAGCCACTTTCTAATAAGACACATTGTATATAATGATAAACCTATATCACGCATTGCACAACCCCCCGAGCGATATATATATATATATATATATATATATATATATATATATATATATATATATATATATATATATATATATATATATATATATATATATTATATCATTCATCAAACCGCACAGGAACATTCAGTTCAGGTTTCTGGATAGCTATAAGTTCTTGGATGATAAGCTATTCACCCTTGCTGATATGCTTGAGTTAGATGATTTTAAGCTGACTAGGGCCAAACACCCTGATAATGTGCAATTTAACTTGGTCACATCCAAGGGGATATTTCCCAAATGACTATATAGAATCAAAAGAAAAACTTGAAGAGTTCTCTACCTCGTCTCACTAGAAAAGAGACCACCGATGAGGAGTACAGGAACTCTGAAAAGGTCTGGGATTCCTTTGGGATCCAAAACCTTGGAGAATACAGCGATTTATATCTAAAAACAGATTTTCCGCTCCCATCTGATATTTTTGAGAAATTCAGAAATCTCCTAATCGAAATGTATAACCTCTATCCAGCGTGGTTTTACACATTAACAGTGGTTGCTTTCTACGCCGCGTTGAAATCGACAAAGGCGAGACTCTCATTAATTCATGATAAGAGTATGCTGGAATTCTTTGAGGCTGGGATCCAAGTGGCTTTGTGCACTGTGGTCAAGTGTCATTCCAAAGCCAACCGCATGTACATTGAAAACTTCGATCAGAGTACCCTGGTGAACTTACTCTCATTCTGGGACATTAACAACCTATACGTCCAGAGCATGATTGCAGTAATGCTGTGCGGTGATCTCAAATGGATGACCAGAGATGAAATTGGCAGTATCGACTTCATGGCCATCCCACCAAATTCCGATTTTGGATATGTCTTGGAAGTCGACTTTTAATGTCGCGCTCATATTCATGACGCCCATAACGAATTTCTTTTCTGCGCTCAGACTGAAATGACACCCAATGGCCAATACAAGAAACTGCTAGAACGCTAGAGGATAAAAGCAATTTTGTCTTGCACTCCAGAGCCCTTCAGCAGTGCATTGAAAAGTGCCTGACTGTGATACATATTCACAGAGTAGTGTCGTACAGACAATCTCACTGGCTAATATACATAGATTTAAATACTGCAAAGAGGTCTCAGGAAAGGATTAAGTTTGGTCAGAACTGTGGAAAATGTTAATAACGCTGTATAGGGAAAATGTATTGAAAATATCCGAAAACATACAGATTCTTAGATCGTAAGCCAGTGGAAACAGGGCAAGATTCTCATTCCCAGACCGAACATTTTGAAAAGAATCATCTTCGAAGAAGATCTGGGGAACATTGAACTTTCCAGGGTGGAAGTAATTATGAATAAACCGATTTACATAGCACATGCTATTTTGTACATTTCTAAATTAATCATATATGATTTTATAAAGTTATTAAACCGGATAGCTATAAATTCATTAGAGATAACCCACACAATTTATATACCTTAAATTTCGAAACAGACAATGCATATGGCATAAGGCAGGCTAATAGGAAAGTAATCGGTTTGTTCAAGGACGAACTGTGCCGCAAGACTATGAGTGAGTATATTGGACTACGCGCGAAGTTATATGAATGGGGATATGAAGGCCAGCTTATGAAGAAGTCCAAAGGTGTCACCAAATGTGGAGTACAAGCAATATATTTTGATAACCTTTTTAAATGTCTAGAAGACATACATTCAAAATTACATACTCTGCAGGAAACGTTACGGACCGATAAGCACAAAATTACCACAACTGAAAGCAACAAACTAGCATTGCATGCCCGCCTCGGTAGCGTAGATGGTAGCATGTCTATCTCACGTTCAACAAGTCCCGTGTTCGAATCTCGGTCAGGGTGAGTTACATGGATAAGGTTTTTCTGGGGTTTTCCTTTATCCGAAAGACAAATGTGGGGTATCTCTAAGCTCCATGGACCCTGGACACATTTGGGCATTATTTCACCCATTTCATTCACCGTCCGCTATGACTTAACGTTGAAGGACGTAAAATTGCTAAAAAAAACTAGTATTACATTGGAGTAATGACAAAAGGAAGCTCGTGGAAGGAAGCCATTGTACACTTGCACGGGATCATTATTCCCTTAAACCACCCAGCAATAGTTAGTGCTTTTTTGTTGTAATTTTACGTCCTCCAACGTTAAGTCATATCGGACGGTGAATGAATTGGGGAAATGATGCTCAAATGTGTCAAGGGTCCATGGAGCTTAGAGCTACCCGACATTAGTCTGTAAGGATAAGAGAAAACGCTGGAAAAAACCAGGTAACTCACCCTGACCGAATTCAAACTCGAAACCTCTTGAACGTGAGGCAGACGTGCTACCATTTACGCTACTGAGTCGGGCTACTTTAGTAGTTTCCCACCAGCATGTAAATATGAGGGGACTTTCAATTGTATTACATTGTATATATAGTTTTGTTTAATTGTATTGTTTTGTGAATTTAATTTTTGCCATCGATTGTATATATGAGGTTTTCTTTAATTACATTGTGTTGTGTTATATTGTAAAATTTAATTTTTTTTCTCGAAGGGGTATATATGATGTTTTTTTTTATAAAATAAGAATTAGACAGTTTGCAACATAGAAGCATGTTTATTTATTCTTTCATTTTCGTTACATTACAATACATTGTCCGAATATATCCACTCACATCCCGGAAATCCATATCATTTAACAAGATGCCTATTTCCATGCCTCCTTAAAACTATTTCTATTAAATAAGTATTGGGTAGCTAGTCCTTTGTAGTTCACGCCTATAAAACGCTCCTTTTATCATTTCGCCACTTTTATCTTAAAGTATGTATGAAGTTGGATTGGTAGGCTTCACGCGATGGACTTAAGGGATTTCAACACTCCAGTTAAATACAAATCCGTTTTTAAAATGTGCTTTATATTTTGATACCCTAACAAGATCACCAACAATAAACATCTAGACACGTCATTTCTCTCCTTGCTCTTGATTGATGTTGTACACAGTCAAAAGAAGGTCGTTATTTACTTCACTGGGATTCATGCGAATAGTAGAATGCAATGTATTATTGTAATTTTTAATAATACTGGGTAAGAGCTCTAACCACTTGTAGGGCCCTAGGATTAAAAACTACCGATACCTCATATTTTTCAAGGTTCGTATTAAGCTTTCCACAGCTGGGGCCTTCACATAACTATAGGTACTATAATGGTTAATAATATATTTCTCCATTATACTTTTAAAGAACTTATTATAAATTTTTGCCATTATCACTTTGAGTGTTCATGATGGCGCCTCCAATTCTTGTGGCCACGCCATGGCTCAGTAGTTAGACCGCTTGGCTTTCACCAAGGCGGCCCGGGTTCGATCCCAGGCGACCACAAAGTGAGATTTGTGCTGGACAACACGGCGTTGGGGCGGGTTTTCTCCGGGACCTCCGGTTTCTCCCGCCATCCCTTTCCACCGGTGCTCCATCTTCATCTCATGTATCATCAGTGTCACCGCCTGCGGTGCCGTATGTAGTAAAAGCGGGCGTTAAACACTACACATTTTTCCAATTCTTGTAGTTATCTTCCGTAGCCTTTGCAACGCTCACTCTGGTCTTGTCCTTTAAAAGTCTTGTATAAGTCATCTTCAAGTAGAAGCTCGTTGCAACCACTATGTATTTGAAGTTTTTGTTAATTCTCGCATATGGTATCATTTCAACCAAGTGGATTTGTAACAAGTCATTCAATCCCTTGCTAACGGTTTTCCGACGTAAGACGTTTCTTCTTGCTGGAGCATGAAGCTCTTTAGCTATATTCTGCTTGGCTGTTATGCTATAACTTTAGATGTATCTAGCTCTCGTATGATTTCTTTAATTTCTTGCTCGTGAGTATTATTACCGGCGTCCCTTGATGCAATGTGGAGTCTTAGCCTGTTCACAAGTATGTTGAGTTTTCTCCAGCAGGTGTAATCTAGCTTATTTTCAGGATGATGCTGCTTCCAAATCATACCAAGTCCGGAATATTTATTAGCAAACGGGCGTATTATATTAGCATATTTATACGATCTACGACATTTCCAGCGTCTTTGTCGCTTGTATCCTGTTCTGTGAAGGAGTGCATCTCTTGTAATCTGTGCTTAGGTATTCAAGTCGTTACTTGGTGTGCGGACATCTCGGGAAAATCCTTAAAGATGAGCTCGTTCAAACCTGGGGTAGACTCATATGCAGCATCCTCAATCCGGATTTGATCATTTACGAAATAAATCTCCTTATTACCCAGCATATATCTGCCACCTTAAATCTTACACCATGTGTTGCATCAAGCTGATCCTTATGCTTTGATCGTACTTTCTGCAGATAAGCAGAAGTAGTATTAAATCCACTGCTACTTCTTCAAACTTTCGTCAAAGACGGTCTCGTTTTTTCTCGTTTATCCAGTATTTCTTCAAGAGGTTTCGTTACAGGCTTCGGACATAGCTTGTTAGTTCTCGAACTTGATTGCTTTCAGAGCTCTTAGTTTTTCTTTTACAGCTTTCATATATCTGGCTACAGACTCCTTAAGATGTATACATTCGCTATCCATTTCGCATATGATTTAGGATAACGGATAACATACAATTTATAGCTTGCGTTCATTTTGATTTCTCAAAACACCATCAGTTTTATTTAACATCTCTATTGTAGTTTTTAACTGACCGACCTCATTCTCACATTCCTGCTAACGTTTCTGGAATTCTTTAAAAAATCGTCGTATTGGCATATAGCTCTCTGCTTGAATTATCTATGTCTGAAATTTGATTGCTTTGTGTATTGTATCCTTCCAATAACGTGTTTACAATCGCATCTAATGAAACTCCCCTCTCATTCTGTACATTAAATTTGAAGGAATATGCGGCAGTTGACTGTAGGTGGATGATCACAGACCATATATTTGAAATTTGATATTCATCATTATTTCCAACCTAGCCATTTTTGCACTCAAATCGTTGATCACCTGCTTAACCATTAGCTCAGCTTCGTTGACACTTCGTTGTTTGAAATTCTGTATTCTATTCTCAATTGTGTCCACGTAGACTTTATGTGAAGCGTCATTATCTTCTTCAGGATCCTGAACGTTGCAGAATCTCTTGTTCGGGAATTGGTATTTTCTCATTTCATATCTATTTATTATGTAGCGATCGATTAGTTTTCTAACTGGAGCACTACTTTCCGAACCAAACCTATGGATACCCATGTTTAACTATACATGAACATCTTCGTTTTCATCTGCTTTAATATGTATGTCAAGTCCATTTCTATAACTCCCCATAGTCATGCGAAACTCCGGAACTATCATATAAAGGTCTCTCTTACGAAAGACTCTGCCAAACGGATTTGCGCAGTTCCTTAAATTTATTATATATCATATCAATGTTTACATAATCATCATAAATATGCTTCAAGTTTAAGTTGTCCTTTCTGTGGAGCAAAATAATATTTGTGTTATCACGAATTTAATTTTTTTAAATTTAGCATAGGATTGCGTTATATATACAGTTAGCATTACGATGTCTACCTATGCTGTAAAGATTTCCAATCTTGATCTGCTTTTCAACAATGATATCATCAAATATAAATTCAGAATTTTCTTTCACCTCCGACGGTTGCATAACAGCTTCTCCATCACTGAATGTATTCACTTCTATTCCATTAATGTTTTCAAGCGCTTTCAGTAGGTATTGATACTTTGGTTGCCAGAGAGGCTTTGAATAAATATAGGTATATAGGTTTTCAAAGAGAAGACCATTCTCATGCAGCAACATACTGAGTAATACGTTTGTGTTCCCTGCATTCGAGGTACCTAAGATAGGAGCTCTAACATTAGAAGGAAACAGCTTTCCATGTCGATTACACCTAAAGTCGCTTTCGAAGTCTAATACCCGGACAGGAAGAGAACACTCTTACTTGACAAGCCCCATCTTAACAACTATCTTATAAAAGGCTTACATTGCGATTATACACATTCTGTAAGAAAATCATGCAAGGCTAAAACATTGGTAATTCATAAAAATATCGAATAAATAGAGTAATAACCTATAAAAGGACACCAGTATATCATGGGAGCTCAAAGAGTAAGGTCGCCATCATATAAGAGCGGTTCTGGATTAATTAATTCAATAATTATTTCGCTATCATTTGAGGTTAGTTTACAGTATATATATATATATATATATATATATATATATATATATATATATATATATATATATGTGTGTGTGTGTGTGTGTGTGTGTGTGTGTGTGTGTGTGTGTGTGCTGTGAACCTGGAAGAAAACTATAAACGCACTTGCAGAGAGGAGATTCTGGATTTAGCCAATTATACGAAGCGTGTGAGGAACACAACATTGCATACACTGAACCGAAGGATACAGCTTCGAGGTACCTGCCTGATAAAGTTCCTGTAGAGAAGGCTTGGAAACGTATTCATTCGTCCGACTCCACTTTTGGCGAGAGTTTGGCAGCCAGGATAGCAGCTGCAATCATGAAATGGGAAAGTTGCCTTCGGTTGCTGGAACACGTAAAATGAGAGGGGGATTTGTAACTCTGATACGCATCATTGCCGCTTTAGGCACTGCAGCTGGAGGGGCTGTTTAAATAGCTTCTGCGGTCAATAAGAAGAAGTCCGCTGATAGGTAGCTTGTAGGAATTGCAAGACATAACAAGGCTATGGAAACTAATGGAAGAGGCCTTAAAAGGAGGCAGGGGAAAATGATAACTAAGAAGAGGAAAGGAAGATCTTTGCAATCTTTGGTGGCCGTTTCTGAATTGTCATGAATTTAAAGAAGAAGAATCAATCTAAATGCAAGAAATGATAAAAAAACTGTGGAGAAGGGCCTTACTTGTACCGGAAGAAGCTCCAAGTAATATCGATATCGAATTATATACTAAACAACCAGATATTCCTTATTTTAGAGGAGTATATATGATTCATAAATCTACCTTCGAAACCTCATATGCAGGAGGGGATTATTGTTAATATTGAAGGGTCTGAAAAAGGAGTAACAGACTGGGTCACTGTGAGGAACTAAGGTGATGTGGCATACCACTTTGTCAGTTTTGATAACTTGAAGCCTCCTCCTGAGATTGAGAAATATATAAATGTTAAAATGATGTATAATGCACAGAGCTATCAGAATTTTGATTCAGTCATCTGCCGACACTTGTGCTTGCTGTTTCTACTGGTCTAGTGCCTTCTGCACTTTTCTGAAAATGAGCTACGCGGTTACAGTGAGCGGATCAGATGCAGCTATTTCATCATATATAAATCCACCGCTACAGCTCGATCCTACCGCCCATTATGAGGTCGCATTACTGAATTTTGAAACCCCTATTTGATACCAAACATAGATGCCAGCAATCATTATTTTCATTACATGCGTGATGGTAGTCCTGAAACCATTTTAATCCCGCATGGAACCTATGAGATTGGTGTTATTCGTTCGTTTCTAAAGGATAAGCTAGAACTGAATGATGATGTCTTCGTCATAAAACCTAATAATAAATAATGAAGGCAGTTATTAAATGTCCTTATGCAATTGGTTTTATAAAAGACAAATCCACAGGATCGCGTCTGGGTTTTGCAACCAATAAAATTATACCTGCAGGTGACGTTCATGAATCGGATGATCTAGTGAATATATTTAAAGTGAGTATCATACGCTTCGGGTGCAGTGCTACAACGGGTTTGTTCATCGATGGTAAAAGTAGGCATTCGCTCTACGAGCTCTTCCCTTCTGTGCCTCCGGGATTTCTCATCTCTCAAGAACCTTCGAATTCGTTTTATCTACCAGTGGCAGATTCAGAATGAATAGGCGAGATTACGATTCGCGTGGAGGACCAACACGGTTCCCCGATCAACTTCAGGAATAAGCATATAACTACAAGAGTGCACCTACAGCACATGGCAATAAAGTTTAAAAGAGAATGCAAACGCCGTAATAAGCCGCGCATTGCAAGCTTAAAGCGTACTTTCTCTCCAGCAGTGGATGAGTTAACACGTGTTAATCGCAAGTTCCTCCAGAAGTTAGGCTTCAGAATGCTATAATGGACATCTTAAACGTGACAGAAATTCCATCATTCGATGACAAGATCAGCAAGGAGGAGGAGCATGTATTTCTACCGCATAACTCATCCGCCCTGAATATGAAATTAGAATACCATGCCAGGTTGAAAATTTGTGTACTCTGCCTAACAGAAGTTATCTTTACATGAAAGTTTCTGCCACCAAACCAGATGAAAAGCCTTCTACTACAGCGTAACTCACCAATACCGCCATGGCATTCATGTTTGATGAAATTCGACTGGACATGAGTGGTACAACTATAGACATTACGAGTAGGGTCTACACAGGCAGCCGTCGCTGACCTGCCTCTTGTAACTGGCAGTTACCGAGCTGTCCCCGAATGGCGCCCGGCGTCTCCATGGCTCTTTGCAGTAGGGCAAGACCTATAGACAGAACGAGGAATCCTGGAATTACTATAACCATGCGAAATTATGTATTGCTCAACCCGCTGGAGTCTAATCGTCGGTTGAATGCCAGCTGGACTCATCCTGGAGAAGAACTTGGCATAGTATATCCTGCAAATGGAAACTTCAATGCCATAGTACCTCTATCAATGCTACTTAGTTTTGCTGATGACCACAAGGAGCTGATACACAATAGGAAGTTCGAACTAATTCTAATAAGATCCAAGGATTCTAAAAACAGTGTACAGGCACAAGCTGGGGACTTCCCTAATGTTAAGCTGACTAGAATTTAATGGAGGATGCCTGTGGTACGACTTTCTGATGCTGAAACGGTTCACATCTTTAAAACTTTCAAGGCTCTTACGCCTCTACATATTGCCTTTCGTTCCATGGATCTTTACACCCAGCCTGCAGTGCCACAGGCTAAATTATTCACCTGGAATGTGGCAACATCAAAACCTGAAAAGCCACGTTTCGTTATAGTTGGAGCTCAGACCGCAAGAATGGGCACTATAACAAAGAATAGTTCCGAGTTTGAACACTGCAACACCAGTAATCTCAGATTATTTCTCAATAGTGACTGCCATCCCTACCTTGATTTGAACGTGGATTTTGGAAGTGGCATGTCTGCAGCATTATATGAAATGAACTGTAAATTTCAAAGTGCCTATTACGATAGAGAAAGTGATCCACTCTTGAAGAGAAAGGATTTTCTTATAAGTGCACCGTTATTTGTGACAGACTCTTCTCATCATCCCGAGGAGGCTACAAATTCAGCCGCCACATCTTTAACGCCACAGATGTAGATCAAGCATCTACATCTTTAACGAAGGAAACATCATTGTACTGCCTGACCCTGCAGGATAAAATGTTTACCTACAAACCACTCTCTGGTGTTTTTTCTTAATTTAAGTCCTCCAACGTTAAGTCATATCGGACGATGAATGGAATGGGTGGAATGATGCTCAAATGAGCCCAGGGTCCATAGAGCTTAGAGTTACCTGACATTTGTCTGTAAGGATAAGGGAAAACCCCGGAGTAAACCTTATCCAAGTAACTCACCCTGACCGAGATTCGAACTCGGGATCTCTTGAACGTGAGGCAGACATGCTACCACCACGCTACCGAGACGGGCACTCTCTGGTGTGATGCACACAATCATATAGTTATTTGTATACAAATCAGACTATTTTTACTAGTATTTGAAAATAGGAATAATGTTTATATTTGTGAATCGATGTAACAGGTTACTTTCAATAATAATAAAGCAAGTTAATACTATATAACTCTCTTTTATTGATTTCATTATACATTAGCATAATTTTTCTTCTCCTTTTCCTACTTCCTGAATAGCTAGATGCTTTAAAGAATTCATTTAAATTATTCAAGTGCTTTTTCAATAGAGGGCAATAGACCTTTTTAAATTTCTTATAACTTCAACATTTAAATATTTTACTTAATCATTTAAATAATTATTTATAAAATGAGCTGTATTTGAAAGAACTCCAATAGTATTATATGCATAGATTACATGATCACAATATCCTACACCAATAAATTTCTGCCCTTGTAGTAGATACTGTTCAATACTTTCAACGTCCTTAGATATTGTATCCCAATCAGTTATTTTTATATAAACGAAGGAATTATCACTTTCACAATCTATGAAGAGGGAGGGGATATCGTAGTACAAGCCGATGTTGACTGTGTTTGCGGGGGAAATGGAGACGTCATCATGCACGATGAGATGACTCTCCATTTTCCGGTGGCTGGTCTTCTGATTCTTCAGTGATTAAGAAGAGTAAATGGTCATCACCTGGAAGCGTCCCCTTACTATTACGCTTCTGCTGTTTTGGGACAGTATCTTTTCTTCTCTTCCGTTGCACTCTGCTTGGGGCTCTATTACATATATTAAAAGGAATCGTTAGTCATGCTAAAATGTGTTTTTCATTGATTAAGAAAAAACATGCATATATTGGGGAATCCTATAAAGTTTGAAAAATATCAAGAAATGAAATATATACCTCAAGCGTTTGCTCAATCTGGAGTCTTGATTTTAGCCAGTTCTCAACCTACCTGCCACTCTCCTCAGGAGCTATATCATTAGGTAGCGAAGCGAGAACTTCATCCACAGGTATCCCGATCTGCGATTGGATATTCCACTATATCAACGTCATGTCCCTCAGGGAACAGGTCTTCTACAGACACTGGAAACTTATGCTCGGTCATTCGAATGCACAAGAAATAGAATACGTTTAGATACCCTCGATCGAATAAGCAGGTGAAATAAAATCATCGGAAACATGATTTTCTTATTTATTTTTACTTACTCAATGTTTCTCTTCCTTCGTTGGTGGACTTCACAATAGTCATTGCATAAGAAGAACGGCGCCATGCGATCCTGCTCTGATGGATTGGTACATAATACCGAATGCGTGTACACGTCGCATTTTTCCGTATCGCATTCCTATATATGCTTCGCTAGAAACACATCAAAACCATCGGCGTCATCAACTTGCATGGGTTTTCTCTAAAAGTATAAACATATTACAAATTAGATGTTTATATTAAGGAGGAACCTTATAAATCGTATTAACGAAGTAATACTGCTTACCAGTTATCTCTTTGGTACACCTTACAGTTCTCTGTACACACGGCATGACTCGTCATGTGGTCATGATGAGATGGTTCTTCAAATAAAATTCTATGCATTACACCGTTACAATTTTCGGTGTGGAAATACTTGTAATAACTCGCTTCCTCCGCACAATCGCTCCAAAGTTCTCACCTATCAGTTGTTTTCCACTTCGCCATGTAAATCCCGAACACTAAATGACCGGCGTTTGCTGTATAGCTGCCTGCTTGAATGCTTTAACCGGTTCGTGACATCAGATTCGAGCGGTGGGTGGGTTTGCGTGAAGAAACCTTCTCTTGCAGGATTGTACATGTTCATAGCGTCAAATAAAGTCAGACTCAAGTAATGGGGATTTTACAAGAAGGAACCTGCTTTTCAAGATTGGACTTGTTTTGCATGATGTCAGAGACGAGTGGAGGGGACTCTGCATAAAGAAACTTGTTTAAACAAGATTGAACTTTTTCAACACGTGCCAAACAATCCAGAGTTTCACTTGTTACATGTCGTTTTGCATACAGGTGATCGTGTTATACGCCGAAATTTATTTCTTCATTTGTTTGTTGATTTATTTGCCTATTGATGTGCTTATTGACTGATTGTTTGTTTATTGACTGATTAAATGATTTGTTTAATTAAAGGGTGATAATTAGATTAAATTTCTGATCAGTTATCGGCGATTCCTGTGAAAGATTTTAAATACAAGGGTCAATTATGTGACGTCATTAACTGAAAGATTTTTTTAAACTCAAAGGTAGGTGATAATTAGAATACATTTTAATTTATTAGTTGTATGTCTTTGGGAGATTTTAAAACATTGTGCTGGCCTTGAGTCGTTTCTGTGACGTCATTAATTTCGGGATTTTCTAAACTTAAAGGAGAGGTGATAGTTGCATTCCATGTTCTATCAGCTGTCGGCGATTCCTTTGAGAGGTTTTAAAATATTGTGCTGGCTTTGAGTCCATTCTGTGACGTCACTGTTGGTCGCGTGCCGGATGGGCGTGGTTATGACGTCACTCACGACGTCTGCCATTTAGGGTTGTGTCTGTGACGTCATTTATGTCAGTATCTTGTAAGGACAAAGAGAAGGTGCTAATTGGATAACAATAGCGCTTTTGTTTTCCTATTATTGGCGGCTCCTTTGACGGCTTTTAAAGCGGTGTTATGAATAATGATCAATATTTCTAAAGAGATTATGCGCGCTACCTACTCAGTCTCACATAACGGTTTCAAAATAATTTCCTGACCCTAATTTATGCTGCTTTCAATTTTTATAGACTCCAGATTTTCCTTCATAATAATTAAGGGGTATATTTATAACAGAGCTATCTTTGACCATACCCCTCACAACGAAAAATAAACTAATACAAAACTAGAAATCGAAGTGTTTTGTAAACCACAATTCTTGTCTAAATAACACCTTAAGATAACATTTTAATATTTCACTTTCTAGAGCATCAGCACTTTACATTAATGCGCTCTATTTAAAAGTACTAATTGAGCTATAAGAGGAAAAGGAAGACAATGAAGACACAATCGAAAAGGCAAACTTCACCTTAATACACTTTATTTGAAATTAAAATCTTTAGTCTAATGCTAATTTACATTCAGTCGCTCATTTTACATAATACGCTGCTTAGGAAAACATATCCTTTAAATCCGTTTTGCTTTTCGGGGGCATAGAAACAATTGGCCCAGAATGGTGGCCTACGCACCGACTCCCCTCCGTAATGAAATCCCAACCTAACTAATCTAATGAAATGCTATTCGCGCTAAGACAGAACTTCATATTTTGCCTCAACTGATCCATGTAGAGAGTACTGTATCTAACATGATCATGAAAACTCCATATTTTTATCTCAAATAGCTTTCCTAATGCAAAAAAATAAAGCACTGATATAACAATACGTCGTGACACAATCACTGCAATGAATAGGATTATTGGTAGGCATATATGCGTCTACTTATATTTGTAATTACTTAGAATTGAACCGTAAACGTTTAACATGACTCAATATAGGAATTACTTTGACTAAGTCCAGGTGTCTCTTGAATTCGCGAGAGAGGAAACCGTACACTTCCTGCTTGCCTGGCAGAACGTGTCTGGTCCCATAATATCTTTGTGTATGTAAGGTTCGTAATCTCTATTCACTCTACAAAGAGGGTCCAAGCAATATAATTCAGTTATTCCTCCGTTTAAAAACCAAGTAAAAGTTTATCAGCTCAAATAGTTTTCATAATATAAACAAATAAGTAATAAATTTATTTAACGACGCATCGTGAGGTAAAGCATTGCCGTTATTGGTTGGTTTTTGTGCATGTACATATACTTGTAATTATGGAGAACTGACATTTATACTATTGATATGACGTGATAAAAGAATTACTTTGAATAAGCCAAGGTGTTAAATTCAAGAAATAGGGAACGCTTCATTTCCTGTTATCCTGCGAAATGTTGTGCGCTTATATTTATGAATAAGTGATGAATAGGCAGCTTTTATTTAATCTGGTGAGTTCAAATCAATATTACTCAGACCTATTATTATATTATTTCAATATTATTATTCTAAATATCTTGAGATATTCAGTTCAACATTATTCTTTAGACTACAGTATAGTAAGAGTTACATAGTGGAATGGCTTCTTGCGGTGAATTTAGGGGCGAGACAATGTGTAGTGTTTAACGCCCGCTTTTACTACATACGACACCGCAGGCGGTGACACTGATGATACATGAAATGAAGATGGAGTATCGGTGGAATGAGATGGCGGGGGAAACCGGAGTGTCGGAGAAAACCCGCCCCAGCACCGTATTGTCCACCACAAATCTCACTTTGCGGTCACCTGGAATCGAACCGGGCCGCCTTGGTGAGAGCCAAGCGGTCTAACCACTGAGCCACGGCGCGGCCGTAGGGGCGAGTCAAAAAGATAGATATCGCAAAGTCAGGCTCCAAGTATTATTTTGCAGGTCTACACGTTCTTCAAAAATTTGCGCAATGTGGAATATGGAAATACTATCGATTTCAAAAGTGCTCAACGGCTTACTGTTGAAGCGTGTGGTGTAGGTAAAGCCAGTGTGCCCCGCAATTGTGGAGGGGCAAGAATATATGAACCCAGTGGTGTCCAAATGTTAGTGTCGCCCAGAAAACCTGTTGGTCCTCCAAAGAGGATTACAAATTTTAGTGACATTGACAAGGACGTTGTACGTAGAGCTTTGTTAGGGTTTTATGACTAAGCTGGATTTCCAACTATAGAAAAAATAACTTGCGCTCTTACTGCGTGAGATATGCAGAAAACCTACAAGAAGACGATTTCAAGAAAGAATAGCACGTGACGGGATTTTGGAACCTATAATCGTTGCAAGACTCAGACAAAGATGACAGGAAATTCGGGGGATGTAATTAACCTACCCAGCATTCACCTAGCAACCCGGGAAAATCCCAGAAAAAACCATGGGTCAGGTAGGTCAGCCACGGTAGTCGAACTCGAGCCTCCCGAATGCGGGCCATCGACGAAACCGCCTGAGCCAACCCGCTCGGTACCACTTAGGGGGAATGTAATACAACTACAGCGCAGGACTCCGATTGGTTGCTCACCTAGCAGCGCTCAAAGGCAAACATCTTCCCATTTGAAACAGATAGTAGAATGGTCTCTATGATGGTGAAATAAACAACAGGAAAACAGGACAATTTTTACGCCAGTTGTGGATATATGCTGAAAGGAGGAACATTTTACAATTTCGTGCCAGACAATTAAGGTTACTTTTGCTATCTAAATTACTAAAATCAGTTGTAAATGTTAATTGCATGCCAATCTCCCACGTTTTATGATTTATCCCTTATGGGTTAATGGTTAAAAACACTAAGATGTCGCACGTAACATCTGAACCGCACAAGCGTTGGCAGGCTGAGGACAGATCGAAGTGTTGTGGATATGTTACCTTGCGCTTCTTAGGCCTTCACTTCTTTTAGACGGAATATGAGACTTGTCGGATGACAGATGTGATTTTGGATAATGAAAGAAAGAAGTAGCATCTTTGCTCCTCAAGAATCATCATGTTCTCAATATATATCTACACGGACAGCTGCCAGAGCACACTTTCAACGGATACAATCCAACGGCATCTTTTGTACTGTTAATAAAAAATGAGATCATCCATTCAATCTCTTGAATTTCACCTTAGTTTTATTTCCCGGCTGGAAAGTTAATTTAATCTACGTATTTATCTACAGTACATTATCTGCAAAGCCAGCATACTGGTGGAAAGAAGACAGTCCATATTTGATTGATTCTTCATCTGCGAGAGTGCGAACCGTTGTGATTTTTGGGTAACTGATGCAGTTGTGGAAAATACTCCTAAACTGAGCTAATACTAATTGAATATATGGCGTTCTTAAGTGTCCGGATATTTTCCCTAATCCTAACCCTAGAATGAATGCGTTCGGCTGCACTGAGGTGAGGAAGCGTTACGCAAGAATATATCAATGGAGCTAGTTAAAAATTTCAACCAGTTTAAACTACTTTATTTAAGTGAAGTATAAGATGTCGTAATAATTAAACCAGGGGAAACAGTGAAATTAAATCTCGCTGCATCTTGGGTCATATTAAAGTTTTTCCTTTACTGTGAGTGAAGTGCCTTACACCAAGTGAGAGAACTCAAAGAAAAGCAGAATGATAGGTCAGTTTTCCAAAACATTTTATTAAACGTGTTATCTTTCATTTTTTACAAGAAAGCGTAGTCAAAGAAGAATATTCATATTCAAATTCGAGAAGAACATTTTGCCAGATATTTCATTATCTTTATATACAGATTTGGCTTATATTATCTCACGTACATACTTTGTACTATTGCACAACTTGCATCGCATTTCTATTAATTTACTTAGCAATACAGGGGTAAAAGTCCAACGTTTTGGGTAGACATTAATTCCTTAGATGGCCACTTGTGAGAATGATATCTTACAACGCCTCTTTACTCCCTTATGTACCACAAGAGCTAATTTCGCTTACCAGACTTCAGAGATGAAATATTATCAAATATCACAGTAAATATCACTAATTTTAGAAAACTTCAAGGATCAATGATTGTGTTGTACCTTTCCGTTTATTCTCCTTGCAGTACGAAGATGGATATACTTACCTCTTCCTCTAAATCTCTAGTGTGAGAATAGTGATGTTCAGAACCATTTGTTACATCTTCTGCAGACTTACGTTCTTTATTACCACTTTTCCCTTTCAAACAAAATTGTCTTTCTGCTTGCAGTTATTAGTAAAACGGGATTCGCAGTGGGTGATAATTAAATAACAATTATATAGATATGAAGTTAAGTATTGTGTATTCGGTCTTAATAGGTGTATGCATACGACGGTTGCGATAAGAGGAGAACGTAAACAACTAACCTCCGTGAACGTAGACATTAGCGATCTGATACAATCCCACTATTTATTGCATCTCCACTTTAAGCCAGGACTCTAGAGCTGCACAGATAACGAATATAATAAAATTAAATAGTAGGGCGTGTTTTACAAAAGAACATTTTTAAAATTGACCTTTACTGAAATCTGCATTCACCTATCTCATTCTAGAGACAAAGAATAGTAAAAACTCAAGTGGTTAGGTTAATCGTTAGTGAAATACAAAATTATCAACAGAGCACTATATTGACGCTCAGGTACACTAATTTGCTAACTCCCATTTATCCGCACCACAGCAATCATTCATAATATTCATGGACTGCGTGTCTCCGTAACCAAAATGGGTGAAGAAATTTGAATTACATTAATTATTAATTAATATCCGAGGTCAAGTAATTTTTTATGTTTGCGAGCCGATTCTTCTTAGAACGTATCTACATATAAAACCTAAAAATGCATTCCCTTAGGCGTCATCAAAATGTACCTGCAACAAGTATATATCAGCAAGCGTGTTGAAGCTGTAGACGCTAGAAGATTTCTGGGCAGATACGATATTTTGTATGGTTTGTAACATACAACTTATAATTCAGGGAACGTGAGTCACGCTGTAGTTTTGTCTTGAACAGGAATCTACTCAGAAAGGGAAGACAGAGCAAGCATAACGCAATGGGCTCCACGCAGAGCACTTTCAATTTTCCAAGGAGGATTCCACCACGTAACAAAGTAAAGCACTGGTAACAAAAGGAACACTAATAACTGGTTTTCAAACCCAAGAATATTAAAATTGTAGATAAACCATGAAGGTTTCTGTGTGATATTTGGTACAAATAGCATGGACCAAAATTTCAGGGTTCTTAGTGTGCAATCCTAGGTCAGCTTTATCAGAAAAACGAATTTAGAGATATAGCTTTCGTTATTGATCAGAAATAAGTGCTGTAAAACTTGAAAATGTTTCCAGTATGTTTAAAAGAAAGCAATGTTATAGATTATGTTCTATAACAGCAGTATAGTTTTCCAGGTGTCTTTGACTAAATTCTCACCCAATATTCATTAAAACGGGATGAAAACAAGACGAACCTATTCTATGAACTAAAATAAAAACTGCCGTCTACATCAGCTATCCATTATAATACGTATATGTTAATCGTAACAGACATCATAACAACGGCAGTTTGCTATAGCGGTCGTATGCACAACGAGAAGATAAAAAGCTGATAATGCGTTAGGTACGTTTCTCAATAGTTAACACTCAGGTAGTGGTCACTTAAATATGCGTCACATTTGATTATATAACCAAGACCAGCATAAGTACCCGTGTCCTATCGACGTAGAATGGTTGCATGAACGTTTAGTTTGGTGTGTATGTTCTTTTTAACAAGCGTATATAAGAATCTGAGAACTATATACATCAATATACATTAAGAAGATGTAAAACATAGAAAGAAAACCTACACTATAGGATATACTACAAAAGCAGATTCGATGTAGAAGTCAGGCCACAATTAAGTGGCAGTAGTGTTAGTACATAAATAAAATACGCCTTGTCAAATTGCGAGACATGAGAATTAAAGTCAGGAATTTACAAAAGAATTCGAGTATAATTTGAAATTTTGTGCAACAGTATGACTGATCAGTAGAGATGGAAACCATTGTTATCCAACTGGATAATCCTATATTGCTCTTAATAACTCACGTTGTTAAATAAATTGAAGTGACTATTTAGACTGAAGTTTGGAGAGATCCTGTGAAGCTGCAGAGCCTTAAGGACGTGGTTCCCTTTGTGCTAATTCTCCGCATTTCTACAATTACTGAAGAAATTATAGCTCCAATTTCGGATTTTAATCAGGATGCATATAATTAAATAAAACATTAAGTTTGCAACCTGTATGTAAAACCATTACTAAGAAATTATTTCCTTACTAAAGTTGTAGGTTGGAATTTTGCGAAAACAGTTTCTTCTCGATGAAGAATCGCAGATTTTGGACCAATAATGCTATTTCTGCTCTACCAAAGAACAATTTTAATAATATGATTTTAGCGTTGTGTGAAATATTTAGCAGGTTGGGTGAAACAAATCTCAAAAATTGATTTCATGTTTTAGCTCCTTCTTCTTGCAATAAGGCATACAATATCTAACTGGACAATTAGTGTGCATTCCATTAAACTAACTTCTTAGGTGCCCAGCTGCACCTCTATAACTCTTATGAAAAATTCAGGGAAATAAATTCAGATTTAGATACCCTGGATTAGTCTGAACCTTGCAAGACACCGATAAAAGGAACTGAGGAAAAACACAAGTGAAAATTGGATTATCCAGCGAAATACTTGATCACAAGGTTTATAGACTCAGGTATTTCTTTATAATTATCACACGGAATGCTAAAAGAAAAATATGAACGTTGATTGTAAAACGACAAATTTCAAAATCTACCTTTAGACCATTTGACAGCATGTAGCTTATGGCTTGCCTTAAAATGTCACGTTGTTATGATACAAGTCGCGTTTCTTCCCTTATAATACTCCAAATATAGAAATACATAAGGGTGGAAATGTCTAGCGAATTTGACACCACTCAGACGGTGATCCCCAGTTTTCACATGATAATTTCAATGAGTATAGCATTGTACAGGTGCTTACATACGCCCTATTCTGAATGGGGGGAAGTTGGAGTGCATCGCTAGGCTGACTTCGGCAGGGGTGGCGAAAATTGTAACGCAATGTGTTTAATACAGATGAAATGAACTACTTACTCTATTTAAATTAGGCTGCACCTCACTTTGTATACGATTTAGAGAAGATACTACTGCTACTACTACTACTACTACTACTACTACTACTACTACTACTACTACTAATATAATATAATATAATATAATATAATATAATATAATATAATATAATATAATATAATATAATATAATATAATATAATATAATATAATATAATATAATATAATATAATATAATATAATATAATATAATATAATATAATATAATATAATATAATATAATATAATATAATATAATATAATATAATATAATATAATATATTATATTATTATTATTATTATTATTATTATTATTATTATTATTATTATTATTATTATTATTATTATTATTATTATTATTATTATTATTATTATTATTATTATTATTATTATTATTATTATTATTATTATTATTATTATTATTATTATTATTATTATTATTATTATTATTATTATTATTATTATTATTATTATTATTATTATTATTATTATTATTATTATTATTATTATTATTATTATTATTATTATTATTATTATTATTATTATTATTATTATTATTATTATTATTATTATTATTATTATTATTATTATTATTATTATTATTATTATTATTATTATTATTATTATTATTATTATTGTCGTTGTTAATTATTCGCATAGTGCGATTTAACAGGAGAAAAATACAAACAGGTGAATGATATTCTCTTGATAATGCAAGTATATATCATGGTACTAATATGACTCCATTGCAGGGTGTGAGCCTGTGTTAGGGAGGTACCGGGTTGACTTGTGGTAGCTGGCTCATTTGACCATGAGTTTTTCTCGGTTTTCTCTAGACAGTGATGTCTTACGTGGGTTAACGTGCCAGCCTCTGGTTCCCAAAAGGATGGGCTCAGCCCCGCTGAGGACATTGGATTTTTTCGGTGACGAAATCCTCTGAATAGCCTTAATTTTGCTCAGAGATATCAATAGAGAGCTTATTTTACGCGCCTGAAATCTACAATACGTAACCATGTCGCTTACTGTTTGTTTTCTGTGCATTTTACACATATGTGGATCCCGGTTTCAAAAATGGACAGGAGCCATTGACATTATTTTTCACTAGAAATGTATTTGTATTTTACTATCACAGCTTCATTTTGTTAACCTGAACATTTTTTGTGTGTCGTGCTTGCAGCTCTAACAGCATAATATCAAGGTATCCACTGAAAAATACTGTTTGAGTACAATATAAACTCAATGTAGAATATGCATTATCCGCATTTGAAACAAGATTATCTTAGGTATGTCCATTTTCGAAACAAACGTAGATGCAAATGTCCGTTTTTGAAACAAAGAATTCCCAGGTTAAGGAAATTGAATGCAATGAATGTTATATATTTGCCATACATGTTACTGTATTTGTGTGCAGATAATATGCGGTTCAGTGCAAGGGTTTTCAAAGCAGTCACATTCAATAGTGTTTTCCAACAATACCACTGCAACTTTGAATGATATCAGAATACCACTTAAGATGAGGATTCTCCTTACACTCACTTCCAAAATGCTTGTGTAACAACCTTCCCACATCCATAAGTCTTTGTTGGTTCACTTTGACACCCTCTTTCCAATGCATTTTGCTCCATATTAAGCTCAAAGATTTTCTCGAAACTGCTATATTTCAGTAAAATATGCGAACAAACTTGAAACACCTCAATCACGTAAAAATGTAACCATAAACTGGACGCCATGACAGTTTTCAATGATTTCCAGCGATTTGATTGCTTCAAACGGCCACGTGCATTTTTCATACTAACTGGGCATGGAGGCGTCGGGTTTTGAAACTAACTACATATTTCAACTGTGAAAAATACGCATAAAGGTCCATTTCAGGAACAGGCGGACTGTTGATTCAAAAAGAGCAGGCCAAATATGAAAAAGATCGATTCTTAACTCAATTTCGATAAAAATGGCGAATATCCGTCTTTTATACCAGGCGCGTCATATACACTACACACATAAACACGTATGCCCAAGGCGGAACTCGTACACGTGACCATCTACATACGTTCTAGCGACCACGCCTACGAGGGCTTTCTGGCTTGAGCAGATCGCTACCGAATGCTCCCCGCTGCCACGTTGTTAATTGTTAACCGTTAGATATCTTCTTCTCTATCATTTGCATTGGGCGGTCCTGCAACATAAAACTCTGTTGCCATTTCTTGATGTCATCTATTCCCTACGGGGTTGTAAGCGAAAATATCCATCGCGGCTAGAGGTGCAGGTGTCTCTTCTGTTACCTAGCCTGTTTTATCGATCTGAGAGTCAAATTGAAATATGTATTGGTATTAACTGTTTACGAATAATTCACTTCAATTCTGTTGAATTTTACATTATTTTAAGCATTATCTATGTGTTTTCTGTTTCACCGAAGATAATGCAGATACAACTGCACTAAGTCTAAGTTTACAAGTTTTTGCAATATGTTTAAGATAGAGTAGATACCCAAACCAAATTTCTCTTTCTATCTTTCTTTCTTTCCTGCTTTATTTCCTTTACTTCCTTTGCTTATTTCTTTCTTTCCAGTTTTCTTTCTTTTAATTTTTTAGTCTCTTTCATTCTCCTTTTCTTTCGTAATTTGTTGTCTTCCTTCTTTTGCTTAAGTTCTCTCGATTGAGTTTTCATCATTTTAATTAAATGGTCATATCCTGAAGAATCTATTAGGGGATATCTCATGGATCAGTTTGTAGCGGGCAGCCTTCTAGATCTCATCCCTGTGTCATATCATTTCACTTCGGAACGCGTCCACAAGTGTCTTAGTACCAGTCACCTGTGCCTCTACTTCCAAATGCGACGCACAGCTTCGACACATGTCCACATAGATTTTATTGTCTGAGAATATCTCTCTGCTTCTACACATGCTGGGCAGGTGACATTAGAATGTCGTGCAATGTACCTACCAGCATTATTTGTGTACAGATAGCAGAGCATTAGCTAATACCAACTATTTTCAGTTTTATTATTGCTTTAAGCCTGCGATGGAACTTCGGATTGTAGTATTCAATATCCCACCCAACATTTGCCTTGGCATATGAGCAAAACCACAAAAAGAAAGCCAGAATCGTCCACTTACAGGATATAAACTGGAGGCGACACGAATGCTGACCCATAACGTTACCGTCTAAGCCATTCCCCTTAGGCTTTGTTGATTGTAATAGCTATAAATACAACGATAAAAATATAGAGAACTTTTGCTTTCGAGATTTTACTTTTAACTTGCTTTTGAACCCATCTTTTGTTGTAAAAATGCTGTCTCCATGAACAAAAGAAGCTCAACGTGGCCTTGAATGTCTCGTAACGGTAGCCACTGTCAGATGCTATCTTCTGAACTACCACAGGATAAGGCGTGGTCGGTTCTGCTCAGATTCACTCAAAAGCACACGTAATTTCGATTTGTATCTCTCACTTCCGGCTGGGGCTGCGCATCCGAGTTTCTGCGTCCTTAAGAGTGACCTCTCGAAGTTCACTAGTTAAACGTCATGTTTAAGGAATTTCTTAGATAGTGCAGTAAACGCATATGTGAATTCAATAATTATAAAAGGAGACCAATCGTAATGCAAATCCAGTAAATAATACAAGTTTAAAGGATTGTATATTATTACCCGCGATTTTACCAAAAAGGCGCACGTATTTTACTCCACAGTTTGGCGGACAAAATATAAGGAAAAATATTCCATTCCGGAACAATGCGTTGGCACTTATTAGCAATAGCTCTCTGGAAAGCGTTAATTGCACATAAATATGTATGGTGAATGCGTAGCCCTCCGCAGTCTGTGCGGTAGTGGTTAATGATTAGCTTACTGGGAAGGCCGCGTCCTCTCGTGGCTTGTAAGGTGGAGAAAACGCTACCAGTAAGCCAACAGGACGTGGCACTCTCCGGAAGCCAACAGTATCCAAACTATTCAGGTGTTTCATGTAATTGTGGCATTAAAAGAGGCTTTCTGTAAATGTATAAATTACGCAAAATATACTTAATTATTGCAATAGTACTATTAAAAGCTACCTAAGAGTTTACTTTCGTGAGGCTACATATATATGTATATATATTAATTGCTGAATTTTCACTCGTATCACTGTTTAATTCTTCAAAAGAACAACACTAAATCCTTAAAAAGGGCTGTTAAGCAAGCATTACATCACTTCCAATACCTAGTACTTCATAATGTCAAATCTTTATATATATATATATATATATATATATATATATATATATATATATATATATATAAAACTGTTAGGTTCCATATGTGTTTTACTCTTTTAAATGCCTCTGCAGGTTTGCTTACGCTCGCACAGTAAACATGTATTCGCGCTTGATTTACCATATTTAAGCATTATATATGATATAGTATTATATAATATTATATATGGTAAAATATTTTATCTGATAAAATATTGCATATAATATAATATTATATATCATATAATATTATAAAGTTATACATATATACTGTTATTCCTTCCTGGAATTTTGATTCTTTAAAATATTCATTCTCGATTTCACCCTATATGAAAATGGAATGAGGTTTTAGATGAACCGCTTTTCATCTGTGTGAAATTGTACTTATATAGATTCCCTCTATAAACATTTATCATGGTCCACTAAGATAAAGATTCACGTGGTATTTTCTTATACCGTCCCTCCCACCAAAAAGAAGTCTAATAGTCTAATAGGTTTGTTGCACTCTCGAGATCTTCTGCAGTCACAGTTTTACAAACTATTTCTACGAATGCCCTTCATTCGGTTGACTTTCTGTTACATGAGATAGCCGATTGTAAAACTTATATTATTATTTATTCTCCTGTAGGTACAACGGGAATTCAGAAATAAAGTGTTGGAGATTATTAGACAAATTTTCTCTAATATTGTTATAAGGTTTTCCATGGAATGAATATCATTATTAGCTATAAGTTTTGCTATGCCGATTCCATTTTCTATTTGTGGGAAACAGATGTTAATAAGTATTACACCTAATTAGTTAATGCTTTTGGCTTAAATAGAGCGTTATTATGTGATTACTTTGGAGGTCCTTTCTCTTCTCAATCTTGAAGAAAATAGACTAAAATGAGAAACAATAACAAGAAATACCACAGAAATATTTAACTGCACAAAAATGTGTTAGATATAAACTGTGATATTTTAAGAGATCTACAGTTTTGTGGACTAAAGCTTCGTCAATCTCTTGCAGTATATTAGTTACCCAAAAGTAGTTCCAAATGAAGGGGTTGAGGAAATTTTTCAGAAATTTCAAGATATACAGATTAGTTGTCATGGAAATACCTAAAACATTCGATAACTTAATAACAACTGTTGGTTTCCCTTATGAGAACATCAAGCATTTGAGAAAGTTTCTATTCAGATGTTAGTTCGGGGCGGCTCAGCCTTTTGAAAGTATTCTTATCATATCCAAAGTTTAACCGAGTTTCTTTCTGAATGTGATGTCGAATTACAACGTGTCAGACACACAGGGACAGATACATACCACCTTCCTTCCCATCATACAAGGCCCTTTCTAATGCAGAAAATTTTGGGGTAGGTTCAAATATGTATTTTCATTAAAACCTATATTTAATTTGTGTGTGTAATAGGTAGGTGAAATCGGGGCAGCAGCAGATGGCCAACATGCTATGCATAACTTGAATTTCCGTAAGATGTAGTTCACAGACGAGGTGGACTCAGTTCAAGGAATACGGAGTTCATCTTCAGAGTCAGCATGAGTTTCTAGAAAGATCAACAAAATGCAGCGCTGAGATTCCTTTAGATGTAAATATGCACCCTATGCGAAATGGATTTTCATAGGTTTCTGAAGTAGTGCTAATTGACACTGCTATCATAATGATTTTGATCTTTCTCTGTGGTAGTTGTACCAAATGCTAGATTTCTGGATCCTATTCAAAAGTCAAGATTCGTCCATCACATTTTAAGGACTGTTGCTGTTTCAATCTATACAAATACAAATATAGTTTAATATAACAATTCATTCAGTTGAAACTCTTGCTTCCGAAGGTATAACTTAATACATTAGAATTCATATGCTGTGCCTGAATCGGGAAGTAGCGAACAAATGGAAGAAGAAAATAGATCGAGGTCTTTGCAGCAGCTTCTAAAGAGAGTTTTGAAGCGGCGATCGGCATTTCTACAGCCAACTTGGCATCGATGTAGAACGGCAGTTATCAAATGATCTCTGTCTACGTCAAATAGCTCCATAGGCTGCAAATATCATAGTACTTAGCATCTTAGGTTGTTTTTCTATATTTCATATTAGATTTGCCAGCACCAGGAAAATACATGAGCAAGATTGACGTTCAAGAAAGATCCTTGGCTAAGCCACCTTAGACCCGTACGAAAAAAAGTGTCTAGTTCAGCCTTTGAAGCTCATAGAAATGAGCAGGAGTTTCTTTCGCAATACATATAATGCTATCAATATGAAGACGTTCCCTTTTTTTATAAATACGGATAAAATGTTCTTCTTCTTCTTCACTTCATGGCATAGGCAATCAAGTGCCTGTTCCGCCTTCGAGGTCCTCCAGCCATCGTTTCCTGGATCTGCCCACCGATCTCCTACCTTTAGGATGATACTGTAATATTTGTTTTGTAAGTCTATTATCTGGTATTCTTTCAACATGTTCCTTCCATTTTTGTTTGAGATCTTTTAACCTATCACTCATACTAAATACATCCAGCTCTTCTCTTATATCTTCATTTCTTATTAAGTCCCTCTTCGTGCATCCTTTCACACTTCTCAAGAATTTCATTTCCGAAGCCTGTATTTTACTCTGTTGCTTTTTAGTTAACGTCCAAGTTTCACTTCCGTATGTCAGTATCGGTACAGCCATAACTTTGTAGAACTTTAATTTTGTTTATTTACGTATTTTGTTTCTCAATGTTCTATGTATTGTTCCACACACTCTTTGAAATGTGCATATTTTATTGTAGACATCATATTCCTTGTCATAAGTAACATCAGTTCCCAAGTAGTTAAAATGGCTTACGTGTTCAACGCAACGATTATTTATAACTATTTTTGTTCTAATTGGCTCTTTCCCAATGAATGCCATTACCTTTGATTTTATAAAAGAAATTTTCATGTTACATTCCTTACAAAGTTCACTAAGTTTAAAAATAGATTTTTGCAGGGCAGAATCGCTATTTTGTATAATAACTAAGTCGTCAGCAAACAATAAAATATTTAAAAAGTTTTTATTTGAAATCTTAAAACCTACATTCACTAGCTGCTTCCATTTGCACACTGTCAATATAAATACTAAAAAGTGTAGGTGATAAAGTACACCCTTGTCTGACACCCTGATTAGTAATCATTTTTTTAGAAATTTTACCATTGTTCCTCGCATTTATTTTTGTTTGGAAGTAGAAGCATTGTATCATTTTTATTAATTGTTGTGGGTATCCTCGTTCTTCCAATATTTGCCACATTTTGCATCGGTTTACCCTGTCAAAGGCTTTTTCAAAGTCAACAAATGCCATATGCGTTTCTTTGTTAAACTCCCTATGTTTTTCAATTAGTTGTTTAACAATAAAAATGTTATCTACATAGGATCTGCCTCTTCTAAATCCACTTTGTTCTTCAGAGAGAAGACATTCAGCTATATTCTGCAACCTTTTGTTTATTATTTTAGCAAATATTTTATAGGCCGTATCCAGTAAACATATTCCTCTGTAAGGATAAAATGTTATGTAACAAATTTAACCAAGATAGAAGCAGATGTGGACCATGGAATGTCTACCATGATGGGTTTCGAAATGCTTCACGTCATATTCTAATAATGTAAATGTGCTCAATGAGGGAGCAGTATGATGTCTCAACATGCAACCCGCAATGCCCATGACGTAACATCGAACAGGGATAGGCATTCACCTCTGTTCAGAGTCACTGCTGGACTCGCTCACTACAGAGTACAATAAGGAATACATACTGGATGTACATAGTACACATACTTGCATCCGGCTATTTTGGTCTACAATTCCTTAAGCAGGTATAAGCAGATATTTGAGCAATCCATTTCAATTCACTTCTATTTCAATGTACCATGAAAATCAAGTAATATATCACAAGTAGCCACTCTCAGGATAGCAGGTAAGTGATCATCTGTTCATCGCGAACGTTGCTTCTATTTTACAATTTTCCGTTTGGAAAAAAGAAAAAAAAAAATCGCATTCATATGTGGATCCAAACGTAGGTGCTACACCGACAGCGAACGACCTAAGAGCTGGATATGTATCTGCATTCAAATTTTTAAATATATCCAAATCAGTAAAATAGTTACACCGAATTTGAATATACGTATCACATTGTTAATCAGCGACTTCACGCTGTAATTCTGGTTTAAGCGTATGTAAATCCATTGCAAGAGGGTTAGCAAACAGAGCAAAATTATTTTCCATGGATTTCAAGTCACTGAATCGCCTTACTTCAAATTTCCTCTTTACTTTATCTAAAATACCAGTATATTTATTCAGATTTGTTACAGAAATATTGGGAAGAGATTTTAGACATGAAAAATGAAAATATTTTCTCATGAGGTTTGATTTTCATACAGCTGTCATCTTTACGAATGATCTAACCATGTCATACATATTGTTACGTGAGGTAAGATGCTTTACTCACAGCCCTATACAGTAACTGGGGGCTTAGCTATGGGGCCTACGAAACATGGGAAGGCAGAGTGGAAAGAACATTTAAATTCTAACCTAAATTAATAAATTTAATCCAAAATGTATAGCAGTTCTACAATGCATTGCCTGGATCTTGAAGAGATCAGGGGCGCTTTAGGAATGTTTAAATACATAATGACATAGTATAACTATATCTTTAGCGATGCGTTGGTTATATGGCTAAACCTAGTGCAACTGGCAAGAGATGCCTGAACCGGTGCACCCCGCTGGCGATCTTTCAGTAGCACCTCTAAAATAAACTCTTGTTAATGTTTATGGAGCAATCTCCTGAGTTCATCCAGTATAGAGTCCAGCCTAGGGTCCATCAGAAATTCCCTCGTGCCCTAACTCAACCAAGCTTAAATAGGGGTCCTACCCAAAAGCCAACTCAGTAATTCCCACGCTAGCTGTTATTTTCCTACCAAATATTGCACCATCTTGTGCAATCATTTTTTACACCGTTGAGAAAATGTTGAGACCTGTTACTAGCCACCTGTGTATTATTTCCCTTGATCAGCAGGATGTGGGATTCACCAGTCCAAGGTACATGTTTCGCCAGTCAGCAGAATTTAAGCTTAACCACCAACAAACAGCTTTGCTCAAACTCAAGGTACAGAAAATTAATTTTAAATAACAATGATTATTTTAAATTTTAAGTCTTGCTCAGCCTACATACGCAACAATATCAACTACATTTTGGAGCTTTCCATGAAGACGAAGATTATGATTATTGAAATGCTGAGAAATGTCAATGAGGAAGGCTAAATCACTTATCGAATCTTCATCTCCCAATTCCTGGATGTCTATGTCCTAAAGAAAACAAAAAGAGGTAAATATTATGACATATTCAGTACAACATAAACTTATATTGCCATTAAGCACTAATATCAAGCAACATACCTGCCCCTTCAAGAATTCAGATATCACTTCACGCGTTTCGAAAAATTGGTTGAGTACGACTCCTCTGCTTAGCCATCTGACTTCAGTGTAGGATGGAAGGTCTTCATACGAAAGCCCTAAGTCTTCCACTACTTAACGAAAAGTTCGG
>CM060950.1:297697522-297727522 GCA_030765055.1 Mantis religiosa | reverse complement strand
ATGCACCGGCAAGACTTCCCTCCGACACTTGCACCCCAAAAGGGATCATCAGTTGAGAGATGATGGGAAATGATAATGAAGATGGAATGGAGGAACAGGACATTCGGGGGATGTGATTAACCTATCCAGCATTCGCCTGGCGACCAAGAAAAGAGACTCAAAGAAAACCCATGTGCCAAAACACATGTCGGCCATGAGAATCGAACCTGGGTCTCCGGAATGCGGGCTACAGACCATACCACCAGAACTATCCTGCTCGGTGCATCGACGTACGTATCTCTACAGTGATCTAAACTGGACCGCCATATATATTTGATATTCACTTGCCTGAGTGAAACACCTGTATTTCTGGGTATTCCACATATAAGGTGCAAGTAACTATTTATGTGGTAAGTAATGCTATTTGCATGTGTGTCTCATAAACTTCAGATTGAATTAATATAAATGTAAAGTTACCATATAAGACCTCCTTGCTGTGATTTGACATGATTGCATTTAAGGGGCGCAAAGGACCTTGAAGTTGAGCGCTCGTAAACACAAATCATCATCATCCTTGCCATGAAAAAATTATTTTCTGAAATACGTTTTACAGGACTGTATGTCTGCGGCAACTACATTTGATTAGGTTATATAAACATACATTTTTATAAAAATCATATGCATAAATCAGCATTTACTATTTTATGTCACAAATACGCAAATTAAATGCGATTCACAGAGTATATAACATTATTTAGAAGGATGTTTAAACAGTTTTAGCATGAACAATTTTCATACTGTGTATGTAAGTAATTTACAGTTTTAAAATAAAACCGGTTTTTCTGAAGCACGTATTATCCAGTTATAATTATATTATACCTTAGTTTGAAACGGAAATAGCCCCATGGTTACAATGGGAAGTTGGGAGTGTTAGTTTGTTATGTTAGCCATCCTTGTTAAAGCAGAGATACAATTCGTGTTTAAGCAGATTGCTACCTTAATGGACAGGACAGCTCTAGCGTACGCTCAATTGTTTGTTTCACGCAAGAAGCAACTAGTGTTTCTTCATCAATATTACAGGCGTACAGAATATCTAAAGACGCATAAAAGTACTATGACATTTTTACTATGGTATGGTTGTTCTCCAAGCTATATAAACAACATTACACACATTCCAATTTAATCATTTGCCGGTAAATAAAGTATCACTAAATGATGCCAGTAGAATGCTGACAGATTCTGCTGAAACCAGGATTCCATGCAAATCAAGTTTGTTTTTTAATCTTTGCTGCTTACTTACCCCTAGCATCATGACAACTTTATTCACTGAGTTAACAATCACTTGCATCCCCACTGTTACTGCTACTCCCAGTATTACCACAACCACTCTCATTTGTATGAGTAGTACAATGATACCAATTCAACTACCGCTTTACTGTTACCACTGTTACTGCTACCACTACATATTTTAGCACTACTGAAGCTAACACTGCCTCTACTACTACTACCACTACTACTACTATTACTACTATTACTACTACCAATACTACTACAACTACTACTTCTGCTACTGCTGCTGCTACTACTACTACTACTACAACTACTACTACTACTACTACTACTACTACTACTACTACTGCTACTATTACTACTACTATTACTACTACTACTACTACTACTACTACTACTACTACTACTACTACTACTACTACTACTACTACTACTACAACTACTACTTCTGCTACTGCTGCTGCTGCTGCTGCTACTACTACTACTACTACTACTACTTCTACTGCTGCTGCTATTACTGCTACAGTGCTACCACTGCAATTAATGCTAATTCTAAAGCTACAATACCACAGTTGTTACTCCGAATACCAGCAATACTGACAATATGACCTACAATCTCGATTGCTCGACTTTGTGTTAATCGATCTCTAATGACTCGGCAGGCTCTCTACAATCATTCCAGATAGTGTTCGTATTTAACGAATAGAAACACCTAAATTTCAATGGGCAGAAAGAACAAATAGCATTACAGTGCACACATTATACCACTCTACAAAGCTATTTCCTTAGATATCTTTATAATTTGGTATTAAAATATATCGTGACTCCTGATGGTTTTCTAAGGTGCTGACGCTACAGTAATTTACAATATTCAAACTTAGCATGGTTTTGGATCGGTACGTAAAATATTGGTGAAACGGTGTGTGACCCGAGAGAAAATGTCTAAATGTGTACTTATCTAAATTTTACCAAATGCCATCAAATTTGTTTCTTCATTGGTTTTCTATGCTTTTAACATCTCTGGATATTATATAAAACCACTGAAGGTAAGACAAATTATTTGGAATCAGTTCTTTTATGAAAATTCTGGTAAATAGACGCAATTTTCAAAAAACTGTACAGCAAAACTACAATCATGTTAATATTCTGTGCGTGAAGCCACAATATGGAAAGGATTTTTTCCCTAAAGTATTATGTCTGCATTTATTGGATATTTGTTCACTGGCCAGGGAAAACCACGGAAAACCCAACATTAAAAGAGGTGATCTACTGTTAACATTAACGCGGGACACATTACCGCAGATTTAGTCTCTATAAACCATGTTAAATATATTTTTACTGTACACACTATTGTCTCGCAATTTCAATAAAATATACTGCATGCTCAAATGCATATTTAAATGAGGCTTGTTGAGTAAAGATTTGATAAATTTATCTTTTCTGGTGAATGATTTAAGCTTCTGTATCAGCACCTAGTGTCCTGGGCCGTGGCGTAGTGTGTTAGGACGTTCGGCTTTGGTTCCCTGCCACGGAAAGCGTACGGGTCGATAGTATGCTGGTGGGTGTGGATTTTAAGCCCCGGGTATAGGACGGGTGTCCACTTAGCATCCTGAGGCATATAAGGAGTTACAATACTTAGCGAATCCCGTCCAAGAAAGGTAACTCTCGTTTGAGGGTGCCGTGTTGCTGACCACATCACCTCCCCGTAATGCCTGGATGATCGCCCACCTATGAGATGATCATGTGGGCATGAAGCGGGCAGTCGGGTTGGTAGGTCCCGGCTCACCTGGGGGCTGTTACGCTGGGTATTATTATCATTTAATTACGTGGTACATACAAGTTATACCACCTCCATGTTTTTTGTCAGGAATGTGACCAGATAGGAACTACCGTTTATTTTTAACTATACGTGGACTCTTTGTGAATACATGACAGAGATGGCAACACTGTAGAGTGCCTAGGAATCTACTGCCAGTGACCAGAGTTAGTACAGTTCAATGAAAGCAGAACACTTTTTTGCATTTTCAGATTATGTGCAGAGATCCCACAGAAATGCCAATTTTGGAGGCGATGTCTGCAACGCTCAATCGGCGATCCTCCGAAACAACGTTATCCACTCTCTGGATCATGTAGTCAGACCGGTGGCCGCGCCGTGTCACAGTGGTTAGACCGCTTGGCTCTCACCAGGGTGGCCCGGGTTCGATCCCAGGCGACCGCAAATTGAGATTTGTGGTGGACAACACGGCACTGGGGCGGGTTTTCTCCGGGACCTCCTGTTTCCCCCGCCATCTCATTCCACCGGTGCTACATATTCATCTCATGTTGTCGTATATAGTAAAAGCGGGCGTTAAACACCACACATTAGTCAGACCGGCTGGTGCAAGGCCGTGAATGTTTTGGTTTGTCGTCACAGGATTTTCTGCCTTTATTGAACTGTAGCACACAGGTACACACATTAGATACATCCATGTTACCACATGCCTTACTCAACCAGCGATGAAGTTCAATAGAAATTACACCACGAAAATTGAGAAAACGAATGATGACATCCTGTTCTTGCAATGAAAATGTTGCCATTTTAAGTATCAAAAACAGTCAAAACTCTCGTCGTTGCCACTAGAGTTCTATGCACTGTACAGTGCTGCCATCTCTGTCACACATTCACAAAGTGTCCACTAGTACTTAACAAAAACAGAAGTTATTATCTGGTCCGCGTCCTGAAAAAAAGGAGGTGTTATAACTAGAACGAACCTCGTATTCATTAGGATCTATTTGTCATTTATTCCGTGTGGTCTCGTCTTTGTTTTACTTATATTAATTGAAAATCAATAAATTATAGGACTGTTTTAGGACTCCATCGATAGAGACCTAGTATTAATTCTTGTTGGTTTCTTTCTTGCTTTTTCTTAAGACTCCAAAAGTGTTACGCTGCTCATCAACAAATTGTTTCTTTTTGGAAATATAACGTATTTTACTCTATATGCCAGTCCTGTCTCTCTCTTTATCTCTCTATCTCTATATCTCTCTATACTTATTTCATTTCCGTTTAACTGCTTTATAAAAACATTATCGCGGTTACTAAGATTGATCACCCTTCATATTTGTGGAGCAGGTTTTAAAACTCAATTTTGTACAAGAACTGTAAGTTTTTGTATCAATTTGTAATTAATAACAGGGAAAAAGCAATAAAGAACACAAATATATAAAATGTAATTTATTAAGAGCACAATATAAATAAGAATCTGGTATTCACAGGGGACAAATATAGGTTATTGAACGAAGATACATATGGGTGTAATTCTCAAACGTGTCACAAAGTATAAACACATTCTCAGTGGTGGTGTACACTAACGACTGTGCTTTATTTTTGCTAACTAAGCATAGCGTCTTTCGAAAAAAGAATATTTTAGCTACCAATTCATCAAAGCCTTTTGGAAAACGATGGTGGTGTGTAAGCAATGAAATACCTTATTTTGTAAGTTGGAATAAACAATTACCGGGATGAAAAGAGATTGAACAATAACAACTTATACTTATGTGGATCCCATTTAGTACATTAAGTATAGCCTTTCCAATTAATAACAAAGAGAAGTACAAGCAATAACATGAAATGGCTTTGCCAATGAATGCGTTTAGTGCTTTTGTATTTATTATCGAAACAATGGCAAACACATTACATTTACTGCTCTTATATTTGAAGAAGGTAACAACTTCGATTGTGGTAAGTGTAAAGTTAAACATTTTCTGGTTTAATGGCTGTCGCTGGTATACATAATTAGCCGTTATACCTTTACATTTTAAACTGGAGTGCTGATTATGCATATTTAAAGAGCATATTCATTTGTTATTAGTCAAAAATATCGATGAATAAATGAATGATAAGTGAATAAAGTGTTCATGAAATGGTACGCTACTTTCTGTATCCAGTATGATCATAAGACGAAGAAGTTGCACCTCCTTCATGATGTTCAGAAGCTCTGTAACCTCCGTTGTTGAACGTAGCACTAGTATAAGGAGGAGTGCCGTAATTGATTGCTGAGGAACCGTATCCGCTATTTTGTGCTCCATATCCGATAGTCGGGGATCCATATTCAGAAGCTGCAGAGCCATAATTGGCGGGTGCTGAGGGATAGCGAGCTTCTCCTTCATACCTTACTTGTGCTCTGAAGCCGTCCTTCCAGTCTGCAACATAGGAGACGATCTGGATTCGTCCATCAGGTAGCTGTACTCGATACTCCCCTACGATAGTATTACCGTCGCTCGCCTCATGACGATTGTAGTCATTTCCACTGGCATAGTCCTTCACTGCATAACCAAACTGGTACGATTTAGGCTAAAATAAAACAAATATAGGTTATTTAAACTCAGCACTGACTTTTAAATAAGTAATCTTAAATTTGGGTTCCCGATGTTCCAGTTTCAACTCCTCCTCTAGGGTTTTTCAAGCTCATATCCTCTTTCTTAATGAATAAGGACAAACAGATGTAGTCCTTGAGGTACATGAAATCACAATGAAATAGATAATGAGCAACGTCCTCTGGTAGGTATATCGGTTTCACAAGATTTAGCCGTCTATCACAAAATCTATAATTTGGACCTTCTACATGTCCGTAGATTGAAATATTTCATGTAGTTTTCTAAAAATTTAAATAACCTATTGAAAAATTGCTTTAAACACATGTTTCAACTTTCTAAGTCATTGAGTAGTATGTCATTTTCCACAGCAGAGGTTAAACTGAGAAACATTTCAAGCAATTAGGATAACCACTGTCATCCTGTCTTGGATGGCTGTTGTTCTGCCATATCGTTTATCTCATCATAGGTGCCTTGAGAGCCTCCATAACGGAAACCATTATTATATCCTCCATTGTATCCAGTATTGTAAATTCCTCCATTCGGAACACCATATGACGATGGCGGAGTAGCATATGACTCACCGTATCCTTTCAAGTCTCCTCCATGGACCGTGGCCAGTGGAAAAAGGAGCGCTAAAGTCTGGAAATAGATAACACCTTGTCAGTTTTTCAGTAAATTTATTTCTGAGTAAATATAGTTTTTATATTTATACTAGCTGAACCGGCAAACTTCCTATTAGCAATAAAGGATTTCTGAACTTATCTATATTAATAAAACACATTGGCATTAGTTATTTATTCTGAAACTGGGGTTGTGTTTAAATACAAATCCGTTACAGTTAAATTATTCAATTTAAAGCTCTCTGATAAACAATATGTTTTGTTTATTTTGTGGTACGTAAATATATAAAGATGATGGTTTACCAACGCGTGACGTATAATTGTCTGTGAAGGAAACAGGAGAACTACAAGTTTATTCCACAAACTTTCAACGACTGCCCGTGCATTTTATTGATGGTGATGGCAAAGGCCTAACGCACGGAAAATTTTAGACTCTGAAAATCAAAGGTAAATCAGCTGCAATCATTGGAATACGCTGGATCAAGGTATCTTCTCCTCTGTACTTTCCCTTAATGATTGTTGCCTCGATTACGTTATTCAACGTAATTCTGACATATCCACACTATTTGCATTAACTGCGTCTCACTGCTCATCAGTGCCCTCATATGTGACGTAGCTGGTTGTGACCTAAGTCGTAGACCTAAGTCTTCTCCTTGGCACAGTAAGAAAGTTTCCGCGAACTTTGTAAAATCAGAAAGAAACTCGCTTAATTTTTTATCATTCAATTCAAATTCACAAACACGAATTATAAAGAAGGTATCCAAGGACTCACCAATATTTGACAATTGCCTGTGGTGAAATATTGAGTGTTATCGTGCGTTCAGAATTTAATTTTGTGTCTAATCTTCGAAAGGTATGCCTCATGCTACAAAAAATTTCAGTGTTGATAACCATGGAGCTGGCTTTTAGTAGCAAATGCTTCAAGTTAACAGTGCACAGTCCAGAGAACGTGGAAGCGCGGCAAAATTGACAGCACCGCGGACGGAGTACACAGCAGCACCTTTTCCAAATATAGGAACAACAGGATTCAGGGGTAGCAAAGACTGTAATGTTTAGCCATTGGGTTGCCTGTAGGTAACAATAGGCGTATCAATTTACGTGGTGTTTTCGCCATTTGTGAAAAAATATTCCGTGCCTAATTCCTCCACAAATGACGGCAACTGTTGCTGATTTTGATGTCTAAATATTAGTGGCTTTCGGGATGTTGTCTTGGCTCTCTTGCTCTTTCATGCCTATCGATATGCAGCGGACAGAATAAATAGGACAGTCGCCCAAATTAACTGTTGGGTGGCGGTGGGCGTGTCTGTCCCTCTTACCTCTCGCTACCTGACCTTTATACACCGTGGTGTTAGTACCATTTCTCTGTTTATTTACCAAAACCACTCTCCCTGTTGATAATAAACGATAAGCGTTATTTAATACAATATGGTAACTGAAATAGCTTTAAAAACTTTGGCAAGGTGTGGAACATCTTTCTACATTGCTTTTGTTTGTCAAATATAAAAGATGTACGTTTTCTGTAAGAGACTGCGCGTGTCTTTGATATTTAGTTAATAGACCGTCCATTATCACTTCAGGTTTCTTTTCTTACATTTTAAACCTTCCTTGAACTTATACAAAAGTTTCAAAACCATAGGCAACGATTCAGCCGTTATCGAGTTTTTGTGAGATTAACAACCCTTAATATATATATGCGGTGCATGGCACTTATACGTAAATATATTTCTTAGCACACATTAGTAACAATTTTCTTGGAGAAGGGACAAATCACGACTATCATCACATCAGAAATGGCGCAAAATAAAACGGATCAGTAGAATATAATATATGAGTTGAGAAGATTAAGATTTTCATTCTTTTCCTTTACATTGCAAAATCACAATCAAATTATCAAACCCTATTTCTGTCCATTTTGCGGAATCAATTTTTACTTCTACATAGATATAAATTATAATATGTCTTGGACCACAAAGTTAATAAAGTTAATAAAGTCTTAAGCTGAATAATGAAGCTAAAAACATGGAGACGAAGAGCTACATTCCATGCTGTTGAGGAAATTTTAAAAAAAGGCTTTTAATTTGACGGAAACAAAACACCATTCATTATAGACAGAGGATGGCATTATTCTAAGACGTGTTTATAAACAGGTTTATAAAATTCTTGAGAATTATGCATAAAGACTGTGCCAGCAATATTATAATAAACAGAGGAAAAACAGCAACAGAAACAATAATAATATTAATGTTAAGCTGAAAGATAATGTTTGATTAATTGGCATAGTGAACAATAGAAAATATAGGATAAAATTATAATTCTTGATGATGTAATTCACTACTGGTTTGAAGTGAATAGTAGCTTTATTTTAGATCATCATCATCATCATCATCATCATCATCATCATCATCATCATCATCATCATCATCATCATCATCATCATCATCATCATCATCATCATCATCATCATCATCATCATCATCATCATCATCATCATCATCATCATCATCATCATCATCATCATCATCATCATCATCATCATCATCATCATCATCATCATCATCATCATCATCATCATCATCATCATCATCATCATCATCATCATCATCATCATCATCATCATCATCATCATCATCATCATCATCATCATCATCATCATCATCATCATCATCATCATCATCATCATCATCATCATCATCATCATCATCATCATCATCATCATCATCATCATCATCATCATCATCATCATCATCATCATCATCATCATCATCATCATCATCATCATCATCATCATCATCATCATCATCATCATCATCATCATCATCATCATCATCATCATCATCATCTTCATCATCATCATCATCATCATCATCATCATCATCAATTATTATTATTATTATTATTATTATTATTATTATTATTATTATTATTATTATTATTATTATTATTATTATTATTATTATTATTATTATTATTATTATTATTATTATTATTATTATTATTATTATTATTATTATTATTATTATTATTATTATTATTATTATTATTATTATTATTATTATTATTATTATTATTATTATTATTATTATTATTATTATTATTATTATTATTATTATTATTATTGGCAGTGCCCACAGTAAGAATGTTTAAAACTTAATGACAAAGCAGTAGTTTAAAAATTTGCTGCAAAATTGGAAAGCATATCTATATCAATATTAATAATGTTAAACAGCTAACAATGAACCTTAGTATGAGTGATAACTAAGCAGCAGATTTTACACATCTACATATTACGCATTTCTCGTTGCTTGAATGTAGTATGTACAATTTTTTATTATATATGTTCGTGAATATCTGACCTTTAGAGCTTATATTCGTATATGTATCTATAACAACATAATACAGAAATAATAAATATTTTGCCTGGAAGGTCAAAAAATTGGTTTCTCAACAAACCCGATAATATCCCAAAAGAGACTGTACCGTAATGGAACACGTGCACACTATTTCCTTTCAGCAATGGAACAGAAATTGCTCGAAACATCAGCAAAATTGAATGTATCCATTTAAAGTGCTTAAATGAGAGAGGGCTGTAATATACGCTGTGCCTAAAAGCAAAAGTTCAAGAAGCGCTCTTATTAAAAGCCGAGGTGATAGAAGGTGAAATTCAGACTAAACATACCTATATTTTTCACCTTGGACGATGAAGTTAAGTTCTTCCAACTAAATATGTATGTATATATCCACCGTTAGGATTTCAAAGTCTTATAACAATTTATTTCATAGCCAGCCTGTATAAAAGTTACCAAGTGGATCAGCACTTGCAGGCGCCCTATAAAATAAGGCAATAAGAAAGTATAATTCACTATCTACACTTGATTAAATTTGATCCAAAACAGACGAAAATTATAAGTTTAGTACCTTTGTAACCCGAATATCAGAATTTTTCAGATATGTGTACCAATACCAACATTAAAGCCAAAATTTTTGGATGTGTTCATATTCTCAAACACTAATTTAGTTCGGAGACAGAACAAGTAAAAAGTAAGTTTATTTTGTCAAAATTAATTGTTTAAAACAATTATGCAATTTACGTACATTTCAGGCCACGATATGACTGAGTGCTCAGACAGCTTGGCTCTCACTAATGCGCCCCGGATTCGATCCTAGGCGACCGCAAAGTGATATTTGTGGTGAACAACACGGCGCTGATGCGGGTATTCCCTGGATTCTCCGGTTTCCCCCACCAGTATTCTACCAATTACTCTATCATTATCCTTCCGATCACCTCACCTCTCGTACTTTCACTTCCAGCGTTTGGCTAATCCGTCATCCCGGAATGCCTCTGATCCAGATACATCTGACTCTCAGCCAAGGGGTTTCGAGGTTCATAAGGCCCTATGTTTCACTTAAGAAATTACATGAAATTCATTCCTGTTCATTTCAAAGTAGTTGTTTATATACATAGATTCTCCAAGAAATTAAGGACCAGTGGACGAGTGTATATCGATTCACATTTTCTGAAATGATAAATTTTTGGAACCTGGCCACTGGAATTGTTGAACACTGTCAAAACATTTTTCAACAAATCCCCAGGGAAAGTTAAGGATGATACATCAAACAACAGACTTTAAATATTGCCCCTTAAATTGATATGAAGTAGGAAGAAAAGTTTCTGTTTATAAAAATATTGTTGCTGACTACCGAAAGAGATTTTCATTTACAAGTTTTGAGGAATAGAGATTAACTGTCGTAATACCAATTATAGGAAAAACTTATTAAGTAATTGCATTATTGTCGGAAAATTAAATACGTTGGACTGTATGCATATTCAAGTTTTAATGTTTCTTTTTTAGCATACTAGTCCTAATATGAGTTAAAGTGAGGAAACAGAAGGTGTAATATCTGAGTATTGAACAGAGTTTACGACAACCTTTAAGTACCTGGCTAAACGACCTTGCTACATATTTTACTGGGTAATCGTCTTTCTAATCCACCAAATAAACCTACATCATGTCATTAATATACATAAAATATTGTATTCATCTCCGTATCTGATGTTAAATTAGTGAGTGAGTGAGTGAGTGAGTGAGTGAGTGAGTGAGTGAGTGAGTGAGTGAGTGAGTGAGTGAGTGAGTGAGTGAGTGAGTGAGTGAGTGAGTGGTGTTTAAGGGCCCGTCGACAGCCAGGGCATTTGCGCCCGGGTTGTTAAATGAAGTTATTAAGATTAAGTGAGACGTTGTTAGCAATAATTTACACTCAATATATTAGTTCGTATATGAAATACAAGGGTATAAGATAACAGTACATATATTATAATGACCATTAAAATATTTTATCTAAGTTAAATTTCAGTAAGAAATAACTGATGTACTTTCACATCACTTTTCCTATCCACTAACGCGTTCTTGTACTGCGCTTCTAAAAGCTATTCCTACGAAAGCTTACCTTAATAGCCGTCTTGGTGGCTCTAGGTAAGCACTCGCTAAATTAGTCTAGTCTTGGTCATAAATTCAAGTGAAATTAAAGGAATGGAGGCATATATATATACCTTTCATTCGAAGGGAATTCGGCATTGCGACCAGTTTGGTCTATTGTACCTTATGGCTCCAATTGGGGCATCCCCGGGATGACGGAGGAGGTGAGAGGAGACAGAAGGCGGCCGTCCCAAGGAGCCACAACAGTGCAGAGGGCAAGATCTCTACATTTTTACTTAGATGGAAACATCCCCCGACAAGTCAGGACAATGGGCATTCCCCCGTACTGTGGTTTGAAGAGGTCCCAGCAGTCGGTTTGGAGACCGGCAGCCGAACAACCGGATGAGGAAGTGGCTCGCTCAGAACATATCATCCTGCCATGCACCACCGAGACCCCCGCTGACACTTCTACCCTGAAAGAGGCCACCAGATAAGAGACGATATGAAATGATAGTAGAGATGAAATGGAGGGACAGGAAACTTGGTGGACGTAATTAACCTAACCAGTATTCACCTAGCGAACCGGAAACCCCGAAAAATTCAATTGGTCGGGTAGGTTGGCCACGCGAATAAACCCGGGCCTCCCGTATGCGGGCCACAGACGTAAACGCCTGAGCCATCCCTATCGGTTAGCTATATACTTGTCTTTTTTTCTAACATATATATACACTTTACATTTCCTTATTTAACCGTTTTTTATTGTTTTCGCTTACTTTCATATCTCTTTTCTGTAGCTTCACAGCTGTACACAGTGTACATAAACGCCCAAGCACAAGGCGGGACTCGAATTCGCGACCCTATACGCGGTAGAACGCTAGAGACATATGCTCTAACGATCGCAACTACGAGGCCCCGCTATGTTTTAACATATAACACTTCTTTCACGAAAATGTAAAACCACTGCATACCAAAAGCACTTGGAAACTAACCACTTATTGTTTACTGTAATCAATAATAATAGAGGACTCGGTAATAGCTTTTAGCACAGAAAATGCATTTGAAATATAAAGGCGTGCACGATTTTTTTGTAGATCAAGTCTATGGCTCTCTCTTTCGGTGTGTACAAAGTTACCTATACAGCATTTCTTCCTCGTGAACACGACTTAAAAATCTATGCTCATTAATTACGATACACATATTACTATAACATAAATAAATGAACTATTATATGGTATTATGTAAACATGTTTAGAGTGGAATGTTTTGAAAGAATGTTTTCATATTCAAAGTCAAGGTGTCGCACGTTCGGAAGATAGCGAAATTAGATACAAATTTTGATATTTATCTGACATATAGGTTTTCCAATTCGCTGTATGCAGATACACATATAGCAACCTACTCATTATAATGCTTGTTTCTTCAAGGGACTCTAAGCATATACTTTCATTTAAATCCAAGCATTTGAGTGAAATGCAGTACTTTGATTAGTTACTAGGAACGTGGTACAAAATGTAAATTTAAATAATTTACTCAGTTTTTATTTATTACATTTGTGAACCGTTTAATATATTATGGTTATTGGAAATTTGTATGCGTCAGTAGCTAAACTTTAACTAGAGCTTCTGCAACATCTACATCTATGCACTGAAACACTCACCTGTAGGTATTTCATCGAGACGTAGAAATGTTGCTTTCTCTGTTTAAAGCTGAAGACTAAATGTAATGCAGCAAATGTGATCCATTTTGCTTTTATACCCTTTTAATTACTTAACGAGGCAGCATTTCCCTGGCTACATAACATACACACGCTGTCCCCTCTCCTCATGGGAGAAAATTAAGCATTCTTTCCCATTGTTTACGTCGGATAACAACAACCTATCAAGAAAACAGGAAAGTGATGCAGAGAAAGGTTGGACCTGTTGTCGTGGGGAAGAGAGAGAGAGAGAGAGAGAGAGAGAGAGAGAGAGAGAGAGAGAGAGAGAGAGAGAGAGAGAGAGAGAGAGAGAGAGAGAGAGAGAGAGAGAGAGAGAGAGAGAGAGAGAGAGAGAGAGAGAGAGAGAGAGAGAGAGAGCGTAACTTTCAGATCCACAGAAGAACTATAAAAAAGAAGAAGTTTATATACACCTTTTTGTTGTAATTTACGTCCTCCAAAGTTAAGTCATATCACGCGATGAATGGAACGGGTGAAATGATGCTCAAATGAGTCCAGGGCCCATAGGGCTTAGAGTTACCTGACATTCGTCTTTCAGGAAAAGGATAAACCTCGGAAAAAACCTTATCCAGGTAACTCAACCTGTCCGAGATTCGAACTCGGGACTTCTTGAACGCTACGAAGGCTGCCATCTACACCTTAGGTTATCATATCACCCGCTTACCTAATTTTCCATATGTACCTACATAGCAACAGCTACTGTTTTTCTTTTGCTTAACAGGTGTTGCTTTTATTTCCTAATTGAAAAAGAAGCAACATCTTTGGGTTTAAGATGATTACGTTTGGAAAAAGAGCCATATATTATCAAACTTGTACACTATCAAACACTGCTTTGTAAATAAATAATGTCAATATTCTGTAATATTTAAAATCAAGTTGTGTTCAAATTATTAATGAATCATTTAATCTTCTTTGTTCCGTACTAAATTTTGTTTACTTTTAGATAATTATTGTTGATCATTGTTATGAAATATTATTGTAGGGGTAGTCTTCGAAATATATGGAAACTCATTGTTGAATTAAACCGAACTATCTTCCATATATTTCGAAGGGAGGCATTTGAAACGATTTAAATGATTATTTTAGTCTATTTAATAATTTAAATATGTAGAAAGAATTATTTAGAATGTTTAATAATGGAATGAAAAGGTTATTATACAAAACTTATGAAGAAATGTATAAAAGTTGAATGATGTTGATTTTACTTGGTGTAACAGAGAAGTGATTATTGGTGAAGAGTTAAAAGGGTTGCACCAGAGAATATTGATATCGATTGATTTATGTCAAAAAAGGTTTCATCCTTAATAAATCTCAGTTTGGAGATTCGTCGGGGAAATTATAAATAATATTTTATTTAAAACAACATTATCCTTCCATATCCGCGACCACCCCTGAAAAGAAGAGTCCATGCAGATACCAGAGCAGCCGAGGAACGACTACATCGAACTCCGAGAACTTCGAAGAAGTTCATCATCACCCAAATTCTTTCTACACCCCACATTGGAACATTTTCTTGTTCCATAGTAGAGTAGTAGTAGTAGTAGTAGTAGTAGTAGTAGTAGTAGTAGTAGTAGTAGTAGTAGTAGTAATAGTAATAGTAATAGTAATAGTAGTAGTAGTAGTAGTAGTAGCAGCAGCAGTAGCTAGCAGTACTAGTTAGTAACAATAGCAGGAAGATGAGCAGCAGCGGCAGTAGCAGTAGCAGTAGCACTAGTAGTAGTACACACGTGTGCAAATTATTAGACTCGATGGTGAAATGTTTAACATATACCGTTTATTTTCTATTTAGCTAACAGAAATAATATTACAAAATATTTTTGTCAACTCTTGGTATTTTTATGTATTCCTTTAGTATTTATTACCATTTTTATGCGTTTAGGCATGCTCTCTACAAGGGTGGAGCACTTTTCCTTTATGTCTTCATCTCTGTGCCAAATGCTTATCAGGCCCTCAATAAGCTGAACTTGTGTTGTTGTTTTCAATATTTTCAGTCTCTGTTTAACAATACCCCACAGATTCTCTATTGGATTTAAATCAGGGTGATTCCCCGGCCATGGTAGTAGTACTACACTGTTTTTTTTTTTTTTTTTTTTTTTTTTGAGGAACTGGGTTGCAGATTTTGCTCTATGGCAGGGGGAACTGTCATGCATGAACACAAAATCACCATTTGGAAACCATTCTTTACTTTGTGGAATTAGTCTTGTTTCTAATACACTTTTATACTGTTTCTGCTCCATAGATCCCACAACTATGTATAATCTTCCAGGTGCATGGACAGGCATACAACTCCAGACCATTTTTGATTTTGGGAGCTTTATTCTTTGATCGACACACTGAGGAAAATATGCTTCTTTATCTGTCCTTCTCACATATTGGCTGCTCTCTTCACACACTTCAGCCATGGATTCATCTGAGAAAATTACCTGAAACAATAAAAACCTCTATTAATATTAAACAGTTTTAAAATTGTTCAAAGATAGTATACCAAAACTAGCAATGAGAGAAACAAAATTTAGGGTGTTTATTTCATTTCCATAAAATTCACATGTACACATTTTAATTTTATGCTATATACAATTTTCACATTATTTACCTTTCTCAAACATTCCACTGGATCTTTCTGCATCTCTTTGGCCTATTCTAAAGGATTTTTTCTTTTTTTTGCCATTGCAGGTGTCCGTTTAGCGCTTTTACGAGGCCCGCGTGCTGGTACACCTGTTTCACATAATCTTCTGTGAACGACTGAGGCTGATATTTCTGTACCGTACGGCTTTAGTTGGTTACTGAGGTCAATGCTGGTTGCCCTTCTATTTTGTTTTGCCACCTGCACAAGTTTTCTTTGCATCCTTGGTGATAGCTGTCTTATCCTCCCGCATTTTCCATCCCTTTGTGAGGTCAACGTCTTACCGAATGTTAAAACTTGATTAATGCGACTATCATATTTTTGTGAAATACACAATTTCTTAGCTATTTCACGTTGGGAATAGAGAGTTTCCTTCAAAGGACTCTCAGTTATAGCTGCTTTCCTTGGGGATAAGTCAGCAGTTTTACCCATAACCTCACTTTTGAATCAATGTGAATGCTAAGGATAAGATACACGATGTTACCTGACTTAAGATCAATTAATAATAAATACTGAGGATATATTAGCCATAAAACGTAATAAAGGCAAATATTAACAATCTTGAGTTACTACAATCACCAAACGAAAGCAATATCGCCAAACAGTTGGACAAACAGACATGAAGAAAATGGCTACTCTTAATTCAGAGCTACCACCATATTGCTATAAGTAAAAGAAAAATACCCCAGCTATTATTAAGAGAGAAATTTCATTGAATATGCTTCATATTATATCAACGAAAATAATTACGACAAATTGAAATAGGTTATGGCATTAAATAATGTTAAACTGAAGCAAGTAAAAAAAAAAAAAAAAAAAAAAAAAAAAAAAACACGAATGAGCCTAATAATTTGCACACGTCTGTTGTAACAGTAGTGGTAGTAGTTAGCAGTATTAGTTAATAGCATTAGTAGTAGGAGGAGCAGCAGCAGTTATAGTAATAGTAGTAAGTAGGAGTAGTAGTTAGTATCACCAGCAGGAGGAGCAGGAGCAGCAGTAGCAACAGTAATAGTAGTAAGTAGTATTTAGTAGTAGAAGTTAGCAGTACTAGAAGGAGGAGCACCAGCAGCAGTATTAGTAGTAGTCGTAGTAGTAGTAGTAGTAGTAGTAGTAGTAGTAGTAGTAGTAGTAGTAGTAGTAGTAGTAGTAGTAGTAGTAGTAGTAGTAGTAGTTAGTAGCACTAGCAGGAGGGGGAGCAGCAGTAGCAACAGTAATAGTAGTAAGTAGTATTTAGTAGTAGAAGTTAGCAGTACTAGAAGGAGGAGCACCAGCAGCAGTATTAGTAGTAGTCGTAGTAGTAGTAGTAGTAGTAGTAGTAGTAGTAGTAGTAGTAGTAGTAGTAGTAGTAGTAGTAGTAGTAGTAGTTAGTAGCACTAGCAGGAGGGGGAGCAGCAGTAGCAACAGTAATAGTAGTAAGTAGTATTTAGTAGTAGAAGTTAGCAGTACTAGAAGGAGGAGCACCAGCAGCAGTATTAGTAGTAGTCGTAGTAGTAGTAGTAGTAGTAGTAGTAGTAGTAGTAGTAGTAGTAGTAGTAGTAGTAGTAGTAGTAGTAGTAGTAGTAGTAGTAGTAGTAGTAGTAGTATTTAATAGCACCTGCAAGAGGAGGAGCAGCAGCAGCAGCAGCAGTAGTGGTAGTTAATAGTAGTTAACACTAGAAGTTAGTAGAACAAGCAGGAGAAGGAGCAGCAGCAGAAGCAGTATTTTAGTCGTAGTAGTAGTAGTGGAAGTAGTATTAATAGTAGTAGTTTTTTATAGCAAGGGAAAAACTTCTTAGACGCCGCTATGCGTGGCGGGTTGGATTCTTACCAACTAAAAAACTCATACTCACATAGCATACCATCTAGGACCTCAATAATGCATAATTTCAGCATGGCAGCATTTAATAAAAACCGCGCTTCCTTAAGTCAGCTCTTAATCCTTAAAGTATACTTAATCTACCACCTTCCTTTCATCATTTTCCTTAGTTTCAAGTATGTGTCTAGCTAACTGCTTCACTGTGTACCAGTACTCCTTATTCATCATCATAACGGTACATAAGTTTTCTGCTGACAATTCCACCTCCAATTTGTAATTTACTTGCCGTCTGTTTCCCTTCCATCGTGGGCAGTAGAAAAAGGTATGCTCTACCGAGTCATGTTCTTTACAGTATACACAGCTAGTGTTGTCAAGCTTTCCCATTCTATGGGCGTACTCTTTAAACCTTCCATTGCCGGTTAAAACTTGAGAAAGAAAGTAATCAACATCCCGATGTGGACAGAGCAATCATGTTCTCACATTTGGAATTAATTTCTTGGTCCACTGTCCCACCAGTGTAGTCTCCACCGATCTCTTTTGCCAATCGTCCACAATTTGGTTTCTAATCCTTAATTTCAGTTCAATAGAGTGGTAAACGTTCGATGCACTTATGAGCTGCCTTTCTCTCACCATCAAGTCAATTGGGATGGTTCCTGCTATTACCTGCAGCGTCCTGTTTGATACCGTCCTATACCCGCACACTGTTCTCAACGATACCTTTCTCTGGACTCTCTCCATTATTTTTACATACTTCTTCTTTTCTAGTGCAGTATACCAGATCGGCGCAGCATAAAGCATTATAGAATATACTACACCACATAGCAATTTCCGCTTAATTAATCGAGGTCCTGCAATATTAGGGATTATTCTTGCGAGTTGTGAAGCTGTCTCTTCTGCCTTTTTAGCAGCAGTTTTCACATGTTCCCCAAAAGTTGTCTCTTCATCCACCATGACCCCTAAGTATCTGATAGCCTTCCTAGGCACTATCGCGGTCTCACTCAGCATAAAGCAGCTATTAAACTTATTTCATAATAACAGCTTTGTTTTGTGTGGTGCCAATTCCAACTCATTATAGGTCATCCATCTATCTATGCGTCTTAACGATTCGTTTACTCTTAATGCCAGTGCTTCTTTATCTTCAAGCGCAAGATCATCCGCAAAAGCAATTTGCGTAGTACCTTCTGTCAATGTCAACCTAAGGACAACATCATATAAGATATTCCAGAGAGTCAGTCCATGAAAGGATCCCTGTGGTACACCCGCAGTTAGTAGTAGATCTTGTTTACCAAGTCTTATTTTCCTTCCAGGAAAATAAGAAGCTAAAATGTTTATCATATATGGAGAGATGCTTCGCTCTCTAGGACCATCCAGAATTATACTCCAACTAGCTGAAATGAAAGCATTTTTCACATCCAGAGTCACTAATAGAACCCACTTTCCATTCCATTCGTTTCTTATTCTAAGCACAGCGTCAATAGCCTGTATTGTAGATTTCCCTTTAAGAAATCCATATTGCTGGTCTGATAATCCTCCATTTTCTGCAATCTCTTTTTCTAGTCTATTCTTTAACATCTCTTCAAATAACCTACTGAAGGTATTCAGTAGACATAACGGCTAAAGGCTCTAGCAGATATTTACCTCCTTTCAGAAGAAACACAACTTTTGCTATTTTCCATTTGTGTGGAAACTCTTGCTTCAACAATAAGGCATTTAACATCCCCAGGACCCAGTGTGGTGCTATTGCAACAGTTGCTTTAAGAACTGCTGGGCTTATTCCATCAATTCCCGTTGCTGTACTCGTCTTGATTTTATGCACCACAGCACTCAGCTCATCAACAGTGAAAAGGTCTACCTTGGCCTCCCCGGATACCAGTTCCAAGTTGTCTTCTGTTGAGGGGAATAGCACCCTTGCTATTTCCCTTTTCCTATCAATACTCAATTCAAAGAGAGCTTTATTTAGCAGTTGCTCAGTGACAATGGTATATCCAACACCCCATATGTCGTGTTCTAACTCATCACACACACAGTTTTCCATCATCTGCAGTTTTACTCTTAGATAAGCCTAGTCAGCTCATGCCTACGGCGCTTATATTCATTCTTCGCTTCCTTAGTTTCTTCTGAATCTGGGTTTCTCTTACGAAGCCTAGTCACCACTCTTCGTTTTTGTATGCATGCTTTGCTGCCCTCCTCTATTTGAGTGCTCCGTCAATAAGTTACCTGACTCTTATTCGTCCATGGCCTCTTTATCTGGCTCAGATGACAAGCTTCTTGCAAAATCTTCGTCAAGCGTTCTGGAGTTTTCTCTTCTGGGTTCTGGTGTTCATCCTTTAACTTCCATGCCAATATAGTATTTAGCAGCTCCCAATCATATTCTATTTTCTTCTTGTCGACATTTAGTTCTTTTGGAAATCTTATGCCTTTAATTTCGAAATATATGAGCCGGTGGTCACTTAAAGTTTCTTCCTCCAGCACCTGCCAGTTCAGTTACCTCTGACAAAAGTCTGTATTCCACCAGTACTATTCACCACCAAGTCTCGTGTTGACAGCATTCTACCCAATATTCTCCTCTACGGTATGTCACCTGGGATCCCCATTGCGGCGATTTTACATTTAAATCACCCAGATAATGCATTCGCCTACAGTGCATAAGCTATCTTGTATTAGGAGGTCCATTTCATTCCTAAATGTATCGAAAGGAATATCAGGTGAACTATAACAGCAGAATGCATAGCACTGCTCTAGGTATACATAAATGTAACCTTCCTCTGCTCTAACCTATAACACTTTGAGTTTCTTATTGGTAAAACATACTGCTACATCACATCTTTTGTCCTTAACCCAGCTGCCATGTGATACCCGTTACTTATTTGGCTCCCATGCAACTATAATGTCTGCATGCTTCTCAATTGCTGTGAATTGTACCATATCATGGCTCCAATTTGATCTCATTAAATTAGCCTAAATTATGCGTATGCTAGGTGTGTCCATTATATATATATGTATATATATATATATATATATATATATATATATATATATATACCTTCTTCGCTCTGGTATTCAGTACGAACTTTCTATAAAATGGACATTTCATTTAGTCAAACCTATGTCCATCTTTTTGACATTTCGTACAAAACGAATCCTTTGTACACTCTGGAGCACGAATTTTTATCCGTAGTTAGTTTCTCTCCATCTTTATCAGCCACATGTTAGGGCGCAATATGAAGCAGGATTTCTATGTTAGAGGCAGAATTATTGCTCTTCCCGTGTGAGTTTTTGCGGCTATTGTTTCTGCTGCTCACCAATTGTATCTTCTTATTGTAAACAAGAGTCATGAGATCTCTCGTTCTCAGGTGTGGTTCAGAGTGAAATAAATAAAATTTTGGAGAATTCCAATTATGAAACAAATAATTTAATAGTATCATCTGGATTGCATTTTACTTGAACTTTCTTTCCTAGTCAATCATTGCAGGTTACCTCCAACACTTCGATAAATTCTAACTTATTTAATAAAAGGATTCCATTAATTACATAAAACTTGTTACTCCAGCACGTCTACTCATTACTTACAAGATTACAGAACACTTATCTCCTTATGAAGATTATTGATTTTCCATTACTATTTCAAACATTTCCTCTTTTCACATCAAGCAAGATTATTGATTTTATTTTTCCCTAGCAACCGTTCATCATTTTTATATTGTCCTTACATGGCCCACTGATACTCAGATCAGAAAGCAAAACTAATTTCAAACCAGAAACTCCCGTTACAACTCTTTAGCATGATGTCCCCGCCTTCCACAATTAAGGTAGTCCTCTTTCTTGTTATCCTCTTTATTACTCTGGTAGGTTCTATGGCCTAGGTCAAAACACTTATAACACCTTGGTATGATGACCCTTTCTCGTACCTGACATTCTGACCAACCACACTTTCTCCGGCTCTTCCTTAACAGCTCTCTACATCGCTCTATAGAAATGCTTGATTACCAAATCTACCAGGTCTCAAAGCATATATGGTTACTTCAGACGCTTGGACACCTATCCCGTCGCCTATTGCAGACTTCAACATGTCCACATTAATAGTCGGTTCCAGGCCGTATAATAGGATGGTGACGTCATCTCTTCCAATACTAAATTCTAATTCGCTATTGTCTCCCTCTATCTCCTGTTTCAGGGTGTTTACTGTTCCTTTCCCTTCCACAGTAAGCACTTATTCCTCTTTACTACTTTTCCTTAAGTTCTTTATTTTCACACCAATTTTGTCAATATCTACATCTTTCTTCACTGTCTTCAACACATCTGCAATTGCTTTGCCCATTAGACTTAATTGTGACCGTTTTCTGAGGTTGTTCTATCTCCTTTTGGGTCAATTTCTCATGCTGCCCATTCACTCTCCCCCGTGGTTTTTGAACATTAGCGGGGAGCATATATCCAACTTTCATGCCCATGTTTCGGATTACCCATTCTAATAGTTTCCTAGTATAGACCCTAATAGTTTCCTAGTATAGACCCTAAATAATCCACTAGCTGAGGCAAGTGTTATATTTTTCCTGCCATGCTCCTCTGCTAGTCCTTTCCCCTGCTCCAGGATTATACTCAACTTTTCCCTGTCATTTATACCACTGGGATCCACACAGGATATGGTATCAGGTATATATATACTGGGAAATTTCCTTTTTAGGTCCTCTACTAGTATATATACTTGTAGTAGATCTCATATATTTTACCGTGTTCATACGCTCCTTCCCTGTCATGAGCTCTATCACCTCCGATTGTGATTGCTTTAACTGCCTAAGCAACCTTTGTTGCCCTTGGTCATCTGTGCTTAATATAACACTAGGGAACACACTTTTTGTGCCCCAAACAAAATAGGCTAATTCTTATGCAAAATGACTCGCTCATTCCAAAAATGCCTCTGAAAATACTGTATCACGTAACGTTTATGAGATATTCTTATTCCTTTATATAAAATTACAGAAATGAGCTAGGATACCAACTCATATTGACTTAATTTAAAATAATAACCATCTTATTATTAAATAATGTTTTTATACCTGTAAAGAATATGAATGCTATTCGAAATATCTAGAACAAATTTTCCATCATGTAAGATTTATCTGTAAAATTAATTTTAGTGTCTACTATAAAAATCGTATTTACATGGGTGTGCCCAACTCAAAATAAGTTAAGTTGACATAAACTACTGATGCAGGATTTCATAACTTATCATGAAGACCTAAATACATCTTATTTTGTTTTCTCTAAAGGAAAATATTCCTATCTTGAGCCCTTAGGTTCACAGATAACCCCCCTTTATCACGCTCCTCTCCTCCTGAGTAAATAAACAGATATGTTAGCTTGAGTGCTCCTCTGGGTGGTCTGGTTATCATCTGTGTTGGATCTTTCTTTTAGTTCATATTCAGCTGTGAAAGTGTAGTGTAGTTTATTCGCGGTTCTAATGAAAGGTTACAGATATGAATAAGAGCAGTCGTAGGAGATGTACTAATGATCCAAATAACTTTTGTTATGTGTGTGGACAGTTCACCCCTACATCACAACGAAAAATAACAAGTATTACTAAAACAGCATATTCTTTATACTTTGGTTGTGCCCTTGATGATCAAGATAAGGATTTTTCTCCCCATGTTTGCTACATATCGTGCAAAACTGGTCTTAATCAATGGCTACACGGTAAACTCAAATCTATGCAATTTGCTGTGCCTAAGGTGTGGAGAGAACAATCTAACCATTCTAATGACTGCTATTTTTGTAATTCAAATATTACAGGTGTGTCTAGAAAAAATAAGTCAAGTGTCAAATATCCAAGTGTTCCATCAGCAATAAGACTAGTACCTCACAGTGAAGATCTTCCGGTGCCTGATCCTCTGAAAGCAAGGGTTGAAGAATATGATGGACCAAGTTCACATCATGATGTAGATGACAGTGAACCCTCAACATCGCAAGACCCTACATATCAATGTGAACGAAGTGAAAAAAGATATTTTGTTTCTCAAGAAGAAATAAGCGAGCTTATTCGTGATTTGAAACTAGGTAAAAAGGAGTCAGAATTACGGGGTTTCAGGCTACAGGAGTGGAATTTCCTGGCAAAAGAGACTAAAATAACATTTGACCGGTCTCGACATAAATAGTAGTCACAGTATTTTACAACAAAAGACAATATGTGTTTCTGTGTTAATGTTAATGGTTTAATGAAGGAATTGGGTATAGAGCGTCGAAGATTGGCGACTCTTTATTGACTCTTCTAAATACAGCTTAAAGGCAGTGTTGCTTCATAATGTCAATTTACTACCTTCAATACCTTTATTTCATGCCATAGGAATGAAGGAGACATACGATTCCATGTGCATCATTTTAGATGCTATTAGTTATCAAAACCATTGCTGGGAAATTTGTAGTGACTTCAAGGTAGTTGCTAACGGGACTGCAGGGAGGTTTCACAGAATATTGCTGTTTTTTGTGCTTATGGGACAGTAGGGCAACTGACAAGCATTTTATAGTGAAAGAGTGGGGGGAAAGGGAAGACTATACCCCTGGAGCAAGATGTGCCTCTAGTAGACCCAAACAAAGTTCTTCTCCCCCCACTTCACATAAAGCTCGGGTTAATGAAGAATTTTGTTAAAGGTTTGGACAAAAGTGGAAGTGCATTTGAGTATTTAAGAAGTATCTTTCCCAAAATAAGTGAATCTAAATTGAAGGAAGGTATATTTGTCAGTCGTCAAATAAGACTACTTATTAAAGACAGTGTTTTTCAATCAATAAATTGAACTTACAGCATGGAAATCATTTAAATCAGCGGTGGAAGGCTTCCTGGGCAGTAACAAAGAAGAAAATTATGAAAATTTAGTCTCAGAACTATTAAGGAGCTACAAAGAAATGGGTTGCCGTATGTCACTTAAAGTCCACTTTTTACACTCTCACCTTAATAGTTTCCCTACAAAGCTAGGAGCTGGAAGTGATGAGCAAGGCGAGCATTTTCACCAGGACATTTCTGAGATGAAAGACGTTACCAGGGTCGCTGGAATTCAGCCATGTTGGGAGACTATTGTTGGTTCCTCAAACGGGAGAGCACATGTCAATACAAAAAAAAAAAAAAAAAAAAAAAAATCAACAGTGAAACACTTCTGAGATAATTCAGGTATGTGGTTTTCATCATTATCTTGTGTTTATTTATTTTAATCATAATTAATAATAATTATTATTTTCAACGTTATTTGGCAATAAAATACCTATTATTTTCAATTAATCAAATATGAGTTATCACATAGTATTTCCGTAAGTTTTCATAAAAAATTATGAATACCTAAAAAACATTACGTGGTACAGCAATTTGAGGGGCATTTTTGGAATCAGCAGATCAGTTTACATAAGAATTTGCCTATTTTGTTTCGGGTATATGAAACTATTTTTTTTTTTGTTCCCCAGTGTAATTGCAATATCACTTTCTTTTATTCCGATTGGGTTTCCATATAATATATGTGTACTTTCATAGATTTTTTGACCAATACTGATCAAGTAATGTGGAAAAAGCCTCAAAACTGCTGGCATTCATAATATAATTCTTGAGCTCCATTTCCCCTTTCATATCCACTTGAATGCCTACCTCCGTCTTATTTACAATGCCATCAAACTCTCCTTCATTAGCTTCTAAGGCCAAAGACTTCATCTTTGTTTTCTGAGGATACATTTCCCTTTCATTCATCCGTCTAAGCATGGTTTCTGATATTTTCTCCATATCCTTTACTCCTCTTTTTATATCCGCCTTACTATTAGGCGTATTCTTTATCAAAACCATTAATTCTCTACTACATTTACTCAAATCTTCTAGCAACGAACTTATCGCCTTGAGATCGTCCCAATCTTGCATTGATTTTCTATGGTACTTCTGCTGTTTCCCAGGTACTTGTTGGGATATCCCTTGTGCCTCTCCATTTTGATGGGTTTCTCCGGGCTTATACATCGTTTCCGCTTGTTGTCCCTACTAGAGTCCTCCATAGTAGCCTCTGAATACTAGATTTAGTATTGCCACTAGGATTACCATGAATATTGTCCTCAGAAATAACACTCCTGTGGTATACTACCCCTCGAATCACGCCTACAATTAATTTCTTGTGGCGGCGAGCGTCCAATTAGCGGGCGTCTTTTAAATGGATCACAATCTTTGCCCATTCCTTCTATCAGAATTGATAGAGCTCATGACAGGGAAGGAGCATATGAACACGGTATAATGTATGAGATCTACTACAAGTATATATATATATATATACTAGTAGAGGAAGTAAAAAGGAAATTTCCCGTTATATATACCTGACACCATATGCTGCGTATCCCATTTGTATAAATGATATGGAACAGTTGAGTATAATCCTGGAACAGTGAAAAGGACTAGCAGAGGACCATGGGAGGAAAAATATAACATTTGCCTCAGATAGTGGATCAGATAGGGTCTATACTAGAAAACTATTAGAATGTGTGCTCCGAAACAGTGGCATAACTGTTGGATATATGTTTGCCGCAAATGTTCAAAAGACACAGGGGAGAGTATGTGGGCAGCATGAGAAATTGGCCCAAAAGAAGATAGAAGAACCTCAGGAAATGGTTACAAATAAGTCAAGTGGGAAAAGATTTGCAGATATGTTGAAGACGGTGAAGAAAGATGTAGATATTGACAAAATTGGTATGAATATAAAGAACTTAAGGAAAATTAGTAAAGAAGAATTAGTGCTTACATTGGAAGGGAAAGGAAGAGCATACGCCCTGAAACAGAAGATAGAGAGAAACAATAGCGAATTATAAGATAGTATTGGAAGCGAAGCAATTATATTTTGGCGAGCAAATAGTTCCACTTTAACGGGACAGTTTGAAACAAATAGTGTTTAGCTCAGGGTAAAGTAATGAGGTTTATCTCCGGGTATGCGTGAATATGTGTAAGAAGGATAGTTTTAATGACACTGGAATGCCCGTTTCAAACTGATTTATTGACTGCTTCTTTTATCTGAACATCAAACTTGAAGTTGCTGACCAAGGGTTACCAATATCCCTGTTTAGAGTTACTGAAGGCGGAATGTTTATTACTCGATAAACTTTATTCGTTCCTCACGTATATATGATCCGACAAATATCTTCTCTCATTTCTGGTATGCCTGGCCCAAGACAGAACAAGAGGACTGCCCTAATCGCCCTCACGCCTCGGACTCAATGAATGACCACAGATGCGCGTGGGTGTATCACTTTCACTTTCTGGAAGCCCCTTATTCAACCAAATATTCCCTTTTTGGCTATTTTGTCATGCCATTATGAATGGTCCGCAGAATACCCTATTCAAAGTCAAGTACTGCCCTTCAGAAATCTGCTAAGGACAATGTTTCTTGCCTTTCTTTTGTTAAAACAACCATTCTCCCCAACTGCTATTCGACTCAACTGCCCTTTCATGTGTGGTAACAAAGAACTGATATTCCTTTGAAATCCATCATGATTCTTTATACATTGCCATTCTTAATTTCGGTATCAGAAGAAATGAAGCCAACATCCTCTTATACGGGCTGGAGCCAACTATTAATGTGGACATATTGAAGTCTGCAATAGGCGACGAGGTAGGTGTCCAAGCGTCTAAGTAACCATACAGGCTTTGAATCCGGGAAGATTTGGTAATCAAAACGCAACCATAGGCACTCATATAGAGCGATGTAGAGAGCTGTTAAGGAAGAGGAGGATAAAAATTGGGTGGTCAGAATGTCAGGTACGAGAAAGGGTCATCATACCAAGGTGTTATAAGTATTCTGACCTAGGCCATAGAACCTAGCAGTGTAATAAAGAGGATAACAAGAAAGAGGACTGCCTGAGTTGTGGAAGGCGGGTACATCATGCTAAAGAGTGTACAAACGACTCGTTTTGTACGAAATGTCAAAAAGATGGATATTGGTTTGACTAAAAGAAATGTCCAGCTTTTAGAAAGATTGTACTGAATACCAGAGCGAAGAAAGTATAAATTTATATATAATGGACACACCTAGCATACGCATAATTTAGTCTAATTTAATGAGACCTAATTGGAGCCATGATATGGTACAATTCACAGCAATTGAGAAGCATGTAGACATTATAGTTGCGTGTGAGCCAAATAAGAAACAGGTATCACATGGCAGCTGGGTTAAGGACAAAAGATGTGCTGTAGCAGTGCGTTTTATCAATAAGAAACTTAAAGTGTTACAGGTTAGAGCAGAGGAAGGTTACCTTTGTGTACAACTAGAGCAATGCTAAGTGTTCTGCTATTATAGTTCACCCAATATTTCCTTCGATACATTTAGGAATAAAATGGATCTCCTAAGGCAAGATAGCATAAGCACTGGAGGTGAATGCATTATTCTGGGTGATTTAAATGTAAAATCGCAGCAATGGGGATCTCATGTGACAGACCGTAGAGGAGAGTATTGGGTAGAATGGCTATCACCACGAGACTTGGTGGTGAATAATACTGGTGGAGTACCGACTTTTGTCAGAGGTAATCTTATATGGATGTGACGTGTTCCTCGCAGAGCATCACACGTGAAATTATGAATTAGCAGGTGCTGGAGTAAGAAACTTTAAGTTACCACCGGTAAACATATATTCCGAAATTAAACGCATAAAGGTTCAAAAAGACCACAATGTCGAAAAGAAGAAAATTGAATATGATTGGGAGCTGCTAAATACTATATTGGCATGGAAGTTAAAGGATGAAAACCAGAACCCAGAAGAGAAAACTCCAGAACGCTTGACGACGATTTTGCAAGAAGCTTGTCAACTGAGCCAGATAAGGAGATCATGGACGAATAAGAGTCAGGTACCTTATTGGTGGAGCACTGAAATAGAGAAGGGAAGGAAAGCATGCATACAAAAACGAAGAGTGGTGACCAGGCCTCGTAAGAGAAAACCAGATTCAGAAGAAACTAAGGAAGCGAAGAATGAATATAAGTGCCGTAGGCATGAGCTGACTAGGCTTATCTAAGAGTAAAAATGCAGTTGATGGAAAACTGTGTGTGTGATGAGTTTGAACACGACATATGGGGTGTTGGATATACAATTGTCACTGAACAACTGCTAAATAAAGCTTTCTTTGAATTGAGTATTTATAGGAAAAAGGAAATAGCAAGGGTGTTATTCCCCTAAACAGAAGACAACTTGGAACTGGTATCCAGGGTGGCCAAGGTATACCTTTTCACTGTTGATGAGCTGAGTGCTGTGGTTCATAAAATCAAGACGGGTGAACACTCGGGAATTGATAGAAAAAGCCAAGCGGTACTTAAAGCAACTGTTACAATAGCACCACACTGGGTCCTGGGGATGTTAAATGCCTTATTGTTAAAGCAGGAGTTTCTAGAAAAATGGAAAATAGCTAAAGTTGTGTTTCTCCTGAAAGGAGGTAAATCTCCGCTAGAGCCTTCAGCCTAATGGCTTAAATGGACGGAATTTTATATTTACATCGTTTGCCACCAGAACAAACCTCTGATGACTACCTGTTTTCTGCTTAAGCCAGCTTCCAAATCCAGGGGAGTGTGGAATTTATTTCTTAACCAAAATCATTCTCCATTCTACCCAAATGTCGAAGTATGAATGTGTTGTAAAGTTAATGTTTATGAAAACGGTAACGTAAACACCCTAAAGCTATACAAATAGAAATTATTGCAAAGATAATTTTCTTGGCATTATTACAAATGTTACAGTTGGCATGCAAATTGTGCAAAAATATAATGTAATGTGTTACCATCATATAACTTTCTCCAACACTAGCACTACTTCGATAGCATTGCATTCCACATCACATTCATTATGCATTTTGAGATTCCTTGGATCCAAATTATGTATGAATATCTTAGCATGTATCTTAATCACTTATGCCGCCGATTTTATGCCTTTAAATTGAATACATTGTCACAAAAGTCATAACTGAGTAAATGAAAGGCCTCTGGCAGCACTAAATTAAGATATCAACAAAGGCTTTGCCCAAAATTCTCTGGTATAATCATTCACAATTATCCTGTTGGCTTTTGCTTATCTCCTCAGGTCTGGAGGAGAGAAAATATAGGTATTTCTTGGACTTTCGCCTCTACAGTTTCTCTCAAACAAGTTACATTAACTGTTGGAATGGCCTTGCAGGTCACCCAAAAAATATGCTTCTTACAAAGTGGATCACTAGCTCATTTCAGTCCGAATGTTTA